>JAYRBT010000005.1:8476493-8503019 GCA_036023395.1 Myiotriccus ornatus
GGGGGGAGGGAGGGGGAGGGAGAAGGGAGGGGCAGGGGAAGAGGGAGGGGGGAGGGCAGAAGTGGGGAAGGCGGCTCCCCCCTCCCCACCCCTCCCGAGCTGGGACCCGGTGGAAACGCTCCCACACTGCGCCTGCTGCCAGCGCTCCCCAGGCCTTTATACGGCCGCCCCGGCATCACGTGGAGCCCACTGCAGCCCCCTCGGGGCACGGAGAGGGGCTGCCCGGCCCGGTCCCCGGGGAGCGTGTTCCCCGCCCGGGATGCTTTCGAGGAAAGGCGCTGCCCATTCCCCTGGCGCTCGGTTGCCCCCGGCTTCGTCTGGAGTCGATTGCTGCAGGAGAGGGGGTCGGCGCCGGGTAAAGCCCCTCCCCGCTCCTAGTGCCCCGCGATGCTGGAGGGTCGCAGAGAGCATTCCTGCGGGATGCGAGGGCCGGGGGTCCGCGGAGGGTCCCTTTCTCCCCTCGAGGGCTGCCTATCCCCGAGTCTGGGCCCTGAGCTGCAAGCCTCCAGCGGTCTCACGGTCAGGGACCCTCACTCCGCCAGGACCGAACCCTCGGCCCCTTTGAGAGATCGCGTGAATTTGGGGATCCCCGCTCCCCTTCTCCACGCGCTCACGTCACCGACGCGTCACCGAGGCCAGGACACCCTGCCTGGAAACCCGCCTCGCCAGAGGGCTCGCACGGCCCGCACCCGCGGAAGGGATGCTGCCGCCCGGCAGGTGCGGGGCGGAGGGCGAGGGGTAGCGCTCAGTCAAGCCTCTCCCCACGCAAGAAATAACCAAAGCAAAGGCTGCGTATGTCCTCGGGGTGCTGGGACGGTACCCGAGTCCCGCACCTCCGCCCGGCGGGGCTGGCTCGGCCGGGTACCACTTTCCGAGGCGGCCCACCCGCGGCTCGTCCAGGGCCCAGGAACCCTTGGGAAAGGGGAGTATCCTGCGGCCTCGGGATCGCCTGTCTACCGCCCTCCTGCCTCCCCTCCCCAGCGGCTGACAGGCAGGAGGTAGCTGGCAGCGTACGCCCACCCGCCTTGCCGTGGGCTGCAGGCGAAGCGGGAGGATTTCCCTGTAAACAGAGTCCCCCGAGGCCCCTCAGAGTCACAGAAGTGCCCCCGCGTGTGGCAGAGCCCCGCTTGCAGCCGCCCTGCTGCAGTTCGGGGGACACGTCCACTGCTGAAACCGCCCACCCCATGTCCCGTGGGTGGCAGTGGCAGCAGGTTGTTCCCGTCTCTGCCGCGGACACTCCGAACCACGCTCGCAATGTTAGTTTTGTTTTGGTTTGTTCTTGGTTTTTTGTTTTTGGGTTTTTTTTTCCCCCGTGGAGGCTCTGGAAACACGTAACCGCTTTCCCGGGGGAGGATGCTTGGGAAGGGAGGAAGGGGACGGGTTCCTCCGAGGGGGTACCATGAGGAGATGTCCCCCCGTCAGGGCCGCGTTCGGCAGTGTGAGAATCCGCGGTGATGAATTGCCAGTCTCTGCCGTTAACAGGTGCGAGCATTTGGCGATAAAATCTCCAGCACTAATACCGGGGAGCCGGGCCAAACAGCTGCGCGGCCCCGCTTCCAAATGCCGGTCACAATTACTCAAGCCCTAACGACTCGGTACACAGGCTCGGCGAATTCTGGGGGACCCCGAGGAGAGGGCAGAAGCGGACATCTTCGCCCGCACATCTCCAGTGAAAGCAGCGATTGCAGAGCCGGAGCCTCCGCGCGGTACCGGTCACATCCTCTTCCCTCGCCGCCAGCGTGGCCATTGAGGAGAATTTCTCGACCGGAGGGGGAAAAATAGATGAATAAGTGTTTGGAGATTTTCTCAGGAAGGTGGGAATTCTGTCCTATGGGCACGTATCAGTTCTGGGGGAGCTTCCCTGAGCTTTCGCTTTTACACTTCAATGCTATTAACCTGCGTTTGCAACACATTCGCATACATTCCCCCCCTCATATGTGTACGTATATATTTAACTAGACATATATTTATATTCTTTTATTTCTGATATGTATTTTTCCTATATATATAATTAGCTTACGGAGAAACGCTTCGGAGATGCCACATCTTTCCTACCGACATTGTTTAAACTCTCCATTCATCAGCCCGGTGGAAAGACGATGGGAAGAACAAATGAAAGAGAGCGGAGAGGGAAAAGACCCGAGCCGCTTTCCATTTTTTATTAAGTAAAATAATAGTTATGCCTC
The DNA here is from genome assembly GCA_036023395.1 of Myiotriccus ornatus. NCBI lineage: Eukaryota > Metazoa > Chordata > Aves > Passeriformes > Tyrannidae > Myiotriccus > Myiotriccus ornatus. Next base: position 8,478,680 of record JAYRBT010000005.1, read on the forward strand.
CCCTACATAAACGAAAGTGTCATAAAAAATTCCGAAGCAGCTGCCAGAGATTTCGACCACACACACAACGGGGCGATTGAATTTCTACTTGGTGCATTTCATGGCAAAGAGGAACCGCCGGGAGCTGCGCCTTGTGCCTCTGCAGGGCGGTGAAGGGGAGGGCAGGGAGGGGGCAGCAAAATGACGCGCTGCGAGTGGACGAGGGCAGAGGACACCGCCCGGGGGATGCTCCGGGGGGGAAGATGCTCAGCCGCCCCCGCGGCGCCCGGTCGCAGGGCGGCTGTCTCCCGATCGCTCTGTCTAGAGGCTGTTCTCGCACGGCTCGAAGTGAAACAGATGTGGGTGTCTGCTGCCTGCCCACCCAGCCCCCGTCCTGCCCCCGCTGCCGGCTCCCACCCTGTCTGGAAGGGTGGGCCAGACCGCGGGGGGAGCCCTCAGCAACGGGGGGCTCGGGTGGAGACGTTTGCTGCTATACTCATGGTCACTGGGACCGCGACGAGGCCGAAAATGTAGAGAGGAGACGAGAAGGGTTGATTCGATGTGGCTGTTGATGGGATGCGGCCGGTGGCTTGTCCTGCTCCCCGCCTGGACCTGGCTTTCCCCCTCAGCATCGCGCTTCCAGAGCGCCGCAGCTCGAGAAATAGCAAGTCCCGATCAGCCACCATCGACACGATTCCTGCCTGTTTCAAGTCACAATATTGTTCCCGTTGAAGTCGGAAACGACCCAAAATGAAAAGACAGTGAATGAGTCCTGCTCCCTCCACCTCCGAGCGGCTCCTGTTCGCCGAGGCAATCTTAGCCTCGGCTTTGCCACGCGAGATTGGCTACAGAAAATAATCAAAACGAGAAAAAGTACCTAAACTACACCCGTCCCGAAACGATTTAGAAAAGGGAAACCCTGGACAGAAACAAACCAGATTGTCGGATCCCAGACACGGTACACTCGCACACACACTCCCGCCTGTGCATCCACACACGGAGCGAGGGGTGTGTTTTAATGTGCGCCGGGGTAAGAAATGATGTGGTCTTCCGAAAGAGAAACCCTATTGATCTACCCGAAAAGATTGCCTTGTCATCGCCACCCCGATCCCGGGCGTGCAGGGCTGGGAGGGAAGCATTTTTCCTTGGGCAGATTTTTAATTTTTCCGCTCTCCTCTCTGTAGTATTTCCTTACAGACAGCCTCGCCTCCCGTTTGAACCCGACTCTGCTTTACATTTCACTTTAAACTGAGGAATCAAACCTGAGTGGGGCTGTGCGCTGGTGGAGTGGAGAGAGTCTCCAAAAAGTCTCAGTAGTAGAGAAAAAAAATAATAAAGGCCGTCGGCCTATCATGATCACTTTTTTTTTTCTCCTTTAAATTGATTTTCCCTGTCTTTCCTGCCTGTTTTAATGAGGCGTTTGATCCAGGCGCGTTGGGTGGGTGTTTGATGCCCTGCTGACGGCTTTAGCAGGTGATCCCCACTGCCGAACTTTCTCTCCCCCACCCCAGGGCTGCCGGTGCCTCCGCCCGAGTCGGAGCCCCCTGCAAACTGCAAAACTGGCCGCAAAGACCAGGCACTTCTTTTTTTCCCCCACAGGGAAAAACTCGTTCCCTGCCCATCCTCCGAGACCGTTATGTGCGGGAGGGGTGTAGCAGAGGGCAGGGAGACCAAACACACCGGAGCACCGCGGGGTGCGATCGCTGCTTCTGCCCTGGCAATGGTCATGTCCACGCCCAAGGGAGCTGCTCCTGCCGGAGCATCTCCCGGCGCGGGGGTTTAGTTGGGGGCAAAGCCTGGGGAAGCAAAACCCTTAGGCAGGGCAGAGGGTTCAGCTTCAGTCCAGCCGACGTTGATCCCAGACCCTTCCAGATGATCTGTTGGTTTTGCGGTACATAATCGTTCTTGTTGCTTCTGTCGAGCAGCATCTAAATTCGTTTATTCTGATGAGAACGGCATCTACAAGTCCCCCAAGGCTCAGTGACGGATTTCTCTGTATTACCTCGTTATCAAGCTTGGCTGACCTCTAACTTCTCTGAAAACATGAACAAGACAGACCTGCTGCTGCCTGGGCTGCCCCAGGGGGCTCTTTTTCCACTTATGTGATTTCCTTTGATATTATTTCTCTTCTTTCCATATCCAAGGCTCAGACCTTCAGTGCTCCCTACAGTTCAGCCTTTTTTCCAGCCCTGTACTGCCAGCTCCCAGCTTGCAAAGATCAGTTTGCAGTCTGCACACCAAGAGCTCCCAGCGCAGGGGTGGGGGGGGGGTTGTCAGTGGGAATGATGGTGACAGATAGTGACAGATAAATGGAATTCCCAATTTGGAAACAGCCGGAGCCAAGTGCCAATATCCATCCCTGCAGTGTTCAGATGTTGGACAGCTCGGGTTTGTTGACTTGACTTTTCAAATACAGGTGTCTCAAAGTCCACACCAAAAAAGGTCTGTATTCCAATAAAGGCTTTTCCCAGGCACCCCACGTGCAGAGCTGAGCCCCCATGAAACTTGGGAGAACAAGTCTCCCTGTCTTTTCTGCTCCTCAGATGAGTGGGATACGTCTTAAACACACATTGATTTAGGTGCTGTTATCTGACTTTAGGACCTTAGTTTTGGGCTTGCAGTTCCAAAACTCTGTCTCCTGCTCTCTATTCATAATTGATCCCACCCCACGTGGGTTTGAAGCCCACTAGGCAAGGTCATACACAGCTTAACACTCAACTGATTAACTCTGGCTTGCTATAAGCTCTTTTTTTAGTACCGTTCTTCAGCAATCTGACGTGAAAAGAGATACATACGCTTACATGACTCAGAGGAACACAACGATTTCAAGCCATAAACCACCAGGTGCACTTTTGAAACTCACCAAAGCCAGGTCTCCTGGTTGCCATAAAAAACACATTAGCCAAAGGCCGATGCATGTGGAAGGCAATTATGCTCTGGCACATGGCAGTGTGTATAGAACAGCTTGGTAACTGTGCCTACCACACAAGGAAAAATATTCCTGTGAAAACAAGCCTGCTAAATCACTTCATTCTTCCCCAAATCCTCTGAAAATAGAAGGAAGGATTTTTATGTTTGGGGTTTCTTTGAGTTTTGTTGTTTGGGTGTGGGTTTTTTGGGTGGGGAGGGGGGAGGGAGAGGAGACAGAGATATATGGGAGGGAATAATATTTTCCAGAAGCAGGTGCACCAGTGCAAGAAACTAAATAAATGGCCAGATCCATAACGATTTAGAAACTCATGATGAGCTTACTGAGTCCAGGTTTTCCATGTTAGCATCTGACCATGCCAAACGTGTCCAGGAAATCCCTGCTGCTGAGTTTGCTGCATTCAGCAGTTCAGCAACCCATGCCCACCTCACCCACCAAGTTCACAAAAGTCCACTTCTGCCAGAAATGCCAGCTGAGGACCTTCAGCCTGGGGGCCAGAAGCAATACAAGGAGGGCCTTCAAAGGAGGAAATGTCAGAGAAGGCAGAAAATTACTGGAATATACTCTGATTGATATAAAAATATTTCCCTTTTCTTTTTTTTCACATAGAAAAGGATTGGTGATAAGAGTCTTTGCATTTGGAAGTATCCAGCAATCTCCAGCTAGGGACCAGGTTGGGGTGAATCTGCTGTATCCTTCTGAAAAATCAGCCCTGCATGCACATGCTGATATCTACAGATCTGCCTTGCAAAGAGGTTCATAAACATATTTTGCCCCTTGACCTCAAATGAGAATGCACAAGAATACACCACAGGGCTTCATTTCCCTCATCGCATCTTGGGAAGGAGTTGAACAAACAGGGAGAAAAATTTGCAACCTTAAGTATGGGAAGGGAGGAGAAGTATCTTGCACAGGTAGAGAAGCAGAGGGTGAACCAAACCACTTAAACCTCTCCCTTTACTTGGTGAAAGACTGCTAGGTAGAAAAATTATCAAACTAGGCACCACTTTAATAGTCTGGGGCTAAATCTTCACAGAAGGGTGAATCTCAACTCTGTTTCCCCACCAGTGTACGGCTGTGGATGTTGATTCCTCCACTGCATCTACACCAGGTCACAGCTTCACCCCTCAGCCCAGCTTTGGCATTTCTACACCCCAGCAGCTCCTTCCTTCAAGTCCAAGACCCACAGTTAATCCCTGCTTTGCACGTTGGGACATGCAGCCTTGGCACATCCCGGCCTGACTTTGTGGCAGCACCAGTGAGGCTGCAAGGGACAGTTTTCCATCTCTGTGAAACAGGTGCTCTGCAGTACACAGTAGGTAAAAGGGTCACACCAGAAACACATCCCCAGCATCTCCAAACTGGTGTGAACTTCTGTCCCTTTCTTCAAACCACTGGAAAAAATTGCTACTCCGAGCTGCAAAGGTCCAAGAGAGGGAAAGCCTGTCAACACACAGATTAAAATTAATCCAGCCACTCTGTGGGGGTTGAGGCTTCACATACACTCACATCCCCCTTCCTTTCACTTACTGCAGATAAGCCTTTCCCTGTTCTTGCCGGGAAGAGGAAACTGGATCACTCAGATTGAAGAAGCAACACTGAGGGCTGCCGAAGGAAAGGCTGATGTTTCAAATCTGCCTTAATGTTGCTTGGAAAGACCTGATTTCTTCGAGATGGATACTCAGTGTCACCCAGCTAACCAGATCCCAACAACACTCAGCATAAAATGCCTTTTCCTTATTATCATTTCCCAGGCTTTTTTACAGTCTAGATACTGAACATTAAAGTTATTATATAAAAGAGGACATGAGTTATCTGTTCCCTGAAAATACATCGCTGGGGTCCTGTGGGGGAGGCAGGCTGGTGGGCTTCCCTCCCAGCACAGAGATAAGCGTGCCATCTAGAGGAAATCCCCTTTATTGCCAGGACTGGCAGCTGAAAATTATCCAATAAAGCATAATTAACCTCTGGCTCCAGAGAAAATCCTCCACCCGTGCTCTGCTGCTCTGAGCTGCGGCACAGGCATGCTGCAGCGGACTGGCGATGAGCCAAGGCATCGGGGTGGCTTCGGAAGGTCCTGAGTGCCTGAGGGACATCCCAGACCACAGTGGCACATGCTGGCCTGACCCTTCCCCATGGGTGATGTCAGCTGCCCAGCCCCCCCGCCCAGTTTGGGTGTAAAGGAGAAGGCAGTGTGGGTGTTTCCAGAGCACGTCAACACCAGAGGAAGGTGAGGAGACTGCAGGTATGGCCGGATAAGAAGGATGTGTGTATCACATAATGCCCTCCAGTGGCTGCTAGCAGCAGTCCTGGACCATGGGTGCTGATGCCCGAGGCATAGGTGAGGTTTCAGGTGCACTAAAGGAGGCAGTGGTAGGGCCACCTCCCCCACCAGGAGCTCCCTCCCTGTGGAGCACAGCCCTGGAGAGCCCTTGTGGGACTGATACGGGTGTGCAGAGTACAGCCAGCAGTGGGGAGGGGGTGTCAGGCCTCCCGTGGGACAGATCCACGTGTCCACTCATTTTTCCTAAGGACAAAGCTTACTGCCCAGGCTACATTGCTCTCTTATGCTGCTGCATAAGATGGGCACCCTCATCCAAACCTTCACGCATGGGTGCAGGTCTGGGTCATGCAACATGGGAGCATGTGGGATGGCAGGTGCCATAGGTCTCACACCCTCTTGGGGTCAGTCAGCCCACTGAAGCATCCATATCCCACACCTTCCACTTCCCTACCACCACCACTGCCAGTGAATAGCACATCTGCAGTCACCAACACATGGCTGTTTGTCCCACTAACAAAAACAAATCCTTCCAGCCCCTAAAGGTAATTGAAAAATGGTGATCTAGGTTCAAGCAGAGGGACAAGTGCTACTGCCCAGCAGGTAGCTGTCTTGTGAAAACGGGAAGCCTTGCAAAAAAACCCTTCAGAGACAGAGGAAGAGCAGGGAAGTTCTCACATGACAGAAACCTTATTCTGCACAAAAAGCCGGTTCACATTTAAACAGAGAATATTTGGATAGGAGCTGCTATTGCATTCACGTGCTCATATTCTGTAGGATTCTTATTTCATACATTTTCATCACTTTTCATTTATTGAAAATTATTCCCACTTTCCCCACCGTCTCAGAAGCTCCCCAACATGTTGCTCTCTGGTGGTCCCAAGCAAGGCTGAACTCCACCAACACCCGCGGCACTTTTTTTTTTTGGCTCTTAACAGCGATCCTGTCTCCATTTTGCAACTTCCTCACCTTCTTTTCACCCACACCTGTGTGTTCTCAGGCTCAGCTCCTAACCCATGGCTTGGCCATGCTGCACCCACCACCTGCACAGTTGTTGTTCACTCCGCCAGCTCCGTGGCAGGGAGGGAAGGCACGGATGTCCCCATGGCTCACCACAGGTCCTTGTCACTCACGTGGAGTGAAGGGCTTCGTGGCACTGCCCCGGAAGCTTGTGTAGTTTATATGTCTCTTATTTCCTGTCATTACTGAGAAGAGCCCAGTTGTAATAAAAATCTGGGCTCCAATCCTACAAACACTTATGCCTGAGCTTAACTCTAAGCACGTGAGCCGTCAAAGGGGACTATTCATCTGCTTAAAATGTAAGCATGTTCTTAAGCGGCTGTAGGCCTGGAGTCTGTCAGTGTAGGGATTTGTGCCTTAAGCCCATATTCTGGGTCATTATCCTTTTCATGTCTTCTCTGCCATCTCAGAAGATGCTTCAGCAGGGAATTTTCAAGTTCTTCAATAAACTTTGTCTTCCCTAGCAGCCTGGATTCTTGCCTATTCTATGGGGCAATTCTCCTCTGTTGCCTCCCCTCCCCCTGTGAGCGATAATCCTGTGCTATTTCATGCTTGGCCAGACAATTAAGCCCTCTTGCTGCTTGGCTCTGTCTTTGTTATGTATAATTGTTCCAAATAATTAGCCACTATTGCACGCTATTCTGAAACTACTTTGTATTGCAATTATACTTAGAGGGTGAGCATCAGCTCAGGGAGAATCCAAGCAGCAGACAGCCTGGAAAGAGAGGGCTTCAAGCCGGGGGAAGATGGATACGTGCTTAAACCAACACTATGGAAAACCTAACAGTAAGTAACCAGGGAGGAGTAAATGTTGCTTGGAGAGGGTCTGCAGCTGGTGAGGTCTGGGCAGGAGAGCTGAGAGTGGGCTGTGGGGTCTGGCCAGGGTGTCATCTGGCTGCCACCTCGTGGGTGCTGGCTACAGTGCAGGAGGCAAAACCATACCCCACTTCCATCACCTCCATGGTGACTTGAAAGGGCGTCTCGACCAAGTGGCCAGTTTTGCCATTTCCATACAGTGTAGGGAATGTGCAGCTCTGCTGGGATGCATCTGAGGTCTGCCAGGAAAATGTTCCCTCATGGTGTTTTTGGGATGGCAAAACTTATGATTTCTTGAGGGTAAAGATGAGATTGTTTCAGCAGCCTCCTGTTTTTCCCATGGGTAAACACATAACTGTTATGGAAGTGCTGGATGGGAGATGCTCTTGGAAGGGAGTTACAGGTCCATATAAGCATCTTTCTGAAATTGAAAAGAAGACCCCTTAGCTTCACTCACTCTCCTGTCTTTCAAGCAGGGATCATCTGAAGAGGATATAACCAAGATCTGGGTTGGCTTGGCCTGAACTGGTGAACTAATTCCTCTGCTGAAACCCATGGTCTGCTCTGAGCAAAGAGCCAAGGTGGCCAGTGAGCTTGGACAATATTTGTGCTTTTTGAGATCCATTTGCTCCAGCCAGGTTAGGTCCCTGCAGAGGTCATGCACTGCTGCCTTTGACTCGGCAGTGCTGATGCAAATGGAAAATGAACTTTTCCCAGGCATATATGTAACTGGCCCAGATTCATCCTTTCTCCATGCAGCACACTGAGCTGCCACAAGCCAGGGCCACTTGTTGGTGTTGGGATGACAGTTGATTCAGTACATGCACAAAACCAACTTCTGCAGTGTAACCACTTCAGCAAAGCACAAAGACTGTGAAATGACTGGACCCCAGATGCTCTCCCAAGGGCTTGTAGATGTCACTCTGTCAGTGCTCAGGCTCTGCTGCTTTGCTGCCTGAATGCAGCCTTGCACCTCAGGCGCTCTTAGAGTCAGGCCAGTCCCCAGCTCTGCCACGCACACACCGTGTAGCACATTTCAAACACAAAGTCAGGCTGCCAACGAGGCTGGCTGCTGCAGAGAAGTGATCTGTCATCACCCACCCCTCACCTTCCATGAAGGGCACAGATTCTCACTGTGATTCCATTTATTTCCCTATTTTCACTCTATGGAGAAGAGCTGCAGGGGACAGCCAGCACAACCCAACCCTGAACCCTGTCCCCAGCGATGGCTCAGGAAAAGGGTAAAAGAAGGTATAGCCAGAGAAACCCTTCCTCTCTGAAATCTTCCCAGAGTCAGCAACTAGTGTTTCAGGTATTTCCCAGCCTGTAGGTTGTATCCAACCCACTGTGTTTAATAACGACCGTCCCTGAACAAGCCTCCCCCTGTCTCATCCTGACCGTACCCAAAGCTTCCCCGATGCCCTGCTCTCCCCCCCAGCCATGCAGAGGACCGACCCCAAAGGTCGGGATGCTGCCGGTACATGCTGAGCACCCCTGCCGGGAGCCGGGAGCGGCTTCCCAGGGCTTTCCACTGGAGGTCAGTGTTGGCCTGAGCACGCCGGCTGTCACTCCGGGCCACCTCGCCCCTGCCACCCCCCACCCCATGCCGGGGCGTTACACCCGTGGGGTAAAGCGGCGGACGGCAGAGCAGCGTTGCTCTTGCTCTCTACAAACACAGCAGCTTCATCACCTGCTCCTGCCCGAATATGAACGACCCAAATATAAAGAACCAAAATAGGATGTAACAGAGCTGGTGACCGAACACAGATACCCCGAGTTGTAGCTCAGAGCTTGGCAGTGCTGACTCCCAGATGATGATTTGTTAAAAACTCATTATTACATGGCAAAGTCAATCTCAGCCCATCCCACTGCACCCACTGCCCATATTCCCATCACCATCTTACTTTACTGACTCAGTCCTGACCTCCAAGAAACACCACTGACTGTCTTCAAGCTGTGTATTTGCAAAGGTCAAAGTATTGCATAGAATAAAAGCTAGTTATGGTGTAACATTTCCAGCACTGGGACTGCCAGTGGACAGCTGGCAGCATCCAGTCAAAATCCAGCTCTACCAGAGGGACTAGTAAGTTCTTCAGGAGATGTGTTTCAACTAAAATTTCGGCTAATGCTGTGTTTGTTTGTAACAGGATGGAAAACGCCATTTATAGCATGGGAATATAATCCAGAAGGAGCATTCCTTACTGCTTGTTTGAACCTGTTGGAAGCAGCAGGAAGGTGGTATGAGCACGAAACATGCAGAATGCTGCCGTACACAGAGAGATGCAGCAGCTCGGTTGGTTCTCCCTGGGCAGCCGGTGTTTCCCAGAGCAAAACAAGCATCCTTTCAAAGTGGCAGCTCATTTTGGCTATGTGTTTCTGAACGTTCAGCCCGAGTTATCTGAAAGCAGCCTGATTTGCAAAGAGTTACTCACTGAGAAGTCAGACAAGATAGCCCAGATCACCACCTAAATCTCTTTGGTGTTCAGGATCGACTCCAACTCCCCTGTCGGCAGCTCACAGGATCGAGACAGGACTCTCCCCACCATGGGAAGTTCAGAGTACCTCTTGCCATCACCCTGAAGAATGGCATTCATTCCACAGTCTTAGAGAGCATAAAAAGTTTTGCCTCCGTCTTTTGTGTGAGCTCGAGATGGTTACAACTGTCATTACTTAATATTCCCTAAAGTCCCTAAATAAAGAGGGGAGGATTTCTAAGGAGACTTGGTTTCATAACTGAAATCTGGGTGATAATTACTCCTGCTTCATTCAAATCCCTCTTATTCACTACACAGGGACATTGAAAAGACACTAAAACAGATGAAGGGCTCAGGTATAAACTTTACAAAGCTTAAAACTACTCTGTCCCAGCAAGGCTCATGCTTTACATGACACCTTAATCCTACTCATTTGCTAGATTCACCCTAACTGTAAATAAAGCTTTGAAATGAAAGCTTAAAAGCCTGGTTGGGATACATTAACTTAACCAAGAAGACACTCTTAAGGCATTAGTTTAATGACAATCACAATATGAGTTGCCAGTGGTTTGTGTGTGTGAGGATTAATATCTACAGGAAAAAGAAGAAAAGGAGGTTGTTCCTCCTGGTTTTCAGCTGTTTGGCACTGTAAGACCCATGGTGGGGATGGTTTAGTGATACTTGCTGGGGGCTCTGGGCTGGGGCTGTCTGGCAGACAGGGATATACCGTGTCCTGGGAAGATGTGCAATCCAACACTGCACATGAGGGTTTGTCCCAGCACACAGCAATAGGGTCATCTGCTCTCTCTGAGCCAGGTTTTCAGGGATTCAGTCCACTGTGGTGACTCTTGCTTCCCACCACAGCCACCTTGGCTGAAGAGACCCCTCTTGCACAAGCACAGGGGTGGGATGGATCTCTTGCAGACGCATCCTTAGATCCCGAGCTGGGTGCTACTCTTCAGAGAGCTCTGTGGCAGGAGGGCACAGGCAACGGGGGGACAGGAGCAAGCCACAGCCCAGCCCTTCAGGGACCCTGAGCCCCCATGGCTTCACCAGTACTCAACACCCAGAGATGCCAGGAAGTTGGAAAGCTCTCTGCCACCAGCTCCCTGATTCTGCAAGTCTTCAGGGTGACTGGGGAGGAGCCGGCACAGCCCAGTTTGAGATGTCACAGCTTGGCTAACTCTTCCCAGTGCATCCCACCCGGGCAGAATCACAGCATCTCCTGCCCACCCCCTCCACCCAGCCTTGTTTTTCTTTCATGCCAGTACCTGGTTCTTCCCTACCTCAGCAACCCTCCTGCTCATGGTTCAAACCCAGCAGAGTCACAGCCCCATCACTCAGCAGACCCAGTGCTTCAGGCACATGTCTGGCCCTGACACCCTGGATACTCAGGCAAGATTTCAAAAGTTCTTTCGTTAGCAAAACATTGCGGGATCGGGCCCTGGGAATGAATGTGAGCTATGACAAACGTTCTTCCTGCTTTCTGTCCTTGCAAGTGATTATTTCAGCATCCCTCTAAGTCATCTCTGAAGACAGAATGTCACAGGCAGGAATGGCATGTTGCAACTTTCCATTAGATGGAGGATGTCTGCCTATAGAGATCTTCTGCAGAGAGCCAAAGTATTCCAAGGGATAAGTTTTTTCACAACACCCTTTCTGAGCAGGGTTATCTCTAAGGGAAAAGCACAGAAGCTGCTACTGGGACCAGTGTGAAAGCTGCAAGGCTCAAGCTGGAACGACCAGAGAGGAGACTCAGCACCTAGCGCTCAGCTGAAGGTGGCAGAACAGATCTAGGCCAGTTTTTAGAGACAGGTGGAGTCCAAATTTTAAGGAAGCCAAGAAGAAAAAATAATTTTCTTCCCTTCCCTCTCATACTAATCCCCCTCTCCGTTTCTATGCAGCACATAGAATGAAAGAATGAAAAGCCACAAGCTCTAAGTTGTGGACAAAAGCTGACTCCTTGGGAACCCACATGTACACCAGCTTTTGGTTGTGCCCAGACGCTGGGGAATAAGATGCTGTTTTACACCAAAGCTCAACTGACATCCAACTCCTCCTTAGAGAGAAAGGTGCAATAAGGACTGTAGAAACTGCTCTGCTTCAGAGGGCACACTTGAAAAACAGGAAAGAAATCCTAGCTTGGCATCAAAGGATGTTTAAACTAAACAAAAAAATAAAATAAAATCTAAATCCGGGGATGGGAAATTCTGCCTTCAAACCTGGTGAGACAGTCTGGCTGGCAGTCCTGTAAATAAATAGCAGCAGGCTGGCCAGTGAACAGGTTCGAATTTTAATTGATTTTGTTGCTAGGAAGAAAAAATATGATCTCCTAATTCGATGTGCTAAACCAGAATTGCACCTGCAAGGGGTTCCTCGGAGGGAAGACACATTCCATGTACACAAATGGAAATCATCAAGTCCAGTAAGAGCTGCATAGGCAAACCTTACAGGAGTTACCACTCGGTTTTAAGAACATCATAATAAAATAGAGAGCTTTGGAAAGTGTCACTAAAAATGTAAGACGTGGCAGTGTCACAACAGCAGCACAAGTCCATTTCCCACCAGTTACAAGACTATAATTTCCTCTTGCCAAAATCCAGCCAGAGCCAGAGGAAGAGCAGCACTGGTCACGTTGGAAGAAAAAGCTTTATTTTAAAAAAGTCCTTTCTAACAATAGAGGTAATTTTTAAAAATAGTAAAAAGAAGTAGTCAAGTTGGGATTTCTTTTCCTACAGGGAAAGGAAATTATAAACATCTTAAATATTAATTTAAAATCCAGTGAACTTGTTTAGTGGGATTTTTTGATAACTTTCGTTCCAGCTACACAGGAGGCACCCAGGGAAGAGAGGAGAAAGCCCATTCGTGGGAGTTTCCTGCACCTTACACTGTGCACCCACCTCCTGGCTGTGCTGCTCCTCACCCTAGGGGTGCACTGCTGCAGATGGCATCCCGGGGGCCAGGCTGTGCAGAAGGACAAGTGTGGGGAGCCCTGCCTGGCAGATGCAGCCAGAGATGGGGCAGAAAAACAGATCACCTTGCCTCCACCTCAAAATCAACTGAGAAGCAGAGGAGTTGAGTCCTCCCACACCTGTGTCAGCTCCCCCGGCTGGCCCCCGCAGCAGGGAGAAGTCCACTTGTCCAGAGATGCTCCTGGGAGCCTGGAGACATCCAGCCAAGCCCCCTCAACCCCATCACATGTACCGCTCCAGGCCAGCAGGGAAGTTGGGCTGCCTCATGTAGGTGTTGCTGGAGCCGAACTGGCCGAGGGGTGACGCAGAGAGCCCCAGGAGCTGCTCGCCGTGCTCGGCACAGGCCGGAGGCCGCATGGCCGGCAGGGCCAGTCTGTTGGGAGCCCCGTAGAGCTGCGGGCTGCTGGGCGAGTAGCTGCCCTGTGCCACGGGCAGGTGAGGGGGCGAGGCGGCGTAGGGGTAAGCCAGGGTGTTGGGGCCAGCCCGGCCCAGCAAGCCGGGGCTGACGGGCTGTGCCTGGAAGCAGGGAGGCTCGGAGCTGCTGGCGGAGCAGGCGGGAGCCAACTCGGCTCCGGGCAAACCCAGGGATGGGTGGCCCAGCTCGGAGGGCGGTGAGGGCTGCAGGGCCTGCTGCCCGCTGATGAGACTGTCGATGCTGAACATTCTGGGATGCTGTGCCGGCGGTGCTGCCCCGGCTGCATAGGGGTGGAAGACAGTGCTGGAGAGCTGGGGGCCGTAGCCAGGCGAGCAGAGGGCATTGGGGTAGGGTGCTGCCGGTGCTGCGGGGCGACCGGCGGGCGGGGGCGTGAAGGCGCTGGAGTTCTGCATGTAGCCGGGGTAGGTGGTGATGTCGGTGCGCTTGAAGCGCTTCCTCCGGCGCAGGAAGCTCCCGTTGTCAAACATGTCCTCTGCAGCCGGGTCCAGCGTCCAGTAGTTGCCCTTGCCGGGATGTCCGGGCTCCCGGGGGATCTTGACGAAGCAGTCGTTGAGGGTGAGGTTGTGGCGGATGCTGTTCTGCCACTTCTTTGGGTTCTCCCGGTAGAAGGGGAAGCGCTCGGTGATGAACTTGTAGATGCCCCCCAAGGTGAGCTTCCTCTCGGCGGCGTTGGCGATGGCCATGGCGATGAGGGCGATGTAGGAGTACGGGGGTTTGCCCCGCTGCACCGGCCGCTTCCTCCGGCGGCCCCCGGCGGGGGGCGGCGGCTCCTCGGGGGGCGGCGGCGGCGGCGGGGCAGGGCTGCCCCCTCCGCCCCGCGGCTCCGGCTTCACCGGCGGCGCCTGCGGAGACCCCCGGGGCGGCCCGGGGGAGCCGGGGCTGGCCGCGGCGGCGGGGCTGGGCGCCGGCAGCGTGCACATGCCTCGCAGGCAGGGGAAGCCGGCCGCGTTCATATACGGCCCTCGCCTTCCTCCTCCTCCTCGTCGGAGGATGGGGGGGAAGCGGCGGGAGAAAGAGCCCCCCCCGAGGGGAGGGGAAGGGGGAGAGGGAGGGGAAGGGGAAAGAGGCTGGCGCCGCGGCAGCTCCCTGCGATGGGGAGGTCGGCCCCGAGCCGCTTGGCAATATATAGGGCGTTCGCCCCCCCGGAGGGGCGTGCGGTGCCGGCCCGCCCGGCCCCTCTCCCACGACGGGAGGAGGAGGTCCCCGGGGAGGGGTCCCGACTCCCATGACTAAATCCCCCAGCCTCTCCTGGGGTTCGATCCGCAGCCGTGCCCCCGAGCGGTCCCTCCCCCGGGGGTCCCGGGGCCAGCGCTGGGCCGGCCCTGCTCCGCGGCACTTCGCTTTCCTCGGAAGAGGTGTTTCCTCCCAGGAGAAAAACCAAACAAAACCAGTCCCGACGGCCAGCCCGGGGCTAGTTTGGTGCCGCGGCCAGCCCCCAGCAGTAGAGCAGGTAACCACCCGGCGAGACCCCTCCTGCGCTTGGATTTCGTTGTCTTTTTTCCCTGTGGAGAGCGCTTAGAGTTGGCCCCAAGTCAGTGCCGGCAACAGCCAAGGATTCTCCACGAAACCAAGCCCCTCGGTTTAGTTACTTTGCAGCCTGGTGAGACCTCCTGGGTAAGGAAATCCTGGGAAAAGGTTTTTTCTTTTTCCCGAGAGAAAGAGAAATGGTCCGCAGAGCTCAAGGGCCGACCACAGGTACCTCCCGCAGTGCAGGCAAGGGATGCAGGAGAGGGATGGCGCTTTGGGGCTGGACAGGGAAAGTGGGAGTCACTTTATCACTGCAGACAATCTGAAGCTGAAGGAAGACACCCATCTCAGAATGCCCTACTGGTTTTTGGAGAAAACCTCTTCAGTTCTCAGGCGGTGCTTCCGAGTGAGCTGGCTGGGCAGAACCGCGTCCCCTCGTCCACATGCCGACACCAGAGCTGGGGGCTGCTGGCTGCTTTAGCGGCACCAAAATAGCCGGGAGCTTTCACACCGTCCTCACCCATTGCTGCCGACCCTCACCTCTAATCCAGATGCCAAAGGAGCCCCCAGCAGGTAAGGATGCTGCTGCATAAGGGTGGGCTAGACAAGCTGGGGAGGATTTCTATAGCCAGACCACAGCTTTATACCTGTCCATGTCCTGAGAAGGCAGATGGAAATGTCTAATGTCTACACCGTTAATGCAGTGGCAGATCCCTTCGTATGTGTGTGGAGTAAAAATTGAAACCTTCAAATTTTGTAACTTGGTTGAAAGTATTTCCAGTAGCAAAGCATGATGAAAGCCTTTTTCCACAGAGGGAAACAGGTGATCTTGATCGGGTCATATCATCCTTCTTCCTTCCTCTTTAAACTAAAAAGCCACCCCATCTTTTGGAAAAGAGTCTTCAGCTCTTTCCTTCAAGCGTTACCTAGTGGTTTTAAGTTCACCATCCAGGTTATCTCCCACCATCACTCATTCCCCTTCTTGTGCCTGCATGTGGTTGTGTCCTTGCTTTATTTTTCCTACAGATATTTGTGGCTCTCCTTCCACTTTCCGGGGCTCAGTCAGGGAATTGTGGTCTAACAGAGCCATGGCGAGTCCAGTCCTGTCCTGACACAGAGCAGTGCTGTTGCAGTAAACTGCCTCAGTTTTTGTTCTGCCAAATTAGGGTAACAACAGGAGTGTAGGTGCTGGCTGGAGGACAGAGAGCAGGTGAAAAAGGGTGAAATATGGCCTTTCTCCACAGAAGACAGAGATCTTCAGGGAGAAAAGCAAGTGAAAGGCACGGCTGGGACTATTTATTCACCTTGGGAGAGACAAGGGAAAAAGAATGGAAGATTTGTATTTCTCCTGGAGCGTGCATTTAAATCAACCAAGTATCAGAATGCAGCTAGTTCATTTCAGTCAGAAGATCTGACTTTTCCACTCACTGGAGAGGACGGCAGGACAGTTGCCCAAGAAGGGAGTCACTAAAGATCACTCCACAATGCATAAAGAAAATCAACCCCCTGGGGGAGAAGGAAATCTTCCACTTTGCAAACATTAGCTGGTGAGCTTTTCACATCAGTGCGAGGCTTGTAACGTGTTCTGATCTGGAAAGAATAGTTTTGGGAGGGAAAAGGATTATGGAGTGGAAAAGAAGAATAGCTTTTCTCAGTCATATTAAATAGCCCTTACTTGTCGCTCACTTTTTTTTTTTTTTCCTTTCTTAAGTCTAAACAACAGAAAAAGAGTTGGAAAAGAAAACCCACCAGTATAGCTGGATCTGGAGCAGCCTGCACCTGAGATCAGGTCTAGCAAAGGAGGAGACATCTCATGTGGATGATGGGCTCTGAAAACCCAACGGCTTGAAGTGTTTATAGTCTTAGGCCCTGATCTCATGTCATTTTACACACAGTGGGAGAAGCCCTGGCCCCACCTCAGGCTGGGGGCTGGCTGAGACTCCAGCTGGTGAGTAGTTAAAGCTGACGGGACCATTCAAATTACTTTCAACTTCAGTGGGTTAAGACCCAGATGTCAAAGTAGCTTTGACTGAAGGATAAAACAGCGGGATGGAGGTGGTCAGGAGCGCACAGACAGGAAACAAACTGCGTTTTACCATGGAATAAGGAAGGCCAAAACACACAGACTCTGATTCCCACATATGCTTTCTCACTCAGGGTGCTCTTTGGCCCAGATCTATTATTAAAAATTGGAAGACAATAATAAAGATGGCTACCAAACAAACACAATCTGGATCTCTCTCTAAAGTGAGGTGATGAGAAGGGAATAAATCACATTTACTAAGCAAGTGTAAGTTTTGCCAGGAACTGCTGCCTTCTGCATCAGTTCATCCTGAGTACACAGAGCAATTTCAACTGCTCTTTTACCTCCAGCTCCTGAACTTCTTTGCACTAGAACTGCAGCCTCCTCTACAAATGTTGCACACACAAATCACTTTACAGCACAGGTGAAGTTGTTTCACTGCAGAGGAACAGGGCTGTGCGCCCTCAGTGAGCTGCTGTTTTAAGCTCTGCATGCACCCAGGTAGGTATTGCACTGGTGGTACCCAGGCCACATGTCCAGCCTACTCTTTGCAGTCACATGGGTTGGAAAAAGATGCATTTTCTTGCCCCAAAACAAAACAATCTTTTGCTAAACCACATGAGATATGGGGGTAACTGGGTAGGAGGTTCATGATCTTTAATGCAGCCATGCTGAGAGACCAGTGGATTTCTCCTATCCTGAGTAAAACAGTGGCCTAGACATCTGCACCAGGCACGGTTGCATTTGGAGCATCCCTGTATCCAGAGCCCTCCCCTTAGCCTTGAAGCAGTCATCTGTTACTCAGTCCCCCCTGGGATGTGCAAGGAAGAAGAGGGGGTGAGAGCCCTGAGAGCAAGGAGTTCTTTTGTTCCTCTCCCAAGAACTTCCACAGTGAGCAGCCCAAAGCATCCTACAGTGATGCCTTCAATGACACAACACCTGCTGATGGTGCTCTTAGCATGGCCCTGAACTACCCCATTACTTACTAACAACCAAACATTCAGGGATTTCCTTGGCTGAAAGTTGTACAAACCCATTCCCACCCTCCATGCATCACTATCTGAATCCCTCCACACTCCAAACCCCCAGACGGAGACCCTCAGAAGAATCTTGAGAGATCCTCCCACCACAGCTACTCTGTGCAGTGGGAAGGCTTTGCCACCAGAACAGGAATCACATCGCCCACAGAATCACAGAATGGGTCAGGTTGGAAGGGACCACAGTGGGTCATCTGGTCCCACCTTCTTGCTTGAGCAGGGTCATCCCAGGGCACATGGCACAGGATTGCATCCAGATGGTTCTTGAATGTCTTCAGTGAGGGAGACTCCACATCCTCTCTGAGTAACCTGTTCCAGTGTGCAGTTACCTCTCAGGAAAGAAGTTCTTCCTCACATTCAGGTGGAACTTTCTGGGCATCATTTTCTGCTCATTGCCTCTTGTCCTATTGCTTGGCACCCCCAGGAAGAGCCATGTAGGAGGTCAACACATTTGCACGAGGTTACTTCACCTGGTGTGTGTGTGTGTATGGGAAATCCTTTCCTCCTGGGACATTTCCCTCTTGGAATGCCACCTCTCAGAGGAGGAACATCTGATGGAGGAAGCAATGAAAGCAAAACAGTAGACCTGGAGGGTCGACTCTGTGGCTTGTAACCCCAATTAACAGGAGCGGGGCCACAATGCTGCTCAGCTACAGGATCAGCAGCCGTGCAAAAAGCGACCCAGGACACCAGGCAGTGACTGCCTGGGGTCAAAGGAGCCACAGTTAAACACCCTTCCTGAGCTGTTCCATTTCTTCAAGATGCAGGAAACTGATAACCAAAGCAAATAAATTCTTCCTGAGAACTAACTCTTTGAGTCACTTATGTATTTGTAGGCAAGTGTTCAGTAAAGTCCAGACAAAATCATTTCTTCACAAAAGTGATAGGTAAAGCATTTACCAAAACTGGGGAACATCAGGAGAAAAATCCTAAAAAAAAGAAACTTGTAACCTACTCTTCACCTTTCTGGGCAAGTTCTGGTTTTTTTCCCCCCTTTAAAACCAGTCCAGAGTGTTTTGTGCATTGCCACACTATTTCTCTCCCCCTGACCCCCCACATTATCCCAAGCCTTCCCCATGCTGGGAAGCTCTGCCTCCACCCAGTTCTTCCTAACTGCCACACAGGAGATTTTTTCTGCTACACAAATCCTGCCTCCACCACAGCTCTAGCCAGCCCCCCCAGCCTCTTGAGGCTTGAGTTTGTCAATGAAATCAAGGGAATGATGCCCAACTGCCCCAGATGCTGCACACCAGGGCTCCCAGGCAAGGACTTCACTGCAAAACTTTCCCTTTTCCTTGTTGGGTTGCTGGTCTCTTACAACTACCAGTTGCAAGACCAGGCAGATAGTTAAAATCCCACATTACTGGCTCACTGCCCACTCTCTTTTCCCTCTGTTTAATGCTCCTGCCAGCACTGATTTCACTCACCCTGACCATAATAGCCTTTTCCCTCCCCTCAGGCCAGGAGCACACCTCTGTCATGAAAAATTTCCCTCCTGTCTTGTACCTTCAGCCTGATCTGCCTGCAGTGAGACTGGCAGGTTGTTTTCCTTCTCACCACTTAAAATACTTTTGAAACAAAGACTCTTTAATGCCCCCCAGCCTAGCCAGGCACCTCGGGGAATCCCCTCCTGGTAGTGCATGGGGAGCACTAACCTCAGCAGGGTGTACAAGGCACCCCTTGAGCTGGTGGGACCAGGTAAATGGAGTCTGTGTAGGACACAGAGTCTCCTGAGATGGTGAGGATGGAGCGGGACACAGAGTTGAAAGCATGAGATAGTGATCTAGGGCAAAGAAGAGCAGAGATCCTCACACCTAGCCCACATGCTTGCTTACACATGCTAGCCTAGAGAGGTGTCTCCAAGACTAAGATTTTGTGCAATGACTTCAAAGTGCAGGAAAAGGGTCTCCAGCCATGACGGGCCAGCATTCATCCCATCATTTCCTCATGAGAAGGCAGGAGAGATGATTCAGACTCAAATCAGACTGAACAAGTATGAATCACAGCATTTGTCTCACATTCCTCCTAGCCAAAACCATCCCTGGCTGATGCTACTTCAGGGCTGGGAGAATCAGCCCGGGTATTTCTTTATTTCGGAGGTCCACAGACAGTGCGTTAATTCATTTCCATCTGCCACTCCTGATGTGGTGTGGACACTGGAATGCCCCAGCTGAGATGGGAATCTCCGTATCACAGCAGTGTTTGATGAAGGTAGGCAGCAGCATCCAGGTGCTGGACAGTTTCTGTCAGAACTGAGTGCCTGGGGAGAGCGTTTGTGGTTCATCCATCACCACTTGCCCTGGAGTAGCTGTTCAGAAGGACCTCACCACATCACTGGCCTTGTGGGAATTGCTTTAGTTTGGATGAAGAGCAGTTGATGCCGGTCTGCAACATACCTGGGCCACCTCCACCACCTTGGAAGGCCAGTTAGCCCCAAAACCAGCACTCATACTTTCTCAAGCCCTCCAAGTAGTGTGAGCTATGGGGAATGTGGCCTCTCTGATGGAGTTTCAAGCCCCTCTTACACCTCTTTCTGTTGGCATTTTGTCTTTGAGCCTGTGTCTCCCAAGGGTGTCCTGCAGCTCACTTTCCCTGTTCACAGCCCTCACTCAGGTGCTATGGCACAAGTCTACACAGGGGTGGACTTGAGAGAGGTGCCCAGTAGCTCTAGCCCTGCCTCTTCTCTTTTCATGTTGCCAGCTCAAAGCCCCGTTGTGTCCTGGACCAGAAGGTCCATATGACGCTTGAAAGAAACCAAAGCTTTTGAGAACCTGGCAGGCTGAACAGGTCTTGGGGTTCATCTAGAAGGTTAGCAATAAGGCCAGCTCCATCTCATAGTGCCACCTTGAGTATCAGTGATGAGGGAGATGAATTTGGACTTGAAACCTGGCTTGGATCGTGGTTATCCAAGAGGATAAGTGCAAAACCTGACACTGAACTCCCTTAGCAGCTGAGCATAGAAGAGAGCTCTGCCTGCACTACATCTCAGCCTCAAGGATTGGAGACCACATGATGTCAACCTGAAGCACCCATCTTTGGGTCCAATAGAGTATGTCCTTGGGGAAAGGTTAGAAATTGTTCTGCCCGTTTCTAAATGGGGATAGCAAGTAGAGCATAAATGACTGACTCATCTGGAGCAAAGCAGCAAGCCAATGACATCACTGAGACCACCATCCAAATACTCTCTGACTTTGCAGAGGCATCTAATTGGCATCTCAGGAAGCTTTTCCCATATACGTCATGTTATTTGAGTTACACAGAATATATATCACATACATTTAGTTTTCGTATGCATAAAAAACATTTTCATCATGACTCTGTAGGACAAAGCTCATGGCTTAACCATACAGGTTAAGTTTCCACTGAACCTTCATAATATGGTTTGTCAATAGGAATGAGTGAGTAACAGACTCTGGTGGAGTTTTCTGAATGAGAAGGCTGTGGTAAAGGAGCAGAAGATCCTTGTTTTTCCACTGCAGCCAGAACTTCTGGATTGCCTCACCTTTTTCTCTGCTTGCTCCATTCGATGGGCTTGAGAAGGGTCAGTGGTGAGGAGGCCATCAGTGACATATGGCTGAGACCTGAGATGCCAGGGGAAGGGAAGGATTTCTTTCCCAGGGATGGCAAAGTGGATGCTTTGTCCTTGCAGCACAAATGTTGAACGAAATACATCAGCAGAGCTTCCCGATGGGAGCCAGGCTGGGTGGGAGGTGGCGTCCCTTAGTGCTATGGGAAGAAATCCTCTTCAAAATGGCATGAAATCTTCAGCTAGAAAACAACAGCTGAAGGTCTCCAGCAGGTAACAGGGCAGATGCAGATGCTAATAAAGATTTACGCAAGACAAGTCAGGAGACAAAACTTAGCGTCAATTGCTCCCCTTTCTCAGTCAGTTTGCTGCACTACACAATCTTCTTTGAAAGATGATCAGATGATTCAGTATTATCCACTTTTTTTACACCAAATTTGGAGTGTACAAACTTTGCACAAGTTTTCCTGCCTTGTCACTCTCTCAGCAGACATGACATATCTTCATAGACCTAAAAGATCAAAAGTGGGCAGCTTGTCCCCCACCACACAGGCAGGGAAACTGAGGCGAAGGGAGGCACAAGAAACCTGGCCCAAGCCTGGGAGTGGGTCAAAAAGAGAAAGAAAGAAAAAACAAAGAAAAAAAAAACCAAATCAACACTAGGATCTGGCCATCATTTTTCCAGCATAAAGAGTCTGGTAGATGTTTGTAGGAGAAACTTAGGAACCCATCTTCCATTCAAACCACCAAGAACTGGGAACTTACATCCTGCCATAAAGCTCCTTATGAAGAAAAGATCATCAGCAGCAAAAAGCAGTTGAAAGAGGCCCAAACAAGTTCAGGCAGAGCGGAAGCCAAAAGAACTGTCTTGAGTCCCAGATGAACAGCACATGGACACTGCATGCCAGGCCCCACTTGGGAGCTCAGCAGCTTCCACTGCAGAATTAGCTGCTTGCAAACAAGTCGTAATGGCTTTGCCTTGTAGACCCACAAAATCCAGAGGCTGGTGTCTGCCGTGGGCTTGTGCTTCCACTGCTTAGTCTGCCCCTAAGGGGCCCAGATGCAGCTGCCAGCCTTCAACATAAACCCAGAGGATAAAAGATGAGCAAAGGAGAATGGAAGACCATTTCAACAGTGAGGTGTCTGTGCTGTAAGCATCCTGGGGGACCAAGGTTGGCCTCCTTCCCAGAGCTGCCAACCCTTGTGTTTTCATCACAGATTTCTCAGAGTGGGAAGGATTTATTCCCATTTAGTTGTTTTGGTTTCTTTACTCCTTACATCACAACTGAGGAGTCCAGATTGCAAAGGACAACAAGAAAATTCTGATTTTTCATGCACACCCCCAGGGGTCAAGGGAAAATCCTGTGTTGCTGATGATAGTGAGAGCATGCAGATGGGGAAAAATGCTGTTTTTAATCCAGTCTCAAGAATTTGGCTGGCCTAAGAACTGAGCCCGAGGTGCCTCAGGTCCCCCGTCATCTGCTGCCAGGAACACATCCCAGTGCTGAGCAGACCCCACAGAAGGGATGTCAGCACCATTTGGGCTGGTCCTTGGCCTCTGGAGATAGGAAGTCACTTTTCCTCCAAAGCCGAGACTAACCGAGAACCTCCCTGGGGAGCAAATCGCAGCACACGCCCTCCGTCAGCAGGAGCCATTGCCAGCTGCTGTCATGGGGCCACCAGCCAAGAGCTGGGCTTGGGATGACTGTATCAAAATTCATTAACCTAATTGTTGTGTTCCCACGTGGGTGGAGAGGGACTTCAGCAGGCAGAACAAACAAGCCACAACAGCAGGCGGTACCTCCTCACTGCCAGAGCCAGGACTCGCAAGGAGGCTCTGCCTCTTCGCTGCTTCCCCTGCATACACTCAAATTACAAACCTGCCAACCCCCTGCTCAGCCAACCCCCTCACTCTGCAAACAGACACTTGATGCTCCAGAGGGTCTCACAGGGCTTATTCAGGTTGATGCTTGTGAAGGAACTACCCCTTTCCTACCAATTCCGAGGGAAAACTGTGGCAACGGTGGCCCCAGGTTAAGCCTGCCATGGGATGCTCTATGCAGGACCCAGACCAGAGCCCTGCACACCCTGTATTCCATGGGGCAGGAACACAGCAGCATCATGTCCTTGATCACCATCAGAGCATTGCTGCACAAATATCCCTGCAAAGGAGTATATGACAGCAATTTCTCCCCTCGTGTGATGGCCTTCGCTGGATGTCCCCACAGCAGATATTGTGGTCATCACAGTCAGGTTGATTCCCACAAGCTTGATGAGAGCTCTGACGCAGACTAAATGTCCTCCAGATCCTCCACAGAGCAACCAAAATCCCAAACAGAAAGGCAGGACATCTCAGGAAAGGCCAAGACAATCAGTGTACCCATATGTGGCAGTGGTGGAACGGGGCAGTTTCAAATTCCTTGTTGGGGTGGGGGAGATCTCAGGTGGATTTTTCCGCTCTCAGCAGTGCTTTGATCTGTTGGCTTGGACAGGAGAAGAACCAGACCAGACCTTCCTCCCAGGGTAAGACCCAACATGGACACAAAGTCATCATTCCCCTTATGTATCTGGGATGCTCCCTTACAGACCATTGAACCAGCAGGGCAGAAAAGATTCTTAGGATGTAGGAAACCAGTGGAGAGTAATTTCTCATGTGAGACATCTTTGCATAATTACACATAAAACACATCTGCTCAGTAGAGTTACCTCAAGATGAAGGGTCAGAGACCCAAAAGAAAAGGTTGGATTTACACCCAACGTGCTGGTGCTGAGGAATGATGTGTCTGCTCTCACCAGCCTATTGCAGCCTGCCCATACTGAAAACAGAGATAAATGTTCATCACCCGCCCCAGAAGTGTGTTGCAAGGGTTAACTCATTAACCTCCTCACCTAAAACATACATGAAGAGCACAGGTGCCTGATCTCAGCACTGTTTACTGAATCACACCCAAACTCCTGGACCAGGACTCTGGGAAGCAACAGAAAAACACGGCAAGGTGCCACTGCCAGCTACGCCAACGGCAGCAGAGCAGAGAGCATCAGTCACATTACCACCGGCCCTGGGCTTCACGTGTCACTGATTGACTCAAGTTTTAATTATGCCCCAATATCTCCATGTCTCCCAAAACACAAAGCTTCCAGCCAGGCAGTTCCTGCCAGCCGAAATTTCATAAAGAGCAGCGAGTGACTAAGACAGCCCAACCTTCAAGTCAGATGCTAACAGCTTTGGACAAGTGTGGGATTTTTACACCCCTATCTGCAGGAAAATCTGATGTTTAGTGCCCTGACTGTGAGCAGGTCACTCTTAAACCCCTGAACATCCCAGGCAAAAAAAAAAAAAAAAAAAAAAATGCAGAAAAACAGTAGAGAAGATTGGGTGT
>JAYRBT010000005.1:8503029-8515240 GCA_036023395.1 Myiotriccus ornatus
AAAAAAAAAAAACGCCACAAAAATAAAAAAAAAAGCGCCTGAGGGGAATCGTACTGGCTCTAATCCCTTCTGCCATTCTGCATATTCATGGAACATTGTCATAACACATCAGCAGGACAAAAGGTCTGTCGGCACCTCCTCCTCATTCCTTTGATAAACCACGAGACAAATGCTGAGTAAACACTTGGAATCCATTCACTGCACTATTCTCATCGGGATGAGAAAGGGCTCCTCTTTCTTGCAGGCCCAGAGCTGCTCAGCCTAATAAAGTACGGCCCACGGCCCGTGAAAAGAGAGGCCTATGGATGATGAAAACATGGATTATCTCATTTCACCCTCCTTGTATCAGACCCTGCTCACATTCTGAGTGCACTTGGTCTGACACGCAATTACACACACCAAAAAAAAATAATAATAAAATTTAAAAAAAAAATAGCTGGGTGAAGGGGGTGCTTAGCAAGTGGGGGGACTGCCCATGAAATTTCACACATGACCTTTCCCTAGTGGGAAAGTAATTTGTTTCTGTTCCAGGACTATTCTCATTGATACCATCATTCCCTTAAATGTTGTGGCTGGTGGGAGAAGAGATAATACTCAGGACAAAGCTTTGCAGGTCACTACTGGCCCGATTCAAGCTGGCACTGAGCACCCCACGAATGGCTGGGATGTTACTGAGCACCCCACAAATGGCCCCCTGGCCAAGCTTCTGCCTCAGCTCTGTTGCCTGCCTGGCAGTGGGAGCAGGCAAAGCCCCATTCTCCTCACAGGACTGCAAAATCAAGGGTCCTGGGGTCAAAAAAGCACCTGGAGAAGGAGGAGTGAGTTCTGTGCCCAAGGAGCGATGCAAGCACCTTGGTGGTTTGGGATCTCCAGGTGAATACCCCAGTGCCATCGGAGCAGGCTGGGGCATGAGATCTCCTGTGATGGAAGTCAGCGAGCTCCAGTGTGGAGTCCCTTTGGTCAGGCTGGGACCCCACCAGAGTCAAGGGCAGGCTGGTGAGGCTGGGAGCAGCACAGCTCCTTCAACCTTTCTTCACCCCCCACAGACAGGCCGAGAGACCAGAGACACACTGCAGATAACTAACAATCTCCAAAAATCAGCATAAAAAGCCTCCTTACCATTAGGCATTCGGTGACTTGCACAGGACGCCGATCACCAAAGTCGACCCCAAGCGCTTTCCAACTCTTAGAGCAGCCTCCTCCGCTGTTG
This sequence comes from Myiotriccus ornatus, assembly GCA_036023395.1. Classification (NCBI taxonomy): domain Eukaryota; kingdom Metazoa; phylum Chordata; class Aves; order Passeriformes; family Tyrannidae; genus Myiotriccus; species Myiotriccus ornatus. The sequence goes on from JAYRBT010000005.1 coordinate 8,504,240, forward strand.
CCCAGGTTTCTGGAGGCTCAGCTAAAAAAAGCCTGCAATAAAAACAAACAATTTAATAACCCAAAACTAGTTCTTTTGAAAACAATGGTCTGAAAGAAATATCTTCCATTTAAATAAGGTCCTTTTCTTGGAAAAATAGGAGCAGTTTTCAATGTGAAAATAAATTTCAGAGATGGTACATGGGGAACAAGTACACTTAAAGCAATTTTGCCCATAATGAAAAACAAGACATAGTTATGAATTGCTGCCAAATGATGAAGAAACAGTAAATAGACTGCTGATTAACTAGGGTCTCTTTGTTAAATAAATGGCTCATAATCCTGTCCACTAACTGAGTATATAAATAGTGTATTTAATGCTTTTGTTTCTGAAGAATCCTTAGGTTCACCCTTAAGTTTCAAGAAAACCTGAGCAGTTGCTCCTCGACCTGGCACATCAGTGGTGAACGTCGCTATTCAAATATTTGCGTTTTACAAGGTGTTCGTTACAAAACCTCCCCGAGGAGTCGGTGCAGTCTCACGGCAGCTCCAGTCGCTCGCTGGGCTCGAGTAAAACCCGCGCCATCCCCCGGCCAGGCAGGCGATGCCGGCTGTTTGTTTTCCCCGAGCGGGTGACTCCTCTCCCTCAGCCACCAAGGAGCAAAAAGCGAGTGTGAAACTTGCACGGCTTCCAGGAGGCTGTTTGTTCTGCTGCCCGAAAGCAATTCCTGGGCTAAACTGTATTTGCACGTGTGATGGCTGCACTTCTCTGCCCCGGGATGGGTGACGAGCAGGCTGCTGCCTGCCACCTGCACACACCTACATCTGACCTGCACAGCAACACAGCACAACACTTCATTAAATTGTTAGAGTAATGCACTAATTTCCTTCCTTAGATCATGCTTTTATTTCTCCAGTTACTGCATTATTTAAAAAAATAAATAAATAAATCAGCAGTGCTGTTAAGCCCAGATCCTCTGAGACTGCTTAGGCACATAACTCCCATCCACATCCAAATGATCTCAGGCGTCTTTGGGACAGGAGCCTCAGAGAACTCATCACTTGGTATTTCTTGCAGACACAATTCTCCATGCAGTTTCTCTCCTCCCCAGCACTGGCTCCAGCCTGCAGGGCTTTGGGGCTCTGAACTCAATCCCACGGGATAAACATTGCTTCCAAGCACTCAAAGATGCTGAGCAATCTCCCTCCACTCATGCAGCCACCAGTACCAGACACCCTCAGCTCCCTTCTCCACAAGCCAGCACCCGGCTAGGGGACAGACCAGTTTTGAAGGGGAGCACAAACGACCCTCATCCTGTTTTCGGCAGTTTCCAGGGACTCTCCTATGCTTAGCACCAGGTTCCATGGCTCCTGCACCATTCCCCAGGGCTGGGATGCAGGCAGCTGTGCTACAAAAAAGTTACCTGGACTTAAACCCAACCCGGGGTTGCTCCTGGGATGCTCAGTGCTTAGGAGAGTAGGAGGCTTCATACACCTTATTCCAACCTGTTGCTCCCCTGGGATGACTCTGACACCCCTGAGAACTGCTGGACCTTGGGGAAGGGTCAGAATTTGGCCCTGAAGATTGACAGGGAGTTTTTCCATTGACTCCTGCAGAAGCAGCTTTGGTACCTATTGCATCCTGTCAGCAGCATTCAGGTTAGAGCATCCAGCTTTAAATCGACAAACGTTCCTCTCCCAACCCAATAAGTAATTGTGGGATTCGCTAATAGGGCTTGTCAAAATCAATTGGGGTTAAACACCTTTAGCTACAATAACAGTCATCTGACCCCGGGCTCCAGAAACCGCCGGGCTCAGAGGAACCCCGAGGGGTTATTCCTGGCTTCCCATTGCTTTGAGACAGATAAAAGAGCAGACGATGCAGAGCTGGGTAATCCGTTCAGCCCATCCCAGCCATGCACTGAAGTGACAGCTCCCAGGGTTTCTGCAGAGCTGGCTCCTCCTGGGAATTGTGTGTGGAGGGGCCAATTTGTTCAACAAAACCTGAGCAACCAGAGTTTTCTTAAATTCAATTGCCTGAAGGAGAAGGCAAATAGCATTTAAGCGGAGGAAAGTGCATTAAAACCACATCTTTGATACAATGGCTGATACACCCCATGCTGCCAACGCCTGAAATGATAATATTTTTTTTCTTAAATAAATAGTTCAGCAGCAGGATCCCAGCTTCCCCCAGCACAGGGAGGCTTCATGCTGCAGCAGCCGCATTTCCAGCCCTCCAGGCCAAACTGCTTCAGTGCTTCCCCTCTTTGCTGGGTTCATTCCTGACAGTGGACCAGTTCAGGAGGGACCAACAACGGTGCCCATGCTGTGCTGAGAATCCACACACATCCAGAGGGCACTTTCAGCTTTATGTTTTCCCAGGAGGAATGTGTAGGAACACCAGTTAGCATGGACATCCTTCCCAGGTTAGTACAAAGGGCTTTTCCTGCCCATGGGAACTTGTTGGCTTTAGAGACCTGCCAGACCTTGAGACAGAGGAAGGTAAAGCAGGGTGGGTCAGGAAGAGAAACAAATATTCAGGATTTGGAGCACTTGTACAACCCAGTGAGCTTCTTTTTGCTTCTCCAGCTGTGGGATGCACCACCACCTCCTACTCTTCCCTGGGAGCTTTTCATCTGTGCCTTCCTCGCTTTTCTATCTGGACAGTGTCTGTGACCATGGAGGTGTTGGGGATGGCAGGAGAGGGTCTCCAGGTATCCCAGAAGAGGCTCCTTGGGGACCTGAGACCCTGAGCTAGACAGAAACAGTGCAGAGGAAAGGAACACAGCTCTCGTGCTGTGCACAGACAGGACGCTCCGTGGCTGGCTGCAGCTTGTCCCTTTGCAGAGCAGCAGCCAACTTTATACTTGAGCACATGTGATATTTGAATGGAGTCAAGCCTATAATGAGGGATTTAAAACTGTCCCACTTGGTCTCAAAATTTTTGAGAAACTATGAGAATATCAAAGAAAAGCATCCTTTGCCATCCCTCCACAAACTGCGGAGAAAGCTGCTTTCAGGCCTTTCTCCCTGGGGATTTCAGCTTCCACTGCTCCTGCGAGAATCCTGACAAGGTTGCGTCTCACACCAGACAGGCATTTGAATTTCTTACCTTGGCTGGAGCCCAGAAATCCAGTGCCAAGGTGAAAGCAAGCAGTACAGTGAGTGAACAATTACCCCAAAATTCCCAAATAGGAGTCTTGAGGGGAGAGGGAAGGCAGAGGTGAAACCTGAGCAGAAAAAATGCAGGGAGTGATACCAGGCAATACCAGAAGGGAAAATGGGAAGGAAATAACTAAAAAAAAGAAAAAAAAGCTTTCCTATAACACTAGGGAAGGGTTCCATCTGCATGGGATGTCACACTATGGACATGTGTGCTTTTACCAAGAATCAGCTTCAGATTTCCCTCAAGCCACTGTCTGCCTCTCTGCCATAAGCCCAACCCCCTCCATCAGAGACCAGACCCCCACATGGAGGATGCTGGCACGTGAAACCTTCACTTCTGACAAGTTATTATGGTCCCAGTGGAGGGAAAAGAAGCTTTCCAAAGGAATCTGAAACGCGGGGTTTGCTAGTGATTCAACATGAAAAGCAAATGAGGAAAACCTGGGGAATCCCAGCAGGGAAGGTGCCTGCCCGACCCCAGGGAAGAGCAATACTTAGTCCTATCCAGGGATGGGATGCAGCCAGGACCACCCATGCAGTCGTTCTCACATTGAGGGCTGTTGGTTGCCTGCAAGCCTGAAGAAATAATTTAAAAAAAAAAAATCCCAAGATGTCACTGAATCTAGAATCATCTCCCCCTGCACCAGGGCTGTACCACCTGCCCAGAGCCTGCGTGTGCTGGTATTAATCAGAGGCTGCAACCAAGTGCACCGCAGATGAAATCATTCTGCAGGGATGATTTAGCTCCCCAGGGGACATCAGCATGGATCAGGCTTGAGGCAGCATCCCTTGAATGGTCCCAAATGTGTAGGTAAGGGTGGGCAGGGCAGAGCACCAGCTGTAGGGTACCCCTTTTTGCCCATCCTCAGAGTGCAGGATTTGGTCCTCTCACTGTGGGTCCACAGAAGTGAAGAGGAAGCATTGCCAGTCCTTAGCCTTCTCCTGAGTCACTGCAGCAGTGGAAGTACATCCCTCTGCATGGAAAGGAAGGACTTGGTGGGTATCAGATAAAGGGGATACCAACCACACAGCTGCTTGGGACAGATGCCAGCTCTCCTGCGTCGTATTTTATAAAACAAAAGTGAGTCCACCCAATCCAAGACACTTCTGGTGCCAGCAGCAAGACACCCTTTGAAGGAAGATGGACCTGCACCTTCACCTGAGCTCTCTTTTACCAAAACCCCAAAAATATTAAATGTGAAGGGAAATTCAGAGGCAGGTGAGGGGCTCTGCATTGCTCCACTCGAAGGAGACTCCAAATTCTAAAGAAAGTCTAAACCGACTGTCATCGGCCGAGGGGCACAGCGTCGTCGCAGCAGTGGCTGGTGCCACACTGGAGGTATTCAGTCTAAATTAACTCTCTCCCTAATACCTGAGCAAACATTTTCAGCTTGAGACTTAATATCCCTGGACATGTCTGCTGTCTCCCAGGTGAATCCCCAGATAAACAAGGTCAGCTCAGCCCTAATGCGACCATAAAGAGCTGTCAGTCAGCCCAGGAGATCTGGTTGCAAGGTCAAACCAGTTCTGAAGGGTGCTGGGGCCAAACCTGGCCTGTCACTCATTTTAAATGCAGGAAGGTTTGTTTTCTTATTACCATGTCAGGTATCCCAAATTTAGGATTAGCTGTTGGCCGCCAAAACACGGTTCTTTCAAAAAAAAAGAAAAATAAAATAAACACATGCACACACACATCCCTGGCTCCAAATAAATCTGTGTGCTGAGCCTGCCTTCAGCTGGGAGGTGAAAAGAAACCTGTCCTTCAGGAAAAGGGAAAGGGGATGTTCCCACACCTTGTGTGACAGTTTCTGGCACAAAAGAACCCCCAAAGCACAGAGCAACATCCTTCAGCTGAAATACACAGTTGAATTATGGTATCTCCACTGCTGAAAAGCCTCTTTGTGCAGCAGATGAGGAGTGAGGCAAGGGCACCCTCCATCTCAAAGGGAACATGTGGAAGCTGTCCCAGGCCACCTGCAAGCAAAACAGCTTTGCATGGGCTGAATCCTTGGTGCCATGTGGGAAATGAACACATCATCTTCCCCAAATATTACCAGCTATTTAGGAGTGGGAAGCAGTTTCCATCTCTGCATTGTTTCTGCTGGCTACAAATCACTTGTGACCAGATGAGTCTCTGAGAACAAGGGCCAAACCAAACAACCTGCCAGAGCCCAATCCAACCTTGGCTTGGTCCTCCCACTGCCCTTGTGGTACCAGCAGCACAGTGCAAGGACAGCACTCACAGCTGGGGGGATGAATGGGAATGTACAGACCTGGTAATTGGGGAAAAAAGCCTCCCTGGTGCTCCTCAAACCACAACACTGTTTAAGGGGGTAAGTAGTCGGTCTGGGGTGGGTGCTAGGGAAACAAGTCCACAGGGAAAGGGATATTAAAGAGGCTCTTAAGGCAACTTGTCCCTTTCAGAAAAGAGCCAACCTCCACCATGAAACTCCCTTGACCTTTTGCCTCTCACCACCTGCTACATTAACTGGCTTCAGTCCTTCACCCTCTGCTGCTTAAAGCAGAGTAAGTTGGTCTGTGGCCAGTTTATCCCTTTCTGGGGGAACCAACTCCTGCCGGTGCTTGAATATGTTTTTTCTACTGATGCAGGGAGCTGGCTGGGCAGAACAGCCCAAGGTATGTGCCAGGAACCCTGCCTGCAGCTGAAGAGCAGGGTAATTTTTCAGCCTGTGTCTCAGGAAGGTAGGACAGGGAGCAGGGAGCTGCCCCAGCCCCTTAGAAAGAAAAAGGAAAGACAAATAAACTCCTCGGAGGAGGAATTATCAGACTGTGCACAGAGAGGCAAACCTGAACAGACTTGTGCCAGGAATGCCTGGAGTGAGACAGGCTGATGACTGACAGTAGCACTCTCCCTCCACAGCAGGCATTGTGGCGAGCCTGTGGCAAAGAGCAGGAGAGGTGTGTTCATCTCAGCCCCTGGTGTCTCCACACATCAGTGGAGGCTTGATGTCCCAGTCCTCAGCTTGTGTTGTCATGTTCCAACCACCCATGAACACTCATGGGTCAGGTGGAGTTGGATGTGATACCTCAAAGAGAGATACGTTGAGCCTCACCTTCCCATAATCAGATTCAGCAGAGGTGCCCCAAACCCCACCCAACCACTCTCCCCAGGGCAGTAGAAAGGCCAGGCAACCACTGCCTCTTTGGGGCACACATCTTTGCTCTCCAAGATTGTCAGAAGACCCTCTTTACCTGCAGTTCATCTTTAGTTTTCCTAGTCAGTGGCTGCGTCAGCACATACGTGACTGCAATCAGCCACTGGAAAGAGATCACCTGAATGGCTGAATATTCATGTACAACCATATAAAGCCTTGGCTCCTAAAGCAAAGCCACACTGAGAAGTTACCATCCTCAATGCCTGCAGCTCCAGGCTAGGGTTCACTGCCACACCTCCAAAAGGGGTTAGTTTTTAACCCAGACCATTTGATTATCCCACTAACTGCTCGGCCTTATGAAACTGTTACAACCACACAGCATAAGGGATGGGGAACTGGGGCATAGCTGGAAGAGCAACCAGGCCAGGAAAAGCTCATTTTCAGCCAAAGTGAGTGAATCATCTATGACTTAAACAAAACTGAGCTGACACCATCTGCTGCCCATCCTGAAACAAACATCCAAAATGATATCTCATGGTGAAGGAAACCTCCAGAAAGCAAATAGACAGCAAAAGCCTGTGGAATGCCAAGGGTGATCATCTATCACCTGCAGGGCTAAGGCACTTCCCCAGGAAGCTTCTCCTCCATGCTGCCCATTACAGGGATGTTCCACAGCCAGTTAAAATATCTCAAATTGTCTTTTTTTTGTTCTTTCCATTTTCAAGGCACGTTAATTTCAAAACAAAGAAACAAGACACTGTCCTTAAACATCCCCAATATTTCAAGTTCAACTTAGTTTCAACATCCCTAAAACTGCATTTTTTCAACAATTAAACCATTCATCTTTTCCAGATCCCCTCAGAACCTCATCTAGATACACATTAATCTTCCTGATCTCAAAGCCAAGGAGAGAATAGGCATTTCTTTCCTCTGCTCCTACAAGACAATACTGCCACAGTACTTGCTGCTGCTTCCAACCCAGGCTATCAATGCATTCAGACATTAGGCTTCCCTCATGTTGCAACTCAATCTAAAATATCTGATTCTCAGTTTCATCCCATTACATCAACATACTAAAAAAAAAAAAATCAGCTACCTAATCAAAAAATCTACTTCTTGCTGAGGGCTCCTGCAGAACACTGCTCTTGACTGACTCAATAGAGGTCTCAGGAGCTGCTGTTTCTGCTGGAGATGGATGAATCCTGAAGAAGGGCAATGATCCATCCATCCACCCCCTCCTTAACCTAAGTCATGGCCATCTGACCTTACTCATTGCTACAGCATGTAGGTGCTGCTCCTTCCTCTTCTCACCTTTCCACTGTTCAAGAGCTTCAGCTGAATCAAGATCCGTTCTCCACCAAAGGCACTGGAGCCACTCCTGGTATGCTGCAGTGGTAGAGAAGCTTTGGCCAAACACCAGTTCTCTTCCCTGTCCCAAAAGATGTCATTCCCTGTTCTGGAGCATAGCATGATGAATTTTCACCACTATCAATACGCACAACACAAATACTCTCACGGTTTACAAAGCGTGTTCCCTCCCCTCCCCTCCTGCCTTTCCTGCTTGAATTCAGAGATGGCCAACAACTATTAAACACATCAATGTAAACGTTGGTAGATTGCTTCTAATAGGAAACAAAAATGTTTTGAGCAAAGCTAATTGCCGGGAAATAAGGTCGTTCCAATATTTCAGCAGGGGGTTATAAATCTCTTGGTTCCTGCCTCCTTCCAGCATTAAGGTTTTACAGATGTTGCTGTCAGAAGGAGAAGAATGATTTCAGATGCTTGTTTCCACTGTACATTAAAAAAAGGGCATAAATGCGTGCAGTAAATTGCTGGGCAAGTTTTCTTCCTACAAGAAAAAAACCACACACAAATCTCAACAAACAAAATAGAGAAAATCTGCATTAGGACTCCTAAAAATCTTATAATTATGCAAAATGCTCAACGCACTGATAACTGGCAATCTTTAACATGTAATTCAAGCCAGCCAGTTACACTGACTGCCAAAATGCTTCTTCCACTCCTCTGCTTCTTTCTACGCTTCTCCACCACCAAATGATCACTCTACATGGAGGGACCCTCTAGTACCACAAGGAGACCAGAAAGTAGCCCTGTTCTTCCTGAGCTGGAAGAGGAGAAGGGGCTGAGCAGCCACAGGGAAAAGAGCTGTTCTCTTCAAAAGCTAGACCTAAACCCAAATCCAAATGTTGAGACAGCAGGGAGAGGGGAGAAAGCCTCTATTAAGTACAAGAAGATGGTTAGGGTAAAGAATGAAACTTGGTGTCTGTCTCCAAATTGGCTTGCCAGGGTAGTTAACCATTTGCATGGGAAATATCCACCAGCAAAGGAGTTGGCTCAGCTCTTTTCCCCTTGCACAGAATGGCTGGTGAGCTCCTGGGAGCCCCCAGACACCCCCAGGACTGGGGTAAAACTCCCCACCCCAACCCCATTGTATACACTGTGCTGTCTTTGGAAACCATTCTTCAAGCAGCAAAATCTTGATAAGAAAAAAGAAAACAAGACCTGCCAAAACAAAGCACTCAGCTGCACAAACCATTTGTTTTGTGCAAAAAGAGAGGAAGCGTGGAGAAGAGCAAAGGCAGACCATCACAGACCAGAGGTCAGTCCCTGCAGGAAGGTGCCCATCGAGTTCCTCATCATTGTTTTAACTGGGATAATGTAGGCATTACAGAGGAGGACAGTGCTGTGGTTCCTTCTCAGCACCACCACCAGACCTCGGTCACCTCCCCAGTCCAGCAGGAGTCTGTGCTGTCAGCAGAGTCTGCACCCACCATCTGAGCCAGGCACCCATCAAACGAGGACTCGAGTGGGCTCTGGATGCCCATGTCCAAAACTGCCACCACAAAAGCCACAGTAGCTCAAATCCTGATGGGGACATGTACACAAAAGCACACGGATTTGCTCTAACTGTAACTCAGTGAGTTGATTTAACTTTTGTGGGTGTCACCATCACACATTGCAGTGTGTTAACGTGACCTTTTTTTCCAGCAAAGAATAATCCATTCATTCTCCTTCACTTACCTTTAACTCCTCGATGCCATCCAAAGGAGGGGAGGGTTCTGCTTCCCCCATCCCCAGTGACCTCCTTGGGGCTCAGTGGCATCCCTCCCAAGGTATGAGGTTTGCTCCAAACACGCCTGACTCAAGCCAAGGGGCCAGGACCTCTCACGAGAGGCATCCGGGCTGCTTTATTTTTCCAATTCAGCAGAAACTGTGACTCTCCTGCTGAGAAGCCTGGAGCCTGCTCTGGAGACAGTGGGCCTGTTCCAGATTTACACTGTTTTTCCTTAAGCTCAGAGATCGCCACTGAGTTCTTCTCTCATCCTGCTTTTGACTCTTTCATTTTAAACTGCAATCGTACTCCCTCCCTCCCAAAAAAACCCAGCAAAAACAGCATATCCAGACAAGAGACCATCCAGTTCAGCTCCTTTTACATTCCCAGGACATCAGTACAACTTCTCCAACTGTGGGGGGGTGTTACATTTTGGATCTGATTTCCACAAGACGCACAAGTGGCACCCCTAAAAAAAATATTCCACGCCACTGGGACAGAAGAGCTGAAGTCCAGCATCTCTCTTATTAGAGGGATTCGTGCCTACCTCAGAAACCAGGCAACCACCACATATGAAGAAGCAGGTACATGTCCATCCCAAATCTCCCAGCATTCACCCATGGCTGGACCCCAGGAAGGAGGGGGCTGTACTCATGCTTCTCATTTCCCACCACATGGGCCACTCTGCAGGACCCAAGAGTGGGGTTATACTTACTGGACCCGGGACTGACACCTGCCGCTGGAGAAGACAAGGATGCTGGGATTTCAGGATCAGCCTGTTAAATCTCACAGCCTGCTGTGGCATCCCCAGGCACCCCTGTGTGGCGGGTCAGCACCTCCTGAGCCTCTGTCTCAGGAAACCCACCACGAAGGCGAAGCCCTGCCACCTCCACGCAGGAGATCGCGCCAGCTCCTCGCAGGAGGGGTGGCACAGCTGCCAGGTGTGCGCTCCAGGGTGCCCGTTTTGGGAAGGCTCCCCCGCCCTGGCTGTAAATACCAGCCCTGACCACGATCCCCAGCAGCTCCCTGCGTTCTTCTAGCAGATGTGCCAAGACAAGCTGATGTGAGGCTCCGTAACCGGCAGTTTGTTGGTCTCCCGGGGCCGGTGAAAGCCCAGACTGGGGACTAAACACAGCTGACTCGAACACACAAGCAACCAAGCTCTGCTAGGGCCAGAAGCAACTGAGGAATGATTTAGGAGATGAGTCCTTGATTTTGCCAATTATTTATCTAGTTGATGACTCAGACAAGCAGTTTTACGGTCCAAACCTTGGGGGAAAACATGTGGAACTAATCAGGGTACACCAAAGAAAAAAAAAAAAGGCAAAATTAATATAAAAAAAATTGAACAACGCACACAATAACCAAACCTGATTTTTCCTTCCAAATAGGCACTATATCTGAGATGCTTCTTCTTGTTGTTTCTCAGTTATTATTCTTTTGCTTTTAAAGGGCAACACATGGCAGCAGAAGTCATTTTTGCAAGCACAACAAAACGTAATCTCTCCACAAAGAAAGGCAATAGCTGATTATTCAGCAGGTCCCTCCTATTCATGACGTTGCCATCTAAAAATAAGAATGTAATTGAAAACGTTAATAAACCAAGACATTCTTGTGACTAACATAGAAATACACCAATCTGAGTGTTAGAGCAACCGACATGAGCAAG
>JAYRBT010000005.1:8515340-8550228 GCA_036023395.1 Myiotriccus ornatus
GTTAATAAACCAAGACATTCTTGTGACTAACATAGAAATACACCAATCTGAGTGTTAGAGCAACCGACATGAGCAAGGTTTTACGCTAATGGGTGCTGTGAGTTTGTTGTCTGTTAATGTAGACTAAAGGAGGAGACAAGATGCTTTGGTGCTGTAACACCAGCTGGGAGATTTGGAGCCCTCTATCTTTTATGTCCCAGAACCTTTGGGAAAGTCACTTTGATTCAGCTCTTCAGGAGCTAGCTGTCTAGTTCCCACAGAGATGCACGTTTTGGGATCTTGTGGGATTTGGGACCACCTCACTGCACAGTGATGTCCAGAGCCTCACCCTTGCCCAGCCACAGTCCACGGTACATTAATTTATAGTTTCAAAAGTGTGCATCCCAGATAAAAATTGAGACTTTTCTTAAAAAGTACAGGTTTTGAAGAAAATTCATGGTAGGGCGGGTAGATTCAAGTACCAACCCCATTAAAACAGTGTGCTTAGAAACAGGTCTGAAACTGCACCCAGCATCAGAGAGGACATAAAGTTGAGCCAGCCTAAAGCAGGCTCAGCCTAGCCAGTGCTCAGCCTTATGTCAGCTCTCCTCCAGCACCTTGCATCCTTCTTCAGCCCAGGTGAATCACATCCCCTCTCCCACAAAAATCACCGCTCCTTGGGACCCCAAGGCTTGACTCTGAGACAGAGGTTCCTGCTTGCCTGCCCATTTCACTGCCTCCTGTCTCACAGCCTCCCAGATAACATCAGGCCAAGGTGATTATGTCCTTGCCGGGCCAGCAAACCAGATTTTCTGAATGACCTGCCCAGATCACTTCTCATCAGCCTCATGCATTGGTCAGTGCCAGGGCTCTTCCTCTATACAAGTCACCAGGTATTGTGCTGGAGCCAGACAATTTGCCCTCCTTGTGTTCACTGAAAGACTGAGTATTTCATTCCTGGAGCCATTCACTTCACGCACGCTCCAACAATTCACATCCCCACCCCGTCACCAGGTCACTCTGAAACTTGCCTTTCCACTGTGCCCTTCCTGTTTGCCTTCTCTTCTCCACTGCACTTTGACTGACAGAGTTAAAGATGCCCCTGTCAAGTAGGCTGTGGTCTGGGGCCAAAAAGGGAAAAGACCACAGTGAGAAAGGTACCTGCTGGGAGAGTTTATTTCTTCCCTGGCAGAGGGATTATGTTTCACGTGAGTGTCGTGGTTTAAATTCAGACAGCAAATGGCTTCAGCTGGGAGAGAGTCAATTTTCTTCCTAGTAGCTTTTACAGTTCTTTGTTTTGGATTTAATATAAGAATAATGTTGATAACATGCTGATGTTTTAGCTGTTGCTAAGCGTAGCTTACTACAAGTCAAAAACTTTTCCATTTCCCATTCTCTGCCAGTGAGGAGAAGCAAAGGAAGCTGAGAAGGAGCACGGCCAGGACAGCCTAAACAGACCAAATGGATATTCCATACCATAGAGCATCATGTTTGCCTTCTCTTCTCTACCACCCTTTGACTGACTTGCTTAAAGACCTCCCTGTCAAGTAGGTTTTGGTCTGGGGCCAAAAAGTGAAAAGACCACAGTCAGCAGGGAAAGGTACCTGCTGTGAGAACTTATTTCATTCCTGTCAGAGGGATTATGTTTAACCTGAGATATATTGTCTCCCTATTGAAGCAGCCTGAGACTCCCAAGACAGGGCTCAGCAGAGAACACCCCACTGCTGGCCCATCCCCAAAAGCTTCCCGGCAGCTGCTGATGGTATTTTTACTTAGGGTGGGTATTTCAAGCAGTTTCACAGTTGTGTTTTCTATCAGAGAGCAGCAAGAGCCCAATTTCTGCCTGCCTTTCCCTCATCCACGCTCTCACCCATGAGGCAGGGGACAACCCCAGGGGCTCCTCTCAGCTGCAGAGTGAGGGGGAACTGCAGCCACCCCGGGTGCTTATCGTTCTTTCCCTCCCTACTGACGGGTGTCCACTTTAAGAGACTACAGTGGCCTCAGCAACAGTTCTACTCACACACCTGCAGGCCCTGCCATCAGCCCCACTTTCACTAAAACAAACCTTTCCTCAGGAATGCACCTTCACTGGAGTCACAGGGAAGGGAAGACCAGGCAAATACCAAAGAGCAAGTGAGGGCACACCTTAAAACAGAGCCACAGCCTCACACAGCATCCCAGAGACTTTTTATTTAAGAGAGACAATCGGCATTCAGGCTGACTTAAAAGATTGAGCTGTATGATGACAGCTCCCATTTCAGGGGAGAAAGGCAGAGGGAGAGGGGATTTGGTTTCAGACTAAACCCTCGCGGCAGGCTCCCATCAACACGCACCCCAAGGTCACACATGGGAGGCAGCTTCTTAAAAATAATAGGACAGCTTGGGGCTTTATTTACCTCCAGAAAGGCTTTTTTAACTCGGCTGGTGGTGACTTCACCCCCACAGGGACCTCATGGGAAGCTGGTAGTGTCAACTCTAAAGAAGCAGGTTTTGGGGACCAGTGTCTGTGTGTGTTGGGACAGGGCGAGCAGAGCCCAGACTAGGGTCCCATGTCCCCAGGGATGCACATCTGGTGGATGAGCCCATCCCCCAGAGAGGGTTTCACCCCTACAATACACAGCCCAGCACTGTCACTCCACTGGTGTCCTGTCCCCACCTTGGATGTGTCCTACACAAGGAAGGGTCAGGCTGATGCAGCCTCTCTGCCCGTGGCTGCCCAGCAGCAGCACAACACCTCCTTTCCACCTCCACAGACACAGGCATGTTAGGATGGACACTCAGTTTTAGGCACACAAAGAAACCATTCCCTCTGCTCACACCATCACACACTTAAAAGCACAAAGGGTCAAGCCTGGGATTTTGAGTTTGCTGGGGAACAGAGTGTCTGTCTCTGCAGCCAGGCACAGCAGCATCTCAGCACCACACCAAACAGTTCTCATTTCTTTCATGTGTCTCAGGTGTTAAATATATCTCTTTGCAGCCGAAAAGGGAAAATGGCAACACCTGTGCATGAAACAGAGAGTGCAGCTGGTGGGATCGTGGTCTTTCTGTCTTACCTCTGTGACTTGCAGAGGAGGGTCAGGGTTTACTCATGCAACTCGCCCATTATTTAGAGCTTGCTCTGACTTAAAAGTGAGCCAAGACCAACTCCTCAGCATCACACGTGCTGATCTGTGGGCAGGGCTGAGCCCTGGCAGGCAGATCTTGCCACCGGTCTGATACACCAGGGCAGCTCCTCCTCCAGCAAGGGAGGTTCACTGACTTGCTGCAGGTGTGTGGCAACTCATTTAACCTTCAGCATTTCTTTCACCTCTCGGTCTTTACTCATGTTCTCAATTTAAAGTCTGAAGCACAGGGACAGCACAGGAGAAGTTTTCTACTAAGTAGAGCTAGCAATGCTTCCTTAAAGCTTTCAATACTGGAGTTAGAGGGAACGGGGTAGGATTTTTTCTCCATTAAATAAAGCTCCAAGAGATGATACAGTAATCTGTGTCCACATAAAAAAACGTCCATCTTTCCTACTGCTTGTGCTTATTGGACAGAAACAAACAAACAAAAAAACCACACAAAAAACCAAACAAAACAACCCAAATCCCCTCAAAAAACCAAACCGAACCAAAAAAATGAAAGCAAAGAGGAAAAAACCAAACCAAAACAAAAAAACCACAGTAACCCAAAAAAACCCCAAGCTTAGATGATTTCTAACCAAATTTCACGCTCTCTGAGTGACTGGCAGACTTTCCAGTCACACAGTCTTTGAGGCAACAAAGTCGCCTTAAGTAACATCAACCTCCTCAGCAACCTGGGAGCTTTGGGGCATTTACCCGTGGGGAAAGAAAGCCAGGAGCATGGAAAAGATCTGAGCTTGATGGAGACCTCTGTCCAAGAGATCCCAAGGTCTCGGGGCTCAGGTCTCTGCCTCCAGTAATGCCCCACAAAACAGAAGGAAGCTACACAGCCAAACGTCCTTGGCACTGCTCAAAAGAATCCCAGCACCTTCCCCTCATACCGCAAAGCCCCTCTCAGACAGCCCAAAGGAGCCAGCAACTTTGTCCCTGAGCAAACCAATGCAGTAATAACTAAACCCAGAGCTCTCACCTCTGCTCCTTCCCTGGATCCCAAAGCTGGGGCTGCAGGACCAGTGCTTCCCTCCCGGGTGCGACGCCCTGGGCTCCAGTCAGCACTTCCACACTAACTTCTGAGGAGCAGCAAGAGCCCAGTTAGTAACTGCCTGTCCTCACCCATCTGGGCTGGGTTCCCTGCTGGAACCAATTAGAACAATTAGTAGCTCATCAGGGTTACTCTGTGCCAAGGACTCTCACATGTGGGTACTTGCCAAAGACCTTACCCATTTCTGTTTGTGGGGGTTCTCATCTCCCCATTTTTATTCTTTTCCCCCAGAGCTCATATTGTTAAGGGACTGTGCAGTTCAGGGAGGGAACAGCAGGGTAGATAAGGCAGGAGTTGATGAATTGCTCATGATGGAAGAATAACAGCCAAGCTAATTAAGAGTCTTCATATGCCTCATGCAGCCTTCATTAGCTGCTGCGGTGACCCTGTGCCTACTTAGCAGAAACCTACCTGCTCTCCAAAAGAGACTCAAAATCTCCCCTTCTCCAGAGAAATCCCTGTCAAAGTGTCCGTTAATGGACGCATCATTTTTTCAGTAATTTTCAAAATTAAGGCTATGACTTATTATTAATGATAATGTCACTTGTGCCTTACCATTTTAATTAACTGACGTTCTTCTTAACTTTTAAAAACACATGTTATCTGAAACATAATTATCTAGCCTTTTATTCTGCAGCACAGATGGACATTAGCAGGTTGGACATGACTGCTGACAGATGTCACATCCTTCAAGGAGGACTGGACTTTCAACACAGTTTTGGTTCTCAGACTCTGCCCTCTGACTCAAGAATAACTTGCTCTTGAGGCATTGCTCTATCAGCATCAGCAAGTACCCTAAAAAACTGCATTTATGAATTTCCCTGAAAAAAAAAAAAAAACAAACAACACCTCCTCTCAATACTTTGGATAAACAGCAGAATTTGTTTAACATCCTGACCTAAATACCTGGACTAACTTTGGGGGTAAACGACTCCTGACTGCTTGAACAGATGCAGTGAATTTTGCTAAACCCCCATAAGCCTGGCCTTCCAGAGACCTTGTCCTGTTAACTGCAGTGAGTTAGGAGCCAGTTTGGTCAAATTTGAGCACTTGCTCTTTGCAAAGGCTATTTCTCCTCTTGCCGGTCATGTAGGATGTGCTTCTGCCGAGTTTGAGAGTCCCTTTGTACATTCATCTCCCTATCTGTAATATAGGTTGCTTTAGAAAGAGGGAACACATCTAAGCACAGAGGAGCAGATCTGCTGCAAGGGGGCTGCAAAGTGTAGGCTGCTCGTGCCCCATGTTCAGAATTACTGGCCATGCCCCAGCACGAAGTTCTGTGGGTGTAACCCTGCTGGCACCTTGAGAGTTCTCTTCTCTGACCTCCACCTGCCAAGATGCCAACCCCATTCTGTCTCTTCCCTACCCTGAGGTCTTTTCTGGGAAGCATGGGGCTGTTTTTGCTGAAGGATACTCAGGTAGGATCTGCACAGCTGCGCCTGAAGGAGTAAACTACTCCATGCTTTTCCATCAGAGTCATTTGGAAAGAATAATGGGATGGAAAGGCAACTAGAAGATTTTGCCAAAAAACATCAATCAACAGACAAAGCAATTAAGGTTTTGACTGTGTAGCTACAGTGCTTTCCCTCTGTAAAATTTCCCTGTGAAATGGAACTGGATACAATTCCCCCTACGAAAGGGAATTGGGTGCTTACCACTCAGCTTTTTCCAGCAGCTTCACTTTTGGTGCTCCCTCTGCCAGCCCAGGGCAGATCTCACTTCTGAGGCACTCTGGGGTGGGGGGACACCAGTAACACTTCTCTGCCGTGGCACCAGGTATCAAGCTCCTTCGTTAGTGAAAAGCTCTCAAGTCAAAAGTCAGTCTCAGAAAATTGCCCAGTTGGTTCATGCTGGGAATGGCAAACCTATCACGAATTATAGTGGCACAGAACAGCCACGATAATTAAGTTGGCTCCATCCATCCAGTTGTTCTCATTAGATACAATTAAATAAACTCACATACACACACACACACACACACACAAAAAAAAAGGCATGAAATTTACTGTTGCCAAGTTACCAAATAGCAGATCTCAGTGCAAAAAAAAAACCAACCTCATCCAGAAATATCTCTTTCTCTATGCGGATTTTTTTTTTTTTTTTAAGAAAGTTACACCATTAAAAACAATCAGGCTTTTTAACTAAAAATCGGGTCTTTCAAGACACCAGAAATACCGTACATCCCACGCACGCCACTTCCAAGCTGCATCCCGCTCTCCGCGAACCTTGCACCCCTCCTTGTGGCGGATCGAAGCAACTGTCGCGTGAGCAAAATCCTCTCTGCCGGTCTCCGATTCCCAGAAAAGACCCCGGGTAAACACCAGACACATCCATCAGCTCTGGCACCGACCATCACCTTCTCCAGCTTGTGGACGTCTCCGAGCTAGAGATATAAACGACTTCTGCTTCTCTCTAGAAGTCGACTCTAAGCATGCATTTCAAACACTGTTAAACTGGAGGGTGTAGACAGTGTGACACATTGGAACAGTTAAACTCCTCAATCTTAATGTTTGTTTAAAGGTTACTTTTGGATGAAAGCTGGTTGGAGAATAAATAACAGATGCCGAAGGCATCCATTATGTATTTTTGCAATTAGCAGAAAATCTTGGTGCTTTTCTTAAAGAACATACATAATTTTGTGGGATGTTTATTGCTGGAAGCAATCTGCTCTCGCTGGCAAGCGCAGCATCCAAGAGCCCGGGGAAGCTTCACAAGGAGTCACACATAGTAAGCCAAAATCTGTGCTTGCTTCAGGAACAGCACTTACAACCTCATGCTTGCTGTTGCAAGGAAGCGGTCAAATGCTCTTTATTTCCACAGAAATTTTTAAATTACAAAGAACTTGGTGAAATTATCCCTGTTTCGGTTTTCCACAGACATTTTGGCTACCCAGCAAAAATGTGGCTCCTGATTATACTTTCATTTGAAAAATGCATCCACAACGTTTCATGCCATTGTTGGCTTCTGTGCCCAAGGGCTTCTTCCATGGTCCAGCTATCAGCTCCCCTTTTAGGGTATGGAGATACTACTACACCTTGGGAAATCTTGTGCATTCAGGATGCATGGCCTGGAAGGAAAAATGGAAGGAATGAAGCCACTGAAACTCATAGAAAGCATCTCCCTCTCACAGAAGCTTGTGTGTGGAGTATGAGGCGGGGCAGCAGCTCAACTTTGAACTGAGCCAGTTCCTCCCCCTGAAATAAAGGCACTGATGATTTCCCTCACATCCAAATGAAACTAGCAAGGGTATTCAGACAAGAACAGAGAAATTTGAGTTAGAACACAACACATATCTCAGAAATACTTGGTGACCATAGCTGGGAACTTCAGCTGGTTCTGGTTTAAGAAGACAACAGTAGTAATGCCCTGAACAGGAACCTAAAGAGATAGCCCTGTGCTTAGTCAGGAGAGAGGACCACCACATCCTACATGCTCCACACACTCTAATAGATCCTGATAGTCCCTGAAGACCTCCACAATAGATTAAGCTTCACTCCTCAGACTTGATCTAATTCTATCCCAAAATCTCTCTTCATATCTCATGGTTCTAAATAAAAGTGCGTGCTGAGAACAGAAGTTGTCCAAGATGCCACTTCCATGTACCATTCCCATCCTGTTACACTTTAGTAGTTGCACAGCAATCTTTCCCATTTCTTACCACACAGAAACAGCATTGTGCTAAAAAGGCCTCCAGAATAAAGCAGATAATATCTTTTGGGACAGTGCCTTGTATTTTCCAAGAGTTGTCTCGCTGCAGCAGCTCTTACAAACTAAACCAAACCCTCCTATTTGTAAATTAGAAAGAAAAAGCACAAACTCAAACTGGTATTTGGTTTAGGACTGAATGGTTCACACAGTGCTTAAGAAGCATTTTAGACAAAAGCAAGCTTTCTGCCAAACATTTGAGGGGAAAGAGAAAATTTCTGCTTTTGCTGTCTGAATGCATTTATAAGCCAGGATGACAAAATAGCCTGGCACTGCTGCCCACAGTGAAATACACTGTGCTTCTCATGCTTCACAAGCAAGGTTCAAGTTGCCTTCTTCCTGCCCAGTTTAGTTTCTGTGGTATTATCCTGAAGAAAAATTACTGTCTTCACCCCTGGAATTTAAGGGGGCAGTCGATGAGAGGAGACAGGGAACCTGTAGGCAGGGAGGGCATTTGCCTTAATTTCCATACAGCACAATCATGAAATAGCTGGACTCCACAAGCACCACTGCTGTGCAGAACAGGTATGCACCTAAAGCTAAAGTCTGACTAGTGAATGCTTCTCTAAGCATCTTCCCTCCCCTCCTCAACCATCTCACTTGCCTCCTCCACTGAAGCATAACTGGTCACCGGTGGTTTAACACTAGTGATTGAAGAGGTTTCTTCATGCAACTGCTGCTAAGCGCTGTGCTGAAGCATGACAGACAGAGCTGATCTGACTCACACAGGAGAAAAGAGCAGAGGTACTACACAGATTTTCTGTAGCTGGGAAGGAAAAAAAAAAGCAGCAATGTGCAATGTTGGTTTTGTAACAGCTTATGTGCCAAGTTCATGTCAGAAACAGGTTCAGGTTGCTCCAGCCGAAGGTTTAAAGATTTTCTTTATTTTGCAAGGCACAGAGAGATTGGTAAGCACACTCCCTGCCCTATCCCAACGAACATCTGCAATTCACAAACATAAAGAAAAGGCATTAAAAGGCAGAAAGCAAAGAGGATAGAGCATACTTCAGCTGAGCAGATTAGAAGATTCAATAAAGACGCCTATTGTTACCAACAGAAATACTCTACAGACCACAGACTGAAAACCACCATCTTAAACTAAGCAATCCATGAAAAACAGCAGAGAGCTGCAAGATTAAATTCATCCATGCTCCCCTATCTCCACTGGAAGCTTTATAAATGTCTGCAGATCAAAAGAGCCTGTGCACTGCTGCTATCTGAAACCAAGTATTAGTATTTTTGTTACTGTCTCCTTTGTTACCTGATCAGCTGAATCCTCTTCTCACTGTCTTGCAGTTTTCATTATCAGCCGTTAACCCTGGGATCTTTGGGCTGTGGCAAGGGCACAGCCCCAGGTCTCCAAGTCCTGCTGTACCACAGCTTGAAGAAATAACCTGATTGTGCCCAGGAGCCAAGTGTTGCCTCCCCCCTCCCCAAGCACAAGGCCAGCGGAGCCATCATAGATCGCAGCCTCCAGAGACATCTGTGTCACAACAGGGACCGAACTGGTACAGAACCTCAAACTAAGCAGAAAAGTAATCCCCTAAGCTGCAACTTTCCTAAATGCTGGCAGCTAGAAACTGCCAACCGGTAACGACAGTTGGCAGCTCCGGTCTGAACTGAGCGTTTTTTTCCATTTAACTCTCCCCTTCTCCCCATTTCAGCCTGGGCAGCAGCACATAGATGTCCCCACTGTTGTAAGACACAGAATTTTCCACAAGACCTTGGAACACCCTCATATGAGACAGCTCTTCTTATTAAGGACAAATGTTGCTAGGGGGGAGTATCTTACACTGAGGCAATCCTCAACTGGATGCTTATGGTCTTCTCTGCCTGCCCCCACTCCCACAGCAAGACACTTAACAGAAAATGCCTGTCCAGAAGGTGCTAATTTGATGGGCAGCTTTGCCCCTCCCTGTAAGTCAGTCCCTGAGGACATGCTACGGCCTCAGGGTGAGGTTTCAGCAAGAATTTGGTCTGTGAGGTATTACCAGCAGAAAGATACCTACCACAGTTGGAAAATCCCCTGCTTTACCCACCCCTTTCAGGCCAGCTCTGCAAATCTTCCCAGAGTAAGGTTCCAAATTGGAAGGGTTGGATTCCATGATCTTAGAAGTCTTTTCCAACATAAATTATTCTATGATTCCAAGTTCAACATGTTGTTTACTGGGAACCTACACGCGACAAAACAACCCATTTTGTGACAAAACTTTACACAAAATGGGTTACTCCAAAATAAGCCTGGCACCCTCTCAGTTTGTTTTATAAAGAATATTATGCTGTGCCAATCTCCTTTAAGAACACAGGCTGGAGTACAGCACACAGGCATGTGATGCAAAGCAGCAGAATGGCATTCAGATCAGCTGGTGACTGGGCAAGGAAGCATGAGAAATCAAGACAAAAAGTGCCTCCAACAGCAGCTGCACGAGAGGTTTGTGTTTCCTAGACCACTTCTAGCCCCTTTTCTTTCACAGATGTGCCAAATGAATTACCACTGCACAACTATACAAATAGAGTCATTTGATAAATCCATATAACCAAGAAAAAGTACCAATTCCCCAGGCAATTTCCTGGTCTTACCCTGTGCCTAACAGGGTCTTCAGGACTTCAGTTTTGGTGGTGAAAACTGAACATTTATAACTTTTATACACATACCTGTGTGTATGCAGCCACGTGAAGTATGTAATGCTAATAAAGACTCACTTTATATAGACAGATATATATGGAAAACATCCTTTGTGACAGGTATCCAAGCACTCATTAAGCCACAGAAGAGAGTTTATTGGATCTCCTCAAATTCTTTATACAGTTTTGCTGCTAAATGGACACAACACATTGGCATATTGCCTTTAATCTTTATTTCAATCATAAGTCCAACTTGGAAGAACTGGTAACACATTTAATGGCATCTTTAATAAATAAAATGACAAAAAATCTAGTCCTTGCACAGACACATTACAATCCACTCCAAATTCAATACTGCCAAAACATTGGGTTTTATTTTTCTAAAACTTGCTCCAAAGGTTATTTTTGTTTCAGCACTTAAATACACAGAAAAGTGTAGGATGAGAGAAAATGGATACTCTATTCTGAACAGAACTTGTAAAAACCAATAACTTAGAAACAAAAGGTAATTAAATGTAACTGGATTAAAGAATCCTGTTTGAAATATTTTTTGGAAACCCTGATTCTAACCTTCATACCAAAACATGCAGTTTTGCTGGATCCTATCCTATGTCAGCATATTTATACAGTAAGAACTAAATTCCATGTTTTCTTTTCCTTTTTTTAATTTTTTTTTTTTTTTTAAGGGGAAACTCAAAGTGAAAGCATCAGCCTTCCACACTCACAGAAGTAGTCATGGTCCAAATATTCTGCTGTAGTAAACAGCTGTTTGTGCCCAGTCCATTGTCTGAACTCCTACCAGACTGGAAGAGCTACTGTAGTTTACTCTTTGTTTCTGTACCCATGTCTTTCCCAGACCAGCAAAATTAACAGCCTCAGAGAGATGAGAATTCCTGCAAATACAAACCTGCCTGCACGATGAGGACCAACACATCTGATTCTAATTAGAAGCCAGGCATAATTTAAACCTTTTCCTAAATGGAGAAAGTCATCACTACAGAAAAGCTGAATGTCAAGATTTCCAAATCACAATTCCGTGTAATTAGCGTATCACAAAACAATTATAGCGTCAGTTAATGTAGGAAGAATTACCCTATCACTAAAATTAGTTAAAACTCTCATCCTTCAAGCCTTCAGTGGAAGCTCAGGGCATGCAAGGAATGCATGGGTAGGCCCCCACAGACCTATGCGTGCTATATAGGGGAGAGAAAAGGTTAAACAAAAGACAAAATTGCACCACATCTGTGCAAACATTTAAACCAGTTTGTTTCAATTAGTTCTCCGCTTATCCCAGCTATTGCTGCTGACTTCACTTGGCTACTCCAAGAGAATATGGTGAAGCAGGACTCAGTCTGTGTAAGGGAATGAAACATTTTCTGCAGTTACCTTCCCCTCAGCTGACCACATCGTAACAAAAGTGCAATAATTTACAAACTTCTCAAACAAACAGCTATTAAAATTATACATTTTTAGGGAAACAAATTCACTAGTTTAACCATAAAAAATATTTCCCCAGGTAACAAACCTTAAAGCATTTGGTAACACAGTATTTCAACAATAATAAAGAAAAATCCTTTCTACTTGTTACGTAAGATAGAACTGTTAGAAGATTTTGCTTTTACTATGCTATTTAAGAGCTTTGCCATCTTGTGAACACCATGCTGTAATTAAGAATATAACTATAATTTAAAATAAATGAGCATTGAAATATTAAATTGACTTTCTTCATCTTTTGCAAGTGAAAACAAGGTAAATCCCAGGGCCAAGTCACCCAGGTACTCAAGAACTTACAAGACAGTTTACATCCAGAGTCATAAGAAAGCACCACTTTCCATAAAGTACTTTGTATGTCTATTCCTGAAAAGCACATTTAATAGTTCTTTGAGAACTGCTAAAACAGATTCTCATACTAACTGTAGCTTGACTTCCAGAAT
Organism: Myiotriccus ornatus; assembly: GCA_036023395.1. Classification (NCBI taxonomy): domain Eukaryota; kingdom Metazoa; phylum Chordata; class Aves; order Passeriformes; family Tyrannidae; genus Myiotriccus; species Myiotriccus ornatus. Next base: position 8,527,754 of record JAYRBT010000005.1, read on the forward strand.
TCATACTTGGGGATATCAGTGACTTTTTGACAAAATTACACTTTGGAAAAAAAACCCAAAAAACCAAAAACTTGCTAAATTTGGTCCAAGCATCCAAAAACCAAACAAGGGCACATGGGTCCTTCAGTGCTTAGTGCTGCTGTTCAGTTAATCCTTAATAAAATAAATAGGTGTATGGCAGTAATGAATAAAAAGGGCTGTCCATGACAGGCACAGAACTGTGACAGAATAAATAGTTTCTTCAAAGAGATATATTAACTGTGATTCTGCCATGGGAGTAACTGAACTTGTACTAATGGAGAACCCTGAAATTTTATATACTACAGTCACAAGAAATGATTTTCCTATCAAAAAACAGATCAATTTCTAATTAACTGCTTTTACAATCATCATTAGATATGCAGAAAAAAATTTAAAAAAATATTTTAAAATAATTACAAAGAGTGGACTGCAGTAGCAGCTATTCAAGCAAGATTCAAGCACAAGTTTAAGTGAAGTTTCAAGCAGGGAATTAGCCTTCTTTGTCGAAAATTTGTACAACTTTTTCAAACACCTAAAAAGATAAAGAAGAATATTAATTTTGTGAAGCGTTAAACAGTTACTTCAAGTCAAACCAACATAAATAGTATTTGAGAGCATTTTAAAAAATATACAGGGTTTTTTAGAACATTCACAGTAATTCTTTAACAGTGAAATTAGCATCAATTCTGGGAAGCAGACAGAAGAGCAATACAACTTCAGAAGAGCAAGAGCTCATGAAAATGAAAAAGGCAAGGCACTTAAACACAGAAACACTGAAAATATGTTTAGTTGAGCTCATGTTCAAGCAGAACTAATCAATTTCCTGAAGTTATTCACAACTCATTCGGTTCTTCAAGAGTTAAAATGAGAGTTCCACAACTTCCCTAAGTAATACACATCAGTGCTTAATTAGCACCCTAATCACACATAGACACATCTCAGAAGAGTGCCAAAAATATGTACCCTGCTACTGTCATCCCCATATTTTTTTGGTTTATACACTTACTTCATCAACAGATTTAGAGGCATCCACTTTTCTGACTTTTCCCATCCTCTCATACAAATCTATTATAGGCTTAGTAGACTGTAGGTATGTATGAATTCTAGGAGAAAGCACAGGGAAGAGAAAAAAACCAAAAATACACATTACCTTACATAGTAAAATATAAACAGAAGGGAACTGAAAAGTTTTGAAGATAGTACCTCTTTTCCAGACTCTCCCGATTATCATCACTCCTTCCACTGCTCTTGCCTCTTTCAAGACAGCGGCCAATACAGATCTACAAGAAAAAAAAAAACAAACATCAAAAGGATGATTAAAACCAAGAACATAAAGTGCCATCTTTGAAAGCAGGAACAAAACAAAAACCCTGAAAATCTAAATAGGCCTGAGAAACAAAACACTGTCTAGATCTGGTGGAGGTAATCAGAACTCACAGGGAAAGTTAGACGAAGTAAAAGTAACATCAAGCTCTATGGTTTAACTGGGTCTCTAACCTAAGACATTTAAAGAAGAAAATTACCTGATTTTTAAGGGTGTGCTCAGACTTTCTGAAAAGCAGCCTGTCAGATGAGACTACTAATATATGCCTGCCTGAAAGAAAGTCACTGCATGTTCTTTCGCAAGACAAACTGACAAAATTAAGTTATTGTCAAGTAAAATGTTCTCACTTGACATCACTGTAACAAAGACTTCAAAATGTAAGTAAAAAAATTAAGAAAAGCTTTTAACCATAGTAAAAAGGTGCCCAATGGACTAAGTTTTTAAACCTAAAGTTAAATAAGCAAAGCTGACACATGGACACCTCATGAACACATTTATCCTACTCATGCAAGAGGACAATGGTTAAAAATTATTTTTTCTTACAGAGTACAATCATAATAAAAAAAAAAAACAAACCAAGAAGATCATGTAGGCATTGACTATTTTTAGATCTTGCAAAAAAAATCAGAATCCCAAAATTAACTCCTCACCAAGGAGTTCTTAAAAAAAAAATCTTAAGACTTTGAATAGAAAAAATAATCCCTTATGTGTTCAGATTAAAAATTAATTGCAAATAAGTAAAAAAAAAAAAAAAAAAGGCAACAAAACCTTAGGAAGTTGGGGAAAAGGATAAAAGGAAAAAAAGTCAGCCTAAGGTGGTGGGATTCTCATATCAGTTTTTATGTTATGCCTCAAGGGCACTGACATATTAAAAAGACAGCATATCATGGCACTTGTTAAATGAATATAATGCATCACTGTCAAAATGCCCTTGTAATCTAATGACTTGCTGAATAGAACATTGATTACTGCTATCCTACAGCACAGCTAGTTACTGTGAAAATAAAGATTGCTGCTGCACTTCAGAATTAAAGCAGACATTGCATCAAGTTCATTCCGGACTAAACAACAAACTACTAAGAGTAAATAGAGTAATATTTTCTGAAAAGTAACCAAATTATTTTGCAAAATGTATTTAAAAGTTTTGATAAATTTTCTTTAATACTGCAATTACCTGAAGTACTTCTTCAAAATAATTTATTCACATATGATTATACCCAGTGTCATCAGCTGTCTATTTCAATAAACATGCAGCTTTTCATCTGCAAAAACAAGTTTCCAAAAAATCCTTCCAAATCATGGTCCAAGTTTTCCTTCTACTCTTAAACTAGCCCATTCTACCTGACCGTTTTATTTTCTTCTTGAATGATTCTCACAATGTTGCAAGAAAGGAAGCCACAGAATGACCCACTTCTTTACCTCATTGTCACAATCAAAAAACAGAACAAAGGAAACATCCGCCTTTCCATCCATAGTCTTATTCCAGCCTTGAAGATTATCTTCATTCCTGGGAAATCCATCAATCAAAAACTTGTTCTTCTGGGAATTGGCAGCCATTGTTTGATCCATAGCCTGATAAAAGACAATTCAATTCACAGTCTCACACACACACACTGATTTATCTACTTATTAATTTACCCCCAAATGTTGACATGGTAAGTTGAGAAGCATTTATCTTGGCATTATTGCAGAATTACCAAATGTATTTTTGTTTCACCTTCAACGTATGCTAATTAGTTCACTGATGGACCAACATAGCTATTGTTCAAACTGAATGAATCATTTCATAAAGCTCAAAATCTCCTAACACAACACCAGCTTTAAAGTTAACTTTTCACAAGATACTGGAAAGTCTTGTTACACAATAAGACATAAAAACATTCCTGATCTAGAGTTAATTCTAACGGAAAAGCTCCAGATAAATTTAGTGTCATGAAGAACAGAAGCCTTTTCTGTCTTAAAAGAGGTACTCACTGTTTTCATGGACATCTAATAAGGATAAAGGCTGGAGCTTATCCTTCCACGAGAACATCAGTAGATGTTCTTCTCCTTCACTTGACTATCTATTTTGATAAAACTTACAAATCTCAGTGTCTTTAAGGCCTCTACCCTCCAATCAAATATGACTGAGCAGACCAAGAGGGTCAACAGCTAGTGCAGGGGAAATAAAAAAAAAACAGTTTCACTGATTTCCCTAGAGCTACTAAAAAATAAAATAAAATAAAAATAATCCTTTTCAGAGATCCCCAGGTATCAGAGGCCATCACCACTCCAGCAGTCAGAAAGAAACACAAATGGTTGCTGAGAGAAGCACCTACATGTCTGCCAACTCACAGCACTCGCACTGGAGGAAAGGCAGCTCTACCAGAACACAGCCACTGCTTTGTTGCTTAGTCCGCAGGAATGACCCTGCAAGGAAACAGCCCTTTCCTTACCCTCTTCAGCAAGCTGATCGTTATTTCAACTGGTACAATTTCCCCTTCCTTAATGTAGTTCTCAATGAGTTCTCCATACTGTGAGCCCGGCCTTTTCCGCTCATCCCGGAGGAGGTCGCCGGCAGAAAGGTGCGTGTAGCCGTATTTCTGGAACATGCAAAACAGACAGGCACAGGATCCCTTCAGTTCGGGCACGTGTGCAAGGTTAACATCAGGCAACAGTGTCAACCCTATTTATCTTTGCATTGCAACAGAAACACGCAAGGAATAGCATCTTGCTGGTGATGGATCTATTCCCCCTCCAGTGAGCAGTCTGACAACACAGCACACTGTGCATGCACAGAAAGCACAGCCATAGAGTCATAGAATCATTAAGGCTGGAAAAGACCACCAAGATCGAGTCTAAACTTTGACCAAAGACAATCATGCCAACTAAACAATAGCACTAAGTGCCAAATACAGTAATTTCTTGAACACTTCCGTGGATGGTGACTCCACCACTTCCCTGGGAAGCCTGGTCCAATGCCTGACATCCACTTCAGTGGTGAAATTCTTCCTGATGTCCAACCTGAACCTCCCCTGGTGCAGCTTGACGCCATTTCCTCTTGTCCTGTCGTTAGTGGCTTGGGAGAAGAGGTCGATCCCCACCTTGGTACAACCTCCTTTCAGGTAATTGCACAGAGTGACAAGGTCTCCCCTGAGCTCCTTTTCTCCAGGTAAAGGCCCCGCCAGCTCTCTCAGCTGCTCCTCGCAGGACTTACTCTCTAAACCCTTCACCAGCTCTGTTGCCCTTCTCTGGACATGCTCCAGCACCTCAATGTCTTTCTTGGAGTGAAGGGCCCAGAACTGGACATCCCCGAGTAAAATGCTAAAGAGGCCTTTGGTCAGGTATTTGTGCACGGCTTTCAAAGGCAATCTTGTTATGTTTGGAAACAAGACAATAATTTTGTCTAATTACCTACTTAAAGAAAAGCAGATGAGGTGATTCCAGGTCCTTTGGAGCTGGAGTAATATCCCAAGCATAAGTCAGAAATCCTTATGTTCCTATTGTGGCTCTGGCACCAACTTCCACCTCCACCTTGGTGAAATCACCTATAACATGACAGCTGCACAAAAAGTCCTCCTGCACTCCCTCCAAACCCAGTCCTCCACACCTGACCCTGCTACCTCCTTTCCTGGGATGAACATGACAAACTCAGGGCAGCCCTTGGGGAGACTAGTGCCTTCTTCCTAAGGATGACGTGGCAGATGAAGGTAAACAGCTACACTGGTGCCACCCTCTGTCAGCCGTGTACAGAAAGAGCAGAGAGATCAGGTTCAAATCATCAATCTGATGGCAGCATGAAGGAAAACAGCACACCCCGCTGCTCTTCTCTTGCACCTAAAACTACAGCTAAAAAAAGTCTCTAATACAAAATACCGATGAAAAGTATTTGTTACACTTGAATTTCTCAGGCATTTATCATTGTAAATAGACACCTAGTGCAAGCATAAAAATATATTCTTACCCAAAGAGAAAGGCATTGTTATAAAGGAAATTTCAGAGCACAAAACAATTGTTTTTCTCAGCTGATTTAACACCACAAGAAAACTGTGTACTATGCTCCTCGACCAAATACAGTCCATAAAAACAGGTGATGAAGACATCTCTTTGGTTATTCCCCAAGCTAGCTGTATATCCAAGAGCACACATACATATTCTCATCTTTTTTTACACAAAACAAAAGCAATAGCAAAAAAACTTCAGGTTGGCTGCAGCCACATCCAAAGCAAATTTCAAACAAGGTGTCTGAGAGGCATAATAATGTGACTACACACTTCATGAGGCTGTGAACTTGGGATTTAAAAACTTGGCTACCGGACTAGATACAACAGAAATATTACACAACTCACTAACTGACTTTAAAACATTTCAGTTGCTTTCCAATTTCACCCACAAAAGCATGGAAAGTTAGTTCTTCCATAGTCATAATTTAAGAAGGGATATAATTACTAAATCTCCAAAACTGTACACAGTTGGCAAAAAAAAAGAAGCAAGATTTTACTGTCAATAACTGTGAAGAAAAAGCTTCACTGTTCCAGACATTTTCTGTAAGCTCACTGTACTCCTGCTTTAATGTGCATTGCATTTGGATATGCCTACTTAATTGCAAATCTAAATATTAACTATGACCTACAGAAGTCATAAACCAGAATAAATCTTTCCTTGTAAGCAGGAAACATTACCCTGCTGAACAACTAAATTAACATCTAGTTCTTCTTGCTGAAGTTAAAGAACGGTGATTTTTTTTAACATCAAATTTCTACAAGGAGAAAAAAGGAGGAAAATATAATCCCTTCAGTTTTAGAGGATTACCAAACCATTTAACTTTCCTTGGCATTTCCCTTTTCATGCATGAAAACAAAATCGAGCCAGACAATTTTTGGAATTCTCTGCCTTTTGCAACAGCAAACTAAAGTAGTTTTTAACAGCCAAACTGGGAAGCAAAAGACAATAGCGTTTTGCAGTGCTGTTGTACAAATAGACTTGTTTTAGATAATAATAAATCGTATTCAAGAGTAACCTTCAGAATGGCTTAACCAGGCAATAAGAAAAACAAACCTCTCCTTCAGGGGCAAAACATCTATTTGTTAACTGTAGTGAGCCAAGAGCCAAGGAAAACATGTCGGTTTAAACAATGTAAACAAGCAGGGAGAACGGCTTGGCTGCAGCTCACACACAGAAGGCTTCAGAGATGTGGCACTCGAGCTACTCTTGCCAGTTTTAATCAAGGCGTTCAGGGCACAAAGTTTTCTTTCATCTTAGGTGAGATAAACCCTCGGCAAGTGTCCCGAATTGGAGCAAACCATCACAACCCCAGGAGCTCGCAGAAGGGGCTGTGATGTAACGGCAAGTGTCAAAACACTATTCTGTCTTGACAAGGTTTGCCTTCTGCCAGCAGGATTTTCCCAGCAGTGCCAAGTCCGTCTTGGTGCAATCCCCAGAACGTGACTTGTTGCCACTACTGCCTAATCCTTCTCCTCTGTAATCAAAAAGGGAGCAGGACTGTGGTTGCCAAATAATGAAAAAGCAGTTTGTCCAGTTCTTGCTAGATGCATAATGTCAGACTGAAAGGAAGACTTAAATAGAAACTAGGTTAAAAAAATTTCCAAATACTTAGAAGCCAAGCACCTAAAATCTGGACAGATTTTGAGATTACGGAGAGAAAAAAAAGAAAATACGGAATTAACTATTCTAAAATGTTCCAGAGATAATGTTTTCTGCTATGCTAGCAAACTGGCATGCTGTTCTAAAAGAAGAAGAAAAAAAAAAGATTAAATCACTAAGTTGCTATTGCACTAGTTCTCATTATTTTTAAATTTATTTTTATGGTAGGAGAACCATAAGTCAAAACATACAAAAATCAACTGTGAATGAAAAAGTGCTGTCTTAAGCACCACTCTAGACATCTTCCTTCTTTGCTTAAAAAAACAAACAAACAAAAAACTCAAAACATAACAAGTAAAAAAGATATATAAATTCATCCCAGTGAAGTGGGAAGGGAAGCTCAAGTTTCCATCAATCCCCCACAGCCGTGTTCCTCAGAACAGCACTCAGCAGCACTGGATAGAGCAGAGCAGGGCACGGCTCACTTGTTTGTGTCACACTGGCCTGCTCACTCAGTCCCCAGGCAGCAGGACAAACTGGGATACACAGGCTGCATGCTCCACTTCTCCAAATGACAACCCGAGACTGCAGCCTCCCTGGGATGCCCTTCTCTCCCATCCCACAGCCCTTCCAGCTTTCTCCTGTCAGCCAGGATTTGCAACTTCCACTCCACAGACAGAACGTGCTTTGTTTTCGGTAAATGCAATAAACAGATGAATAGAAGTGAAAATACATGAGTCATATATGTGTGTCACCCTGGAATCAGGCAGAGTCTGCCCCGGCAAGCTCGAGGCAGCAAGAAAGGATCAGTGGTGAGCAGCAGCTGCCGCGGCGACTCCTGACACAGACCCCTTTCAAGGGGCACAGGGTTTATTCTGATTCAGCCCTCTGTGGTCCAGCAGCACATCTCTCCACTAAACACACAGCTTGAGACTTCCTTAAGTGAGCAGAAGCCAAGAAAAAGCCAGAGAAACACAAATTACTCCTCTGACCTTGACTCCTATCTTGGGTTATCATTGTTAGTTTGAAAACGAAAGTCACAGGGCTTAAGATTTAAACAAATAAAATACAAACTTTTATTGCCCTAGTTCTAGCCTCCTAGGTCTTGGGCAACCTTAATAAACAACCAAAGTTTGCTACATACACCATTCAAGAACTAGTTAAAACAAAAACAGAACTGTGTGAAGCCTTCAACCTTCATATTTTTTTTAACCCAGAAAGATTTTTGCTTGTCCTATTAGCAAAGGGAATTAAATCTTTGGGGTACAGACTATAATGCAGTAGCAGACCTTCTGTCTGCTTATTCCAAATTAAAAAAAAAAAAAAAAGCTCCAAAGTTCAGAAATATATTCCAAAAAACAACTATGAGAACTCAAGGCTAAGTAGAATACTAATACTGGACACTCATGAAAGAGCTTTCAGAAGTTGAGTTTAAAGCAAACAACTAAAAAAACGTTCTTATTTCTAGGAACTTAATGCTGTCTCTCAGCAGACTTCCAGAAGCCCATTAACATGACAGCAAAACCTACATGTTCTGCTACTTTCAGAGGAGTGTTTCTGATAAAAAGAATTGTACTTTGCATTGTTTCCTTCACCGTAGGAAATCTTCTTATCATATATCCAAAGCAACTCAACAGCTTTTTCTATTTGAATATTAACTTATGCTCTTATAAAAGGATAAGGCTCAGCATCCCACCTTATGGAATTAATTTAGATTTAACCACAAATATACAGGATAGGGTTGTGGTGGAGGTGAATTATATTTTAGGCATACATAAAGGGATGTCTTGCATACAAGACATCTTGCATACAGATCACCTTGCTAAAACAAGATGAAAAATACAACTCAAATCTCGCTTGGAATAACAACAAATTATTTAGTTATTATTCTTTGCACCAACCAAAGAGCTTTGCAACTCAGGCAAAGGTTCTAAGGATTTAAAATTTAAGTACAAGAAAGCATATTTTGTGCAGATTTGACAAATGCATTTTTTTCCCTTTATTTTACCACAATGACTTCATAAGCAAAGTTCAGAAGTCAGTGATAAGACTCACTCATTTTGCCCTACGCACACAGAATTATCTCACAGTCACAGAGGATACACTGTGGAAAGCATGAAGGTTATTGCAAGAACCTGCATTCAAATGACATCACTCAACTACACGCTCAAATATTCTGCCTCACACGACAGTCCCAGATGATGCCAAACTCCACCTAACAGAGCTGTAGAAGGTTTCAGGAGTTAATCTGCAGAGCTGGAAGGGAGAGGATAAGAACTTAAGAGGGAATTCTGCTTCATCCCTCTCTAAGCAGGAGGAACTGCTCCAGAAGAGCAGCAGTTCCACTGCATTTGCATTTCCCTGACAATTCTGTGCGTTTGTGGCACATACAAGAGTCGAGTCTTCCTTCTGTGTCAGGGAAAGCCAGCCTGACTCAGCTGTCTCAACCAACCTTATCTGTGGAGATAAAGAATCCTAATCACTTCCCCACTGTTCCCTTCCCTACACTGTGTCAATACCCATTTCTGCCTGTTATTAGGTCTTCTTCCCTCAAATCATTTCTCCATTTGGGTCCAAGTTTGGCACGAATACATGCCTTCCCCAGAATGAGGGATTTCGGCACACACATCTTGAGCAGTCATGATCTAGGCTAGTACTTGACAAATACATATTTCACCTACAACATGGGATGCCCATCTCCCTTTTTTGGGAACGTAAAGCGTAGTCAGCAAAATAATTACACCACTTTGAGAAATCATTCCAAGGTACTAAGTATGTAACACCTCCTTTACTCTACAAAACACAGACACCCTTGGTTTTTAATAAAAGTAGTTTAATGTTAAAATAATACAAGATCTCACCTCAGCCAAATGAGACTTCTTGCACACGTGATGTGCTCTGTCCCAAATCTCCAGTATGAATAGCAACCAAGACATTTATAGCTCATACTGACTTTTTGTTCAGCACAACCTTCAGATTTACAGCAAGATACTGGGTCAGATTCATTCCAAATGTAAACTAATATTATTCAGTCCATTTACAACAAGGATGAATGAGGTTTATTATGACTCAGCTACAGGCCCTTTTCTCCGTGGCAAGCTGCCAACACAGTTTAAAATACAAGTAAAAACACACTTTCAACCTAAATACAGCACTGGCTGCGTAAGGGCTCCTTGCCCACCTGCACCAGGGCTCTCTGGGGGCTGCCAGGGGCCAGGGCAAGGATTTGTGCTTTAAAAAGCCACTGCTCTTCAGTACCTCTGCCGTCTTTCACCCACACTTCCCCACTCCCGTCCCCTTTTCCTAAGTTTCCCAGCAGCTCTGCATCAGTCCAAATCTCCCTTAAGCTACCTCAGACCCTCTCTCCCCCACGTTTTAGCCAGTGACTCCCATGGAGGTATCTGAGCAAGCAGAAAGGCTGTCCATGGCAGTCAGCAGGTCCGAGTGCTTTCCACTGTCAGCCCACTGACTTCAATAAACTTCTTTCCATGCAGTGAACGGGATTAGCAGAATTAAAGCAAATTTGGATTTCCCCTTCCAGGCTTAAAGAAGAAAATAAATACAGTACAAGCAAAGTTTTTCTTTTCCTTCTCTCCTTTCCACCAGCAAATACAATTTAAGCAGCAATGGCTCATTTGAACTCCTCCTAATAAAGTGGTCTTTATCCAATTATATCAGCCTATCCAGCCAAAGGCATTTATACTTCCAAACAGAGGCCAGCAGCCACACACAAGGTACTTCAGCCCTGAGGCTACACTAATGGTTTGGTGAAAGCCATTAATGACAGACTACAAGATTCCCCTATAGTTTAAGCTCATTTGTTTGCTGTGTGCCAGGGGCTGAATTTGACCTTACCAAAAAAGCTTTATGAGCACCACGAACCTTTCATTACGCAATTTAATTTAATGAATACGCTGGTTTGAATGCAAGTCTGTAATTTGAGGTTAAAATCCTTCAGAACTAAAGTCATAACGGCATTTTTCAGTCTGGACCAAATTCACATAACTCAGTTATACAATACTGAGGTCTGGGATGTAACAGCAGCGTGGATAAACTGTAACAGCACTGCCAGGGCACCACCAGAACAGACAACACACTCAGCGTGTCCATTCCAGGAATTTTGGGGTTCTTTCCCATGCACAGTTTCAGGAACAAGGGCATCACCACAGTTCTTAGACATTTCTTTCAGTGAGGGTATGGAGAAGCTTTGATCCTGCGTGGCTTTTAATCAGAAAAATACATACAACTGCTCAGAAAAAAAAATTTAAAGAAAAATTAATCAAAGAGCTGTTTCAAATCCAACATACACACGTTTGGAAGCATTCAGCCCTAACTACTTCCGTAATTATCCACCTGAATACAGTATAATTATCCCTGTGGTTTTTGGTTTTTAAAAGGGCAGCAGTACACCGCGCAGAATTCACTGTTCCTTCTTAGATATTTGTTCTGTTTCAGAGGGCTGTAAAAAACATATTTAGAAAACTGAAAATTTGATAATACAACTGAAAGCTTTGGCAAATTATGCTGCCAGTTTTAGTCCCTTTGAAAAGCAGGAACAGGATCTATGGGATCAGGACATCCTTTGACCTCTACCGTATTCTGTCACAGAACCAAATTTTCATTCTATTTTTAACACTGTAGTTCTACAACTTACTGAGATGGCACCGGGCCAGAAAGCCAACACCCCGCATCGCCTCCTGTGCCAGCTGTTACATTTATGGGACTGGCTTCAGAAGACACGGACCTTGATCCCACACATGTGAAGTAAACGTGTTTCCCAATGGTCGTGGGACACCTCAGATCTACTTCCAGGCCACGACACCGGCAGCCTGAGCATCCGAGCCACCTACGTGGCCGTGCCAGCGTGTACGGAGCCACTCACCCGGGATGGGCTGCAGGACCGGCCTGGCAAGGCAGCGCCCCTCGGGCAGCCGGGAGTGTCTCCAGGGCCGCTCTCCTGCCCTTCCACCCAGGCACAGCGGGGCAGCCTCCAGACCCCAAGCGAGTGTCCCCAAAGTGGACGCAAAAAACCCCACGTGGGTGTCCGCAGGCCGGATGCCAGCACAGGCAGACCCACGGGCGGAGTGGGATCCCGCGGGGCTGAGGGACAAGGCAGGAGAAAGGATAAAGGTTGGGCGGCGTGACAGGGGCAGGAGTGGGGGCTGGCCCACCGCTTCACCCGCTAGCGGGGAGACTGTGGGTGAGTTACTTTTGTTTATCGCCTCCAAGGTGCGGGGGATGGACGAGGGCTCCACAAGAGACCAGACCGCAGGGCAGGTTCGGGGGGCGACACGCTGCCCCAAGCGACCACCCCAGGGAGGGTCAGGGGCCCCAGCGCGGGGGATCCGACACCTCCCAGAGCCCCCCCGGGGCCGCCCCGCAGAGCCCCCCCCCCAGCGCCCCCGCCTCACCTCCACGATGCGAGCGCACTGCGTCCCCTTGCCCGCCCCGGGCCCGCCGAGGACGAAGACGACGACGGGCTTCATGAGGAGAAGGAGGCGGCGGCGGAGCAGCAGCAGGACAGCGGCGGCGGGGCGGCGGCCGTGCGGCGGCCGTGGGGCGGGCCGGGAGCGGCGGGGGCCGTGACCGGGGCTGTGGCTGTGGCGGAGCCGCCGCCGCGCTGTCCCCGCGGCAGGAAAGTGCTTCCGGGGCCCGGGCGGGGCGGGGCGGGCACGCGGGCGCGGGGCTGGTGGCGCCGCCGGGGCTCACGGAGCCGGTCAGCGGCTGGGAGAGGGCGAAGCCGGAGCGGCGCTGCAGCAGGACCGGGGCTGCCGGTTCGCGGCTCGGCCGCCACAGCCGGGCTGGGAAGGGCTGGGAAGGACCCGGCGGCGCCCCCTCCGCCCCGGCGCTGCCATGGCAACGCCCCCGCGCCGCCGCACTGCGCCTGCGCGCCCCTCCTGAGGGCATTTTTAAACCCCCCCTCCCGCGCGCGCGCTGGCGGTTGGTTTGCCCGGGGCGCGCTCGGATTGGCCGAGCCGGCGGCCCTCCCGATTGGCCCGGAGCGGGCGGAGGGGGCGGGCCGCGCGCTCTGATTGGCCCCGCGGGCCGTGCCGGGGCCGCGGGAGGCGCCGGAGCGGGCGGGCCCGGCGGGAGCGCGGCGGGTTCGGGGGCTCCGCGCGGCGCTCCCTCACGGCGCTCCCTCACGGGGCACCGGCGGCACCGGCCCCGCTCCTCCCGCACCGCCCCCGCTCCTCCCGCACCGCCCCTCCGCTGCTCCCGCGCCGGGGAGAGGAGGAGGAGGAGGAGGAGGGAGGCGGGCAGAGCTGCGGCCCTGCCCCGACCCCGTTCGGCCCGACCTGGATCTGAGGTACCCGCATCGCCCCCGGCCTCTGGGTGCGCCTCTGGGTGCAAAGAGCGATGGGAGGGAGGGGTTCTGCTTCGTGCCTGCCAAAAAACAATGGAAAAGGGGGGGGGGGCTTTAAGCGAGTTGCCTTGCCTCTTTTATAGACTTGAATTCGGGGTTTACTTTGGTTTGGCTTATTTGGCTTGTTTGGGTTTCGACTTTTAACGGGAATCAGCTGTGTGCCGCTAGAAACATGAGTGGTGTTCCTCTCGTGGAACAAGAGTTCCTTAAAGGGCTGCCTTAAAAATAAAGTCCCTTCCTGGCAGCTTGAGGAAACGCAAAGGAAGCACCTTTTCTTGGCAAAGTTTCGCGCTCCAAATAACTGCAGAAGGAACTTCTCGCTTATTTGTTAAAAGGTGTCGAGGCATTTGCCAAGTGATGTGGGCTGTCAATTGTTCTGTATTTTACCCAATACGATTGGTTTACGAGGCTCAAAAAAAATCTGCACGTGTAAGTAGGTTAATGTAGTTACATACTGATTTATTCAGGGCTCTTTAAAGTCTGATGGAAAGTTATGCACTGTATTATTTAAGCTAAAGCTTTGTTTCAGAGGCCTTAAAAGCTTAAGTGGATTGTGTTCTTGCTTTGAATAAAGTGACTAAAATAGGGCTTTGGGAGGCTGGTCTAATCTTGAGTTTGCTAAATCAAGCTTTTCTGTGTGCTATGGGAGTTTCTAGTTACTGGTAACTCTCTTCTTCCCTAAACTCTATCCAGAGCAGCTTTTTCTTGGGCTTTATCTGCAAACTTGTATTTTGGCCTACACATCTTCCAAGGCTGCAGGAAGAAACTGTCAGGTGGAAAATAAAAGTTTTGTGTTGACTTTGTAACTCTGACAACTTCACAGGACAAACTTTCTGCTCCGTTGAGCTGGACTTGAAACAAAAAAAAACCAAACCAGCAGCTTACGTATCCTGTTTCTTGTTTTTACTGTGTCACACCTTTACTCCTTCTTTTAAACGTTGTAAGATAACGATGTACCTTTATCCACTTTTTACCTCTGTGATCTTCTTCCCAGATTTGTTCCCGAGAGGATGGTCCCTTTCAGTTTTCCTCTGTCCAAGTGTGCACTTTGGGACCCAGTCCCCATGGGTGATGTCATTGGCGCACACGTTACCTACTACAGGTATCAATAACCTTTTTTTTTTTTTTGTGAAGCTGAAGGTTAAAATAAATCATAAATTGCATGTACTTGTATGGGTAATTTTTCTGTAGGTGCTACAAAAATCTTGCTATAGTTGTTACAGGGAGTATTTGGATATCTGTGCTTATAAGGGTGGATAGCCCTTACATAAGGGGCCTCCACTTGAATTTGCCACACAATCTTCTTTGAGTTAATATTAAAACCTCAACATTTTAACAAAGTTTAAAATAAATTACTTTTATAGAGGCACTTCACTTAATCTTGAGCAGGTAGGATGTGAGACACCATCACCATATTCACATAAACCAGTAGCTTCATTTTCAACTTTGACTGCTTTTCGTGTCAAAATCAGATAAGCTCTCCCAAGCTAAAACAACAGTGATGTATTTACTGCCCTAGATTCCAATTTACTACAGGTTTTACCAAATAGTGGTTTTATAATTACCTAACATTTCTCCATACTTGCCTTCCTGTATCACTGAGCCCATTCTGCTGCTGCTTCAAGCATCCGCAGTAAATAGTGCTAAAACGAGTTAACACTAGTTCAAAATTAGTTAAGCTTCTTTGCCTATTCTACTTTTAAAACTTTTGAGGCTTTTTAAAGGTTCTTTCTTTTGCTTTTAGTGTTTCTAACTTTTCCTGCATGCTATTAGAATAATTCACTTGTGTTCATCTCTAGTTCTTGTGACAACGGTGCCCTTCAGATGAAGAGGCTTTTCCCTCTCATTGTTGCTTATCCTCCATAGAAAAAAGATTAAAAAGCTCTTCTCTCTCCTTGCTATTTATTCTCCACAGGAAAAATTGTTTCGCTTCTGATGTTGGTTTGCTGGACTAGTCAAGCCAAATGTTCTTGTTAAAGATGGTTCGTGAGTTAAACTTGCGTATTGTCTCTCCTTAGAAACCCCAAGTTGTCTCTGCTGGAGAAAACCTTGCGTCTTGCCTATCGCCATGCAAAGCAGAATGAGAAGAAATCACTTTCCTGTTTTTTGCTTGGGACCCTTGCACTAAGTGAAGGTAATTTTAAACATGAGGTGAACAGTCAGTATTGGCTGGCTGAGTAAGCTGTTGCTGAGTAACCTGAGTTGTTGCTCTTGGACTCTTAACTTTATTTATTTGTTTTAAAGATGGTGAAGGCGTAACGCTGACCATAGACCGCTTCGATCCTGGTCGAGAAGTTGCTGGCGGATCAGGCAAAATTCCGACTGCACCTCTTCCTGGAGACTTTTTGATTCCATGTACAGTTAATGCCTGGGGGCCTTCTTCAGATAATGTTATAGTGCACAGTGCTGAAGATATCAGCTCGGCTTTCAAGGTTGGCAGCTCTTAGCTGGGTCTCTTGAACAATAAACTGTCTGCGAGGCAGGAGGCTGGACTATGCACAGGGCTTGATTTCCAACACAGCAAGCTTACGGCTGAAGCAAGACTATGTAGTTAATTATGTGAAATGAGCTGCTTGAGTGTCACTGAAAAGTGTATTGGAAACTGTTGAAATCAGTTAGTCATCACAGGTGTTTAAGGATTACCCACTGTTTAATCTTGGAGTAAAATCTTCCTGTCTGACCAAAGTTTTTCAGCTGGTTTAACCACCAAAACCAGCAAAACAGTGATGGCAGCAAACTTACTCAAACAAGAGAAAACAGCTTCTTTTTTTTTTTTTAACTCTCATGAGTGAATTGCAGTATTTAGGCAGTTGTTGATAACGCGTTGCTAGGGAAGTGGCTCACAAGAAACATGTAAAGCATTATGTAAGTTAGTAGCCGTAGCTACTGTACCTGTCATTTCTGTGTTCTGCTGTAGACATATAGTCTACTAAATCCACCTTCCATTCCTGTGAGTTTTTCCCTGTAGTTGTTGTAGTTTTGTAACACAAATTAAGCTTGCTTCACATCTAAATTTTCTCATGATTATACATCCAGATGTTAAATTACAAATTTCCTGATTGCAAGTAAGAAGACTTCGACAGATCAGCTTGAGCCTTCTAGTTGTCTGTTACTTATATAAAAATATAATAACTCTAAGTTTTTTAATCATAAAACAATTGCAAGGTATGCACCACTAATTTTCAATGTATTCTACATTAGTCATTATGTTTGGTAGAGCAGTGAGCTTTAGAGAGCTGGGTTAATGGCTTTTTGTATAGTACCAATTGCAGTAGTAGCTATGATGAATGATTTGAGTTCCTGATGTAATACATCTTGAATCGGGGTAATCTCAGGAAGATAATTTAGTGTATTTAACTCTTCCTTTTTCCTTACTTCTAGGGTCTGCAGAACAGTCTGTGCAGCAAAGAGTCACTGGATCTTTCTAAACTGCTCACTGTTAGAGCTCACATTGTTTTCACAGAAAACCTGGATAACCTACATTTTAATTTTCACTGGGCTTCTGTTACTGTGGCAAATACCTTGGAATACACCCCTGTGAAGTCTGTCCCAATTATTCCAACAGCCCTGGCAAGAAATTTGAACAGCCCTATGAGTATTGCACAAGTTCGAGGAACCTGTAAATGTGGGTGAGTAAAGGGTATTGCTAAAGCTGTCAATGTTGCCTGACAGTTAGTTGCCTTTCTTAAAGAAGGTAGGTAGGAGAAACCTCAACTGTACTTTTCTTTTTAGTAAAACAGCTGGCATAAAAATAACAGAACTTCTGGTCTTGGAAAAATACTGCAGGTTATGAACAAGAGACAGGAAATGGGATGGAGCAAAAACACTAACTGGTTCAGTAGTTGTTCTCGCTCTTGACTTCAGTAGAAGGATCTTCCTACTGGGGTAGGGAGACACACCTCCAGATAACATAATAAATATAAACACCATCCAGCTTTTTAAACAACATCAGTGCTTGTCCTAGAATGGAAATCAGATGAATGCAAATCAAAGCTTCTTGTGTTGATGGTGCTTCTAAGATGGTATTGGGGAATCATCATTCTGACTGGGAACTAATTTAGTAGGATGAGCTAAGGATAAATCAGGGAAATAATCTGAAGCAACTGAATGTCATTTTACTTGGAGAGAGAGAAAGACTTTGCATCTCTGAAAGTTACTCTTCAAATTTAACATGACTTGCACTTCTGGCTTTGTTGTGAATACTAATTCTGGTGTTCACTGAAATATTGTAATTAGTACTACCTATAAGTACATTTTATCCTTGATAATTCTTTCATACTTGGAGACTGGATGAAAAACTGAGGAGTTGCTGTAAAGTGTGGAATTAGAGTAGTTTTGATTATTTTTTCCACAAACTTTTTTTCTAACAGTATTTTCTAAACTTGTATTTTTACTTATCAAGATTTTTTCTGAGACTGCCTTCCAAAATACTAAAAAAACCCCCAACTTTTGCTTTCTTTCAGCTACCTTACTATGGACCAAACACGGAAATTACTTTTGCTGCTTGAGTCTGATCCCAAGGCTTATGCTCTGCCATTAGTTGGAGTGTAAGTGTTTTGCTCTGTTTGTTCAGATTAATACACAGTGATTTGACATGTATCTGAGGGATTGCACAGTGGGAATTTGGTAACAGAACTGACTCTAATGGGATATTTTTCCTTACTTCTAGTTGGCTGAGTGGAGTTACTCATATCTGTAGTCCTCAAGTCTGGGCCTGTTGCTTGCGATATTTATTCAGTTCTTCGATTCAAGAAAGGCAAGTCACTTTTATAGGTAAAACACAGAAGCTGCCTGAAAATGTTTTCCACAGAAATGCATGGCAGCGTGGGCTCTGTTCAAAGACATTTGAGGGAATGCTGTGATTTATGTGTTGTATACAGGTAAAGCTGTCTGGTTTGAATGTTCTTTCTGATTTTGGCCTCTGCCTCAAGAATTTTATGTGACTGAATTGTTGTAAAGCTGGGCTGATATCTCAAAGACAGAAGAGGGTAAACATTAATATCATGAAGGTCACTGCATTTTAGTTTAAATAAGAAGCTGCAAGGAGGAAATGCTACTTTAAACAGCGATGGGATTTTGGTTTCGGTTTTGAACTTTTCTTATGGGTATTTTCTTTGACATAAGCTTTCTCCCTGGTTGTACCTGACCAACATATTGAAGCATATTGCTTTGCAGCTAATACTGCCCTGTTATGCCTTCCTGTTAAATATTCAGGGTTTTTTAATGGTATTTGCATTCTGGGGTGGGTTTTTTTCTTTATGATGTTAGTAGGTAATCATTGCTCATTCTCTACATCTTTTCACTTGTGATGTTTGCCAAGTTATATTTACATGGAAGCTGGGAGGGAATTCAAGTGTTTACTGCACTTCATTTAAATGAAACTTTAAAATATGCTGTATCCATAAGCACTTCTGCTTGACCACACCTGTTTTTAAGTTATAAAATCACATTTGGTGAACAAATGTATGTGTACTTACAGAACAGACTTTCTTCCCTTAACAACTTAAATACATCCAAATGCAGATAAGAGCCCATTAGTTTATTAGATAGGCAAGTTAGATACTTGACTCTCATTATCTCTCAATGATTTCATCATGGAACTGGATTAGGGAGATTTGATGAACCATGCAAACAGAATTAACCTCTGCAGGCTAACTGGTTAATCTGCCTCAAACATTTTTAACTCTTTAAGTTGTAAGCATAATTTTGAAGTTGTATGTAAATGCATTTTTCAAGCATCCTGTTTCTACTGCTTTAGAGAAATATATTTTTTAAAGCAAAAGCAACAAAAAATCCACAAACAAGCATGTTAGAAGTACTATAAAAAGAAAGTAATGCTACCTTTTCCTGGAAACACATTCTTTTCATTATCCTTGAACTTCTGTGTTAAATGCTGACTTGTTAATCCTTGTTCTCAGCTTGTGGAAAAAAAACCCTTCAACATAATTTTTTCTTTTAATTTCTTTGCTAATGAGAATTTTTTTGATGTTTAGGGGTAACCGAACCACTGAGTGTCTCTATAATACATCTTCAATTGAATTCTAAAAAGAAAATTAAACACAGTATCATTTTTACAGATGTTTTCTTCTATGCTATTCTTGAAGTCTTCCAGGAAGTCATTTAAAGTAGTAAGTGATCATACAGGTTTGAACTACAAAGGAGATGAATTTCTCTACTTTTCCTTGATTCTTGTATGTGGTTTCAATCATAAATCCACCTGCTTTATCTGTGTCTCAATACCACTCAAAGTGCTGTGATTCACCAGTTTGCTAAACTGTGTGAAAATTTGCTCCCTGTATTGAGAATCTAAGGGCCTTCTTGCTGATTAAGTTTTTTAAAGATGTATTTTTCTTCCATTTTAGGGTTTTTTCGGAATCTGGGAGTTTTCTTATTGTGCTTTATTCATTGACACACAAGGAACCAGAGTTTTATGAGTGTGTTCCATGCACTGGACAGGCTGAATTGGGTTTTCAAATCTTAACTTGCCATGAGACAGTACAGCTCTTCAAAGTAAGTGTCTTGGTTTCCTACTGCATCGTGGTACTACAAAAATTGACTTAAAATGTGACCCAAATGGAACTGCAGTGCTTGAAAATGATGTAGCTCTATAAAGGCACCTTTTCCAGTGATTACTGTAAATTCAGTTTGTCCCGCAAACTGGGAGATGACCTCCAAAGTCAGCACTGCTCACTCTTCTAACAGCATTAAGGATCTGTCTTTGAAATGTGCTGTGTTGTGCTCTCCTGCCCGTGACTTTGGCTTTATGGGCAGAGATTCAGACTTCCTATAGCATTTGTTAATCTGGTGTGCTGTGTGTGCACTGGCCACATCTAACAGCTGCTGTGGGTGATGCTCTCTAGAGAGCAAAGCTGAGAACTGTGCTTTGCTTGAAGTTGAATGCAAAAAGGAATTCAGTGGTCAC
Organism: Myiotriccus ornatus; assembly: GCA_036023395.1. Classification (NCBI taxonomy): domain Eukaryota; kingdom Metazoa; phylum Chordata; class Aves; order Passeriformes; family Tyrannidae; genus Myiotriccus; species Myiotriccus ornatus. The sequence goes on from JAYRBT010000005.1 coordinate 8,547,968, forward strand.
TAATCAACAGGTCTCTTGCTGCACTGCAGAAATCAAGTATGAACAATTTTATCTTTTTGTGAAGTAACTCTTTGCAAGAATTTTATGATGCAGCCTCTGGGACAGAACTAGTAAGGTTTGAGGAAATTCCAGGAAATGTCAGTTCCTTGTGTCTTTTTCTAGGCTTGTTCAGAATCTGAAGTTGAATTGTCAGTCTGCCCAATAAGTGCTGCTGTGCTCTGGTAGAGAAGCAGCGACTTTAATGCGTGTCCTGTGCTGTGCTTACTCTGTTCTTCCAATTTCTCTGGTCAGGGCTGCCCTCCACCTTTAGCTTAAGAGCAGCTTAGCTTTCTGAAGATGACCATCCTCTCAACAGAGATTCACTTCTGTTGCCTCCAGGACTTGCTCAGCAGTGGTGTGTGAAGCAGTACAGGAACATTTGCTGTTTCCTATGGTGGAAGAGTGTGTGAGCAGTTACAGCAAGGAAGCATCTGCTCGTGGCTATAAATAGCCCAACCACTTCACAGAGTAGCAGGGCAACAGTGTTAAACAGGAAGGGAAGTTGCCTCCCTTCTTGCAGTGGTGAAAAATTTGAAAGTAGAGGGCAAGCAGAAAATAAGCCTATAAATGTCCTTAAAACTGTTTATTTGGGAGTGGTACCGCAGTGATTGGAAGTTTGAATGTTTCATGCTTCACAAATATGGAACACTTTCTTCCAGAATGTTGAACCCTCAGACAAGACCCCTATCCAATTTGAGCTGAGTGCAGAAAACCAAAATGCGGAAACTGAGTTCTTCAGCAGAGTTTGCAAGAAACTTCCAATCAGAAGGTAAAACTTTCAGACATCATCTATATGCAAAAATGAAATGTTTATTTGATGAGGTTTTTGACCTCTTCTGTGCTGTGTGTCAGTTTAGCTGTGCATACATATTGTTGCATTAAAATCTGTGTACGTGCTTTTGTTTATTCCTAGAGTTAATATTTGTCAAGTGAGATGGTCGAGTTGACTTGTATTCTAAGAGAAACTACCCAAAGTTCTGCTCTTGGTAGTGGGTGGTTGTAATTTATACAGTTGATGTTTCTAAAGAGGCTTCCTTACTGATGAAGCTTAGTCCACTGTATTAAGCTTTGAGATCTGTCCTTTGAAGCAAATCTCTAATTGAAATCTACTTAAGTTGGTAAAAATTCCTTTTTTCTTCCCACTTCTCAGAGCTCCGAGACCTGGATAGGTTGAAATTTTAGGAATTTTTAATAACCTGGTTTATCCATCAGATTTTTATCTATAACTGAGATGGCCTTTATTTTCCTTCAAACAATGTTACAATCTTTACTGTAGCACTTCCTATCTTTAGTATAAATTGGTGCTTTGCTGTTAGAATGTCAATTAAAAGGTGTGTATGTGTGAGGCTGTGGGGAGGGAGGGTTGGTATCTCTTTGCCCAGAAGCAACATTTATACTTCCACTATTTGATCTTAAAACTATTTGCTGTATGAAGTCCCTGTCTAAGCAGGGAGAAGATGGATAGCAGCTGCTTCTTGGAAAAATGATGGTGATATTGCAGTGTAGAAGGCACAGTGAAAAACATGAAATTTCATGTCACTGCTGCCAAATCTGACAACTAAACGTTTTCACTTTGATTTATTTTGGTTTTAGTCCTCTCCAGGGCTCTTCACCCAGCAAGCTGTCAGCAAGCGATCACGACTCTGGTGTAGAAGACGAGGATTTATCCCCCAGACCAATTCCAAGTCCTCACCCAGTGAGTCAACAGGTAAGTAAATAATTGCTCTGGGCATCTCAAATGTGACACTTGGAGCAGCAAAACTCATTGTAAGGGGACCAGAGAGTGTAAAGTCTCTGTCTCAAAGTGCTAGAAGGGGAAAACAAAATTGAAGAAATGAACTGAGAGTCCTGACTCCTGCCCTAGTTAACCTACCTTTTTTCCAGTATTCTAGGCACTTTAATTCCTCTATATGCTAGGATTTGGAAACAGAGATAATAGTTTCTACTTTAGGAATCTTGCTGTTGTTCAGTGGAAAAGCTGTGGTGTCTGAAGCAAAGACAGAGACAGCAAACCCATGTAATTTTGGGTGAATAAGTAAATAAAGATCTGCTGTCCTTTTTTAACTGAAGTGTATACAAATACAATACATAGCAGCCCTTGTACGGTCTAGAAGGATGTGACAGTTGTGGTTTATTAAATATGTTCTGTTGTACCAATCTCCTGGGTCTAAAAATAGTAGGAGGGAACATGTAGTCCTCTTCTAGAAGGGGAATATGTAATA
>JAYRBT010000005.1:8558396-8630473 GCA_036023395.1 Myiotriccus ornatus
CCTCTTAACTATCGCCATGAGGGGTTTGGGTTTGTGAACTAGTATATGACACATGTACTAAATGCACTGCTTTATAAGTCCTTTCAGTCTTTAACACATAACGTATGCGAGAAATTGGTGTACCAAGCAACAGACTGAATGAACATTTCCTTACTGAAGGATGCTTTAAAAAACTAGAACCTTGAAGGCTTCTGGAAACAGATACTATGCCAGAGTTTCTATAAAAATCCTGGAATTTGCATGCACTGAGAAAAAGATGTTCTTTGTCGCTGGGCTTGTAGGTTTTATCTAGTTATAAAATTTGGGTTTGATGGTAGAGTCTAAAGTCTGAGAATCAGAGATGTGTCACACTCACTGTTGAGGAAAACCTGCCTTAAAACCAAAACCAGTTCTGAAACCTGCTGAGTTCTTCATATGAGAGCACTCTGTACTGAATCAGAAGAGAACATGATCCATTCTCTAACAGTGTTTGGATACTGTGGGGTTGAGTAGCTGTTTTTCAGTGAATGCAGAATGTACAGTCTGGGTGCTGAGCAGCCTGATGGAGCTGTGGTGATCAGAAGGAAGGACAGATCAGTACAGTGAGCGAAATTATTACGTTGTGAAACTCATACTTTCCCTGTAACGCTAAACTAACTTTTTGATGCTTTATTTCAGCATCTTGGCGTGCATAAATCCTGAAGCAGTGGTGCCTGGATTAAATTATATGTCATTTGCCAATGTCAGCATGTGTGGCTTAACTCCTAACATTGTTGATCTGAGCATGGAAGCAAACGCTATAGCACTCAAGTATCTCAGTGAAAACCAGTTATCTCGACTGTCTCTCAGTCGCTCGGGCCAAAATCCTCCTGCAGATTTCTCTTTCCAAGACATCTTGCATTCGAATACGGACAAGAGCATGGTAGGTCTTAGCTTAATTTCACCAAACAACATGTCCTTTGCAACCAAGAAGTACATGAAGCGATATGGGCTGATACAGGGCAGTGACAGCAGTGAAGACGAAGAGGAACCGCAGGTTCAGGATGGCAATTCTGGCACTGTCAAAAGAGAAAGTGTGCCAGGCAAAAACTGTGCCCCTGCATTGGACAGCTTCAACCACTGGACTGAATTATCCAAAAGAATTGATGGAAGACTTCCCATTCACCTAAAAGGTCACAGCAGAGAGTTGACTATGAATGCTTCACCACCAGAATTAAACAACCCTATATTAAGAAATATTGCAAATGAAATTTTTCCTCCCAGAGCAGATCAAGCAGATGAAAACTCAGTTCAGTTCTTAAAGGATTTAAAGTCGAAAACCAAATTGTTACCTGGGAGGATTGAATTCACTGAACAGCCTGGTGGGAAAGATGGAGATACTCAGGTGTTCCCTGGAAATCTGCATACTCCAACCCTTGAAACCTTAAACCAGTCAAACAGCATAAATTCGGTTGGCACCATTCTTGATGTAAAACAACTCAGGCAGTTGCCAAAGTTGTTCTGAACATTCCCTGAGATGGCTGGTGACCACTGTTACAAATCAGAGGGACCTCTTTGTAAAAGATGACAGGAAACCACGGATTAAGCTGTCTTGGAAGAGGTCCCTCTGCTACAGCAGTATAAAACTTTGCAGAACTGAGTTTTCAGCCCAAGTCGGGAACAGCCACCTCTAAGTGCCTGGCTGAGGCAGTGCTCGTCAGCACTGACACATGTGTGCACTTTTGTTTACAGTTAGGTGTGATTTTAAAGCGTATGAAAACCTGAGCCCAAGATAGACTCTTAATACAATTTTAACAGTGGTTACTTAAATGTTTTTCTGTTGACTTTTTAAAAACACTGATTTTTACATGTTTGTGCCAGCTGTGAGCCACTGATACTGTGTATGGCAGAGCAGGGCAGTGCTAAAGCACTAATTTCTAGAAATTTGCTGAAATGGTTGTATTACTCTGTGTGGGTTGTGTCTGGGAGGGGGGAAAGGGAAGTATAACTGTGGCATTACTTTGCATAAAATTATCTTGAATTTAGCCAAAATGGCACATGTAACTTTCTGTATCATGAAATTTTTGAAGGAAATTGGGAAAAACTAGCACTTTTTAAAAACTTTTTTTGTGAATTTTTTTCTCCCCTCCATGTTTTCTATTTATTTAAAATTACATAGTGCTTATGAATGTCAGAGGTTTCATTAAAAAAAAAAAAAAATTAATCTTCAGCCGTCTGATGGTGCCTTTATTTAAGACACATGCAGCTTCCCAGTCACTGTTAGAATGGTTAACTGGAAGTTCACTGGTTCACCTGCTCCTGAACTGAAGAATTCTGATACTGGGTGGTGGGGTAAGCAAAAATAATAGATTTGCTTTGTTCTGAGTTAATATACAAATGTTCTGTCATCAAGCACTACAGTCTGTCTATTAATGAAACAGCTCTTTTCCATAACCACCTGCTGATGATATTCCACAGGGTGAAGAAGTTGGCTAAGTATTCTTTAAGAGGTCCATTTCTGTTATGACTCTGACTCTGGTTCAATTTTGAGGTGTCATAGGCCTTTCTGTGGTTAAGGATGTGTAATCCCTGGTGCTGGAGCCACCCCCAGGTGCCCAGCGCCGGCTGTGACAGCTCTGCCCGCCTCTGGCCAGTGCCTCTGAGGACTCGGCTTAGGATGCATGGCTGTGTGTAACACAGCCTTGTGCTGACCTCCTGGTCTTGGGAATGAGACACCCGTGCTGGAAGTGGTGATTCATTCCCATTCCCACCGTTCCTGATGGGAGGACAGTTCGGGATGGCAGTCAAGCCATGTGTTTTCTCCCTGCCTGTAGCACATGAATGTGCTCTAACAGGCGTTGGAACAAACTTTGTTTTAGTGATGGCATTGTCTCAACAGGAGTTCAGCCTGCGGTGCTGACTTTGGCTTTCCTGCTCTAGAGTGTTAAACTAACAGTTAAAACAACCCCCTCTGAAATCCTGGGCCTTTCCCAGTCAAATCCAAAGGACTGCAGTGTTAGTTCATGGTGTGTTTGAGAGGGCACTAATTGCTAATTAATTTATTACAGAATTGGGGTGAGATAAGCCATGTGCCATTTCAAAGCCAGTACAGAGAGAGGAAGGCAGCAGCTCCCTTTAAGCCGTGTCAGAATTTCTCCTCTCACACAGCCTCTTCCATCAACAAGAATATTTGCTTCCTTTCAGGAAAGGTCCCACTTTTGCTGTGCTGAAAAATAAAACCTTTCTCAGTCCCTGAATCGTCCCTGGATCAGGCATAAGCTTATTATCTGCCAGCACATTTTCTGCTGAATCAGTAAAAAAATAGTTAATGTTTTTGAACATTCCAGTGAGATGAATGAGGCAATTCATACCTCTGAGCTATTGTTGCAGGGTTTTGTTCTTTGTTTCCTATTGTAAAATGTCTGGAAACACAGGAAGATGACAGTTGTATTGGTTAATATTTTAAAGACTTTCTTCAAATGCTCCAGGGCTAGAAACAATTTAAAAACAAAAGCCAAACTACTTGCACACAGCTCAGGACAAGGGTGTGGTGTTATATTAAGTTACACAAATCATATAATCTTGGACAGCAACCTCTGAGCGAATGAAACATTAATTTACTTGACCAAAGCAACAGAAATCCACCCTTCCCTAAAGCGGCATTTTCTTTTCATAGTGTGGTGCTGAGTAATTTCAAGATGTCTGGGTTTTGGTTTGGTTTTTTTGGGTTTTATTTTTTTTTTTCCTGAAGCATCTACTGCAGTTAGAAGTAAAAAGCACATGGAAAGCCAGGTCTGGCTTTGTTAACTGGGCAGTGGGGCCCAGACTCAAGCACTGGCTCAGGAGGGAATGACATGGGGTTGGAGCAACGAGGTTTAAGATTTTACTATTTGTTTGTTTTTTGGTTTTTTTTAAATTTTTATTCTGTGGTTTCTTTTATTAAAATCTTATTTAAGTAAGTTTTATTATAATTAAAGATTTTTATAGTGATTGATTAAAAGGTGCTGGTCCTCCTCGGAGCATCGCTGACTGCTTTACTCTGTATCTTTTTGGTTTCTCCCCACTCTGTTTGCAGGACTTGCTACCTCTTCTCTAGTGAACGCATGGTGAGGGGCCGGGAAGCCCACCCGAGGCAGGGCAGGGAAAGGTGCCACACCAGGGTCCCCTCAGGCTCGGGGTGGGGTTGCCGTGCGGGCGGAGGTGGGTTGAGCTCGGCCACGGCTCCCCTCGCAGCGGGGGCCGGCACGGCTGGGAATGGCCCCGCAGCGGCCCTCGGCGCTCAGAAGATGCTCGGCTTCCTAATCTCCCCCGCCCAGCCCCGGCTGTTCTATCTTTAACGCTTCCTGTTGGTGAGAGGAGCCGGCTTGAAAATGGTCGTGTTTCCTGGCGGGAGGCACGGCGGGCTCTCCGGCGCGTCGTGACCGGCCCTGCCCCGCCGCCCCACTCACGCTGCCGGGCATCGTGCGGGCTCCTGCCGGCCGGGACACGGCCCTGGCCCCGGCCGTGCCGCGGGGGGAGCTCGGGAAAACCTCTCCCACGGCCGCGTCCAGAGCGGGAGGCTGAGGGGAAGGAGTGAAAGGAAGAATAACAGCTCCGGCATTTCCCCCCTGCGGGAGGGTGTGCAGGTGGCGGGGAGACAATAGCGACCCCCGCACCCCGGCCCCGCCGCCGCCCCCGCCACGCACGGGCAGGTGCGGCCGGTCCTCACCGCCGCTTCTCCCCCGAGACCCGGGCTCCGCTCACGACCGGGGGCCGCCGCCTCGCCCAAACCCAGCAGCAGGGACCGGGGGCCGTTCCGGGGGGCGCCCAGCCCGGGCCCCCTCCTTCCCACCCCGCGCCGGGGGAGATTTCGTTGATTTTCGGGTTCCCGCCCAGGCCGATCCCCGATATGTCGAAAACCTCTCCCTTTAGGAGCCTTTAGGACCGCTTTACCCGTGGGCGTCCGGAGGGAGCGGTCTGGGACCCTACAGTGGGGGAATTCCCCCCTTTCCATGCCGGGAGCCTCTGGCATTTCGAGAAGGGTTTCATGCGTCCCGCTACCTTGCGGCCCCCGCGCAGGGCACCGCGACCCCCGCACCGCCCGCCTCCCGTCCCTGCCGGCCGCTCCGGCTGCACGGCGGCTTTGGAAGGCCCGGGGGTCCCCGTCCACAAGAGCTCGGAGACCCCCGGGGCCGGGCCGAGCTCCTTCCTCGACGGGGCTCGCAGCCGGACCCGAGCCCCGCTGGCTGCCCCGCATTGCTATAGTGAGACCCAGGGTCCTGCCTGCCCTTCCCCAAATCCCTCTCCTCCAGGCTCCTCCGCTCACATCCCAAATTTCTCGAGAGCGAGAGGTGCCGGCTGGTGCTCTTCTCTCAGGCCCCAGCATCCCCCAACCTCGCAAGGATGCTCGGACTCCCCCCGCTCCAGCACGGGAGAGGAGTCGGGGAGCTCGTCCCAGTTCAGCCCTTTAGCATAAACACACAGTACGGGGGGAGGAAGGCTGGGGATGGGGCCACTTCTCTCCAAAACACCTCTAAATGTGCTTTATTTACCTCCTCTTGTCCCAAAGCAGCACACACCCCTTCCCCCTCTCTCAGCGTCTCCAACAATTTATTTTGGCTCATTAAATTTAATTAAGAACGGAGTAGGTGTTCCATATTTAATAATAATAATAATAATAAAAAAGGGGGGGGGGTGAAAACAGGGGCATAATAACCTCCAAGAGGACTAAAATAAAGAATAGCTATTCAGATGCGGGCAGCCACAGTGCAATTTTTTATTACTTTTTTTTTTTTTTTTTTTTTTTTGCAGTGTCTTTTTAAGAGCATCTAAGCACACACACATAAAAAGCTAGAAGGCATGCATTCCGGAGTTATTCCTATGCATATCCCTGCAATAATTTTCCGCTTTCCTTCGATAAAATTGCCAAATAATAATGAATCATTTCATAAATAATGGGTTTAGAAGCTTATCAGGGCAGGCGGGCCACTGCTGGGGTTTTATCTCTCTCGGCCACATTGCAGTAGTGTTCCGCTCTCCATACTAAATAGGAAACTGGACGTGATGTGGAATTAGAGCCTACCCAGCTGAAGCCACCCAACACTTACTACAAATATAGCCGCGATGCGTAGGCCACAAAATGGCTCCACTCACTTTTCCCAATGAAAAGCAAATGGTGAGTAAAGAGGAATCGGCCCTGCAGCGAGCTGGGCGGTGAGGGTGGCGCGATGGGGTTTTGGGGGACTCCGGCGGGCAGCGAGGGGGCTTTGGAGGGGCTTCTACCCCATATGAGAGGCAGGCGAGCAGGGAAAAAAAAAAACACAAAACCTTTTCCGCGGTTGGGTTTTAATCTTTTTTTTTATTTATTTATTCTTTGATGCGGCGTGGGTGGGTGAGGAGGAGAACACGCTTTCCCCTTTGAAACTGTGGGGTGAGATTCCCCCACCGAGCCGGGAACTCCGAGGACCGGCCGTGGGTGCAAAGAGCCCACCGGGCTCGGGTCCCCCCAGCTTCTCCCAGAGGAAAAGCACCAGGACACGGCATGGCCGACGGTCACAGTCTGACCGCTTCTTCACGGGAGAGGGTTCCCCTCATATCCCGCTCCCTCCTGCCCCTTCGTTTTGGGGCGATTTCCCTACAAACGGCCGGCGGGAAAGGTGCGCTTTTGGGCTGGAAATTTCCTGTCGATCGGCTGCTGGAAAACAAAAGGATTTTGCGGAGCAGAAGCAAGCAGGCGGGGAATCATTGCCCCCCCACCTGCATTTCTCCAAACGAAACCACCCCAATTTAAGGCAAAACACTGCAGATATCTTTGCGGGTTTGTGTATTTCGTTTTTAACGAAAGCGGGAGGAGACGCCATCGGGATTACTTTTTTCTTTTTTTTTTTTTTCTTTTTTTTTTTTACGAAGGGGTGAACCTTATTTTTCGTGATTTGGTTGGCAGGGGAGGAAGAAACCGGCCTCGCCTTCCTGTTGCTCGGCGGCAGGGAGCGGGCTCACCCCACCGCCGGCCCGGCCCAGGCTGTCGCGGCTTCTCGGCCGGGAGCGCGCCTGGTAACAGGCCCCTCGAGGAATTTAATTTGCCCCTTTAGGAATTAAATTTTCCATCCGGACGCGGGAGAAACGCCGCCGCCGCTTCGCGTGAGCCCGTTGGGAGAAAAACAACCCCGTGTCCGGGCCCGTCTGGGATTTCCTCCCGGAGAGACGGGGCTTGCAGTGTGTCCAAAAAAAACCGCCCAATTCGCCCCAAATGTAGGGCTTTTTTGTTTTGTTTTGTTTTCACTCCTTTTTTTTTTTTTCCCCGTTTATTTTTTGTTTTTCCGCGCCAGGCCATGCCCGTCGCTCGTTGTGGCCCCTTGTGCGAGGCGGCGGCTCCCGGCGGCGGCGGGGGGGGACGCGGGGGTGGCCGCTGTCCCCTGTCACAGGGGCCGCCCCGGGGTGCTGTCCCCTCCTTCCCTCTCCCCTGCACCCTTCTCTCTCCACTGATCTTTGGCAATCCGGACCCACGAGATCCACCCTCTCCTCTTTTTCTCCCCCCACTTCTCTTCCTCCCAGGATTTAGCAGTTTTATCCCGATGCGGGTGTCCTTCCTCTCTGTAAAGTCGTAAGTACCTTGAGGTGGGAGGAGTAAATTCAGCCTGACACTGAGAGCGCTTTTGTTGAAACAGGAGAGACTTGCGGTGTCCCTACTTAAATATGACACATGTGAGTAATCTCTTCCTATACAATATCGGAATAGACAATTAGATTTTTCTTTTTTAGAGGGCTGGCGGGGAAGGGGCTGGAGGGAAGGCAGAGAGCTTGTGCTTTTGGTTGGGTGGCTGGGGGTTTTTTTGGTTTTGTTTTTTTTTTATTATTTTTTCAGAGAGATGGTGAGATATGGCCAAAAAATGGGGTTTCTCTTGCAATTCAGCCCATCAAAAAAGGGAAAAAAAATTACCCAAGGCAAAGGAGCGAGAAGGATGGGCGGCAGCTCCCTGCTCTGTGAAGCTCCCTATTTATATGGGGAAAAAAATAACCAACTAAGCAAACAAACGATCAAAAAATCTAAAAGCGAACGAGCGGATATGTGGGACAAAAAGCGTGGCAATAATCGCCATATCGCTGCCTGTCCACGGCGCGGGGTGCCCTGTCGCGACAGCATTCGTTCTATGGGAGAAGGGGGACAATGCTGTGCGTGGCCGCTGCCGGGCCCCTTCCTCCTTCCTGCTGTAGCGAGTGCGCGGGGGGATTGGCTCCGTTAGGGGCTGATTTAACCCACTCTCCCCCAAAAGTGGTTTCGGGTATATTTCGCTGTTTTATAAATAATAATAGTAAAAATTAGACACAGGAGAAGAAGGGGCTACCCTTGAGGTTGAGACCGCTGCTGGCAGGCCGGGCCGCGATCGGGCTGGCTCCGCAGGCAGGCAAACACCACCGGGGCCCCCGATACGGGGAGAAATACCCCGCAAAAAAGCGGGGGTGTGCTCTGTGCCTCCTCCGTCATTTCGCCGCAAATTTAACTGGGTGCGCCAGGCGCTGGTGGACCCCCTCTGGCTGCACCGCCGCCTCGACGGTGCCACCGCTCCGCGGGTACCGGGGAATGGGAGGTCGGGCCGGTGGTGCATCTTGCGGGACCGGGGCGCTGCGGGACGTCAGAAGTGCCGCACCGCTCCGCCAGGTTCCGTGACGTCACGGCGGGGCCGCTCCGTGACGTCACGGCCCCGCACGGCTCGGGCGCGGTGGAGCCGCAGACCCCCAGGTGCAGGCGGCAAGCTCTAAATGATTTTAGGGTGATTAGTAACACCCTCCCCCCCTGCTTCTCACCGTCCAACTCCGAGCCCCGAAGCGGCCACCCTAGTCGGGGCGGTACCTGGGGAGGGGTAAACCCCCCCCCCTCCCCAAAGAGGGGCCGCCCCTCACCGCTGCCTCTCTCCGCAGGACGATGGACAGGCCGCCCGCCCCGCCGCCCCCCAGTGACCCCCGCGATGCCCGCCCCCCCCGGCGGCACGACTCGGAAGCGGAGACCACGAGCGAGCCGGAGAGCAGCCGCGGGGGCATGGAGGCGCCGGCGGACCCCCAGCTGCTGCTCAACGGGGCGTCCAAGGAGGCGGGCCGACCCTCCCCCGGGCCCCCCGCCGCCCCTGTGCCCGTCATCGAGCTGGTGCGCCGGGGGGGCTCCCTGGACATAAAAGGCCGGGAGGCGGCGGGAGAGGCGATGCAGAGAGCGCCGGGTGCCGAGCCGTGCCGAGCCGCCGAGGCCGCCTGCGAGGCCCGCATGGTGCAGCTGAGCCCCCCCGCCCTCCCGCTGCAGCCCCACGGCAGGGCCATGCTCTACAACCTGGGCCAGCCGCTGGCCACCATCAACAGGTCTGTGTCTCCCCCATCCCATCCCCGAGCGGCTCCCCGAGGGGTGCCCCGCTCGAATGCGGTGCCGGGGCGGGGGGAGGTGCGGGGCTCGGGGCTTAGTCATCCCGGGTTTGCATGCAACTTTGCAAAGGAAGAAAGGGAAAAGGGCAGAGGGAAGGGAAAAAAAAAAAAAAAAAAAAAAGAAACCAACCAAAAACTGCCACTCCTAGGAAAAAAAAAAAAAAAAACAACGTAGAAATGTCCCGGCGGGTCCGTCAGTAAATGGGCGGGAGCTGGTTTAGCTCCTCGGACTCTCTGTCCTCCGACGAGTCCCTCAAATAAGGGCAAGGGACAGCAAAGGCTCTGACAGGGCCTGGGTCAGCCATGGGGTGTGCGGGGACGGACCGGGCCCGGCTGGACGTGCGTGCCCGCCTGCGGGAGGGCACAAAGCCGCGGGGATGCGTGCGGGTTTTACCCGGAGCCGCCAGCCTGGATGTCCCAAGCCCACATCCCCCTGCCCACGCTGCGTGTCCCCAGGCGGCCGCGTGTCGTGTCGCCTCACGACCCAGGGCTCGGCTTCGTGAGCCGTGAGCTCGCTCCCAGGTCACGGAGCAGCTCCGCTTCCCGCCGGCCCCGAGCCGCCCCCGGACGCTGCTTCCCCTCCCCGGGGGCCGGGCCGGGGGGATGCCGGAATGTCCTCACGACCCCTTTGCCTTTCGTTTGCAGCGGGTTTTTCGGCGAACCGGACTCGTTCTCCATGTACGGCAGCAACCGGGTGAAGCGGAGACCGTCTCCGTACGAGATGGAGATCACCGACGGTGAGAGCATTTCGCCCCCGCGCTGGGTCTTTAGGGGAGTCCCCTTCTGCTGAGGGGGGCAAGTTGCTGCACGGTGCCGTACTCCGGGATTAAACCCCCAAATAACCGATAACAAAAGAACTAAACTCCCAAACCGTGAAATGCGAATAGGATGTCTAGGGAGTCAGGGTGGCTCTGCGGTAAGGCTCGGGATAGTGGAGCCCACACCGGTCCCCACTAACTCCCAGCAGCGTGCTAGGTGAGTTTGACTTCACCCAGAGAAGAAGTTGAGTGTAATGGATAATTATACCCCTTAGAAATCAAATCTAAAGGAAGGCCCTCAATGTAAGTCTTTGTTGAAGTGCTGATCAGGGCCATTGCAGTGAGACTCTGTGTCTGTAAACCCTTTCAGCCAGGAGATATTCGCAATGCAGACCACAGCCTTGTGCAGAAAGGACAACCTGTCTTTAAACTGCCTGGAAGCAAAGAGCTAACCCTGTGCTGAGGTCTGCAAGGGCGCAATGGGACTGCCTTTTGCATTTTAATTCAGTGTATATCCGCACCTTGCTGCTGTCTGCGGTGGAGAAACATCCCGCGGCAGAGTGTGGGAGCAGATACGGCGGGTGACGGTCTAGTGTCTGAGCAGAGATCCCAGGCATGGGCATCCCTGTCGGAGCCGCAGGATAATTTCAGAGAATGGAAGGGAGGGAGAAGGCAGCGCAGGGTCCATTGCCTGCTCTCCGGCAGCCGGCGTGGGGTGCGGGATGCGGCGCGCAGGAGGCAGCGCTGCCCACGCAAAGGGGTGTTTGCAAGAACAATTTACATGTGGGAGGCCAACCCGTTTATCTTGCGGAGTTAGCGGCCCGTACACATGAGAGCCATTGAAATGTGCTTTCTCTTTAGCAATTGTAAACACTGTGTTTCAATTGCTGGACAATTAATTTTGCTTCTTTTTAGCTAGCTGTCCCTTCCCTTCCACCCGGCTAATCTAAGATCAAATCATAATCCGCATCACTCTAAAACAATACACCCTGAAATGACGGGCTCAGGGTATTATCTGCGTTAATCAGTCCCTCTCTCCCCACACTCTCCTCTTCTGGTCCTTTCAGACCGGAGCCCCGTGGGACAGGGGGATGCCACAGCCCCAGCACAAGAAGGGCTTTTTGTCTGGTTTTCATTTCTGGGGCTTAATGGTTACGGTGAAAAGTCCATCAAATCACGTTGTCCGACTAAAGCTTTTGACTTGCTATTTAATTAGGTATTAAGGATTACGGACATACTTGGTTGCAACCAAGTTTTTGGGTATGTTCTTTGATTCAGGTGTACAGATCGGGCCCGATCCTGCAGATTCTGGTCCATGTGAATTTCCAAGACTGGGCTCAACGCTTTTTTGGGGGAGAAAAATATGTATCAGACGATGCTGTCTAAACAGGAGCAATTTGTAGGAATGTACTGAGGCATCTGTGTAGTCTGATGGGCTTTGCTTATTGCTCCGATGGTCACCTGCCAGGTGACAACTGTGGCACACAGGAACATCACTCCTGAGGGCTCCCAGCCCTTGGGAGCTGCAGAAGGGCAGGAAAGTCTTGCCAGGCACTTGGTGTTTGATTTTTCTCTGTAAGGAAATGAGTGGAGGGTTTTTTTGCAACTATTCCTTTATCTATTCTGTGGAAAGTTTGGTGCATTTAGCATCTTCTTTAAAAATAGCTCTAAATGGAGTTAAAATGTGGAAAAGTATCTGCAAAAAAGTATGTCCTGGAACTTTAGAAGCTCATCTTTTTATTAGTTTTCCTTAGATCTCTAATTACAATTTTAAAATCATCAGTCAATCGATTGGAACAAAATCCAGGCAAAAATTCTCATCTGACTGCTTGAATTAATTATGAGGCAAATTTCTTTATAAGAAATAGATCTTCTATTATAACACAGCTATGGGGCATTTTAATTTTCTCCATTGCTTGACATGTTTTGGCCCAAACCTGACCTCTTTCTAAAAGATATTGTTAATTCAGTCGATGCAGGAATCAAGAATCTGAGTGGTGTCAGAATTTGAGTTATACACTGGAGCTTGGTTTGGGTGCCCCTGGATGAAAATTAACAAGTCTTTTTTTATTATTATTTTTTTTTTAATTTTTTTATTTCTGACCTATTTATGAATAGATGCCTTTTGGTTGTCAACTTTCAGTGAACACAGACACGTTTGAAGCCTGTGAAGACTGAAAGTCCCTTGAGGTTTTTTTTGGGTCTTGTTTTGCTTTTTAATGAACAATAACCAGTGTGTTGTTGTTGTTTTTTTTTTCCTCATAACCTTATGGGAGTAAAGGGGTTTTAAGCTGCATCTTTTTCTGGATTAAAGGCTAGTTTCTTTGTCTTTTCTGGAAAGACCATTAAAGTGTTAAAACTATTATATTACTGTAGTAGGTTATGGCACATTCTTCACTGCCTTCTTAGTAGTGCTATTGAGGTCCCCTTGGTCCCCACCACAACCCTATAGAGCAGACTGTGCACATTAGGGACAAGAAATCTTCCCTTTCCATGAGCTCGTGCAAATTAATTCATACAAAGGGCATTATGTGCTGTTTGGGGGTCAATATTGCCTTCATTAAAGAATCAGACTGGAATCTTGGAGGTCAGAGAGGCACCTCTCATTTTTACGTCACTCAGCTTATCACATGGGCT
The DNA here is from genome assembly GCA_036023395.1 of Myiotriccus ornatus. Classification (NCBI taxonomy): domain Eukaryota; kingdom Metazoa; phylum Chordata; class Aves; order Passeriformes; family Tyrannidae; genus Myiotriccus; species Myiotriccus ornatus. Next base: position 8,571,137 of record JAYRBT010000005.1, read on the forward strand.
CTCTGTGATTTTGGGGGGCTCCCTGCTCCTGAACATGCTGTGAGGAGAAGTGGCTGCTCACACTCTGGAGAAGCTGGCAGCTTTAACCTGCCTGCTTGGGAGTGTGTCAGCATACAAACCCTGCAGTGCAGGATGTTCTGTGTGATGTGCTGGACTGAAGGCACTCAGTTCCCCCTGAAATGTGTGATGGTGTTTAATCAGCTGGAATGTGGGATTCCTCTTTTTGTGTTGAGGAAGGTGGAATCTGTCGAGGTGCAGCCTGACTAGCATGCTTCCAAAGTCGCATTTGTTCAGCTGCTCTGTCACAGTCAAGGCAGCCAAGAGTTTTGCTAGACAAGAATAATGATGTTTAAATGTCCCACGGGTGCTGTTTTCATTGGGTGATGGCAGAGCTGTGGTTTAAACTGTTTACCACAGCCAGGGACTTGCTCCCTCCAGGAGGGAGTAGTTAGGCAAGTGCCTCGGTGGGGAATACAAGGGGGAGAGGGTGGGGATGGGGATTCCACAGTTTTTCGGGGTACAGCTCACTGATGTGTTACCTGCAAGTCTTTGCTTCACTCTCTGTGATGATTTTCATTTTATGTGATGCTTCCCACCCTTTGGGAGCTTCTGCCATGGTTGCTCTCCCAGATTTCCATGAGATTGATGTGACCTTTCACTGCTGATGTCTCCTGGAGATGAGGATGGAAAGGATGTAATAATAAAAGCATCTTATGGTAGTTTCCCCTTACGTGAGCTGGTTTCCATGGACCCAAGGACCAGCAATGCTGATTTACAGAGCTGCTGCTCCTGTAGCATAGTACTTTTGGGTAGATGTGCTTTTGTGTGTCTTCTAGAACAGAAGGAATGTTTTTCTCATGGCAACATGAGTTACCCTGGTGATCTGAGAGGAGAATTGCTGTGTTTTGTGAGTCCACCCTGTGTAACATGCCCTGCCAGAAATACAGCTGTAAAATTTCAGGGATTTAATTGGAGTTCACATGTAACTAAGCAATTCTTTCACTTCTCCAGTTAGTGTCAGAGGGAGTTTTTGCCTTGTGGCACTGATATGGAGAGAGATCAGGAGGCCCTCAGTTCAGCTGTGAAACTGTTACATCCTCCACTCATGATCACCCTTCCAGCAGTGATACTGCCTTCACTCTGTGGGTCACATTACTACCTGTCCTCATTGCTGTGGGGTGAATCCCACCACCCTGTTTCATACAAAATACCCAGAGGGCTGGTGGCAACCTGGTGGTCTCTATCAGCACTGGATCCTGCCTTCAGCAGGGAAGGTCTCTAGATTTTAGAGTTGTCAAAGCCTCTGTTCAAGCCAATTTCCTCCCGTCTCGATGGTGTGTCCTTTAGACATTTCTGGGATAGAAAATAAAACTATCTAGTGAGATCAACTTTTAATAGGACCTTTGTTGCTGAGTTACCCTTGTTGATGAGCTGAGATACCCTAGAAGCATAGCAGCCTTCTGTACATGTGTCATGGCTTAAGCCTTCCTCCTTGGAGAGGTAAATTTAGACATCTGAGGAGACACTCAATGAGATGAAACTCCAATTTTCCCTTCCACTGAATTGAACAGAAGTTATGGCTGTCTCAGCTCGTCTTATCAGCTTCCAGATAGCTGGAAACTCTTGTTTCACTGCCTTGCTGATGTCAATCACTAGAATAAGTCAGTCAGTTTGGGAAACAGGGACCTATTCAGCAAAGTACACCTGACCTGTTATTCCCCACTCCTAACTCTGTCTGGTTGGAATTCCAGGTCCTCACACGAAAGTGGTTCGCCGCATTTTTACCAACAGCCGGGAGAGGTGGAGGCAGCAGAACGTCAACGGGGCCTTTGCAGAGCTCCGCAAGCTCATCCCCACCCACCCGCCCGACAAAAAACTGAGCAAGAACGAGATCTTGCGCCTGGCTATGAAGTACATCAACTTCCTGGCCAAGCTGCTCAATGACCAGGAGGAGGAAGGAAACCAAAGGGGCAAAGTGAACAAAGACTCTGGGATAGTCCAGGAAGACCTCCTGCAGGACATGTTGTCTCCTAACTCTAGCTGTGGAAGCTCCTTAGATGGAGCGGCGAGCCCGGACAGCTTCACGGAAGAGCACGAAACGCTGGACTCGAAGCACACGCGGAGCCTGCACCACGCCATCCTCCCCGTAGAAGGCAACGCGCAGCGGTGATGACCTTGGCGCTGCTCCCGAAGCGCCGAGGGGGTGGGAGAGGCAAGACCCGAGCGTGAGGACGCCGGAACTTGTGCTCGTTGGGATCTGTGACTCTGCCTTTCCCCGGGGAGCTCGGGCTCCCCACTCTCCCCCCAGCCCGGGGCGGAGCGGCCGGCACGTTGGCTGAGGGTGAGACCAACCCGGATGGACGCTCAGTTTTTAGGTACGTGATCGTACGAAGAAGAAAAGCATTGAAGTCATCTTCGTTGTACATACTGCTTGTGACGTGACCCTGAGGAGGGGGAGGAGACGTGACCAGCGCCTCTCCAGCATTTAGAGGGTTTCAGACCACATGATGACCACTGCTTTTTAAACAGTCACCTGGTTGAGGTGTGAAACTCCTCTTTCACTGCTGGCAGAGGCCACTGACGCTTTCCTGCTCCAGGTGGTGCTGGAGACTGCTGCATCATACCAATGCAGCACTTCTCCAGCCTGTGGCACACACAGCTGGTCTGAACAGGAGCTGGGGCCACGTGTTCCTGTTGTCCAAGAGCTTTTGACTGTATCTTTTTAAAGAGGTGCAAAAATACCCTCAGCAAAAGAACTATTAAAAGGATTAAGACTATTTCTTTCTCTCTTTTTTTCTTTCCTTTTTTTTTTTTTTCCTTCCCCTTTCTTCCTTTCCCATCTACCTAACTTTGGATTGTTTGGGGCTGTAGTATTTATGACATGGGATTACTTCTGTTTAACACTGTCATGCAGTATCCATTGAAAGAAAAGGTACATAGGTGTTTTCTGCTGCCCTCTCAGTCCCTAATTTTTCCTCTGGTGACACTCAACAGGTGAGCTCCAAGCCTGTTGTGGTCTACTAGAATTTTCCCAGTGGTTTCTGTAGGGCCAGAATTTCTCTAAAGAAAGATGAATTTCAGATTCGGTAAGGGAAGAAAGTACTTGCTAGTGGAGTATCTCCTTGGACTGGAGGATTTTTATAATCAAAAAGCAACAAGAAGGCAAAAGGAGTCAATGATGTATCAACAGTGTGCGTGTACATAGGGTTATAAAAGGGTTTTAATGGTATGCTTTGAAGTTTTTGATTTTATTGTATGAAAATGGTGGTGGTTCAGCAGTGCCAATGCCCGCAGTACGGACCATAGTGCTGGATTTATTCCAGCGCTAGAGAGGTCCTTGCCTGATGAGACTGGTAGGAGCTCACAGCCTCTCTGAACCTTGGGGGGGAAGCCCTAAAACTAGTGGTGGCATTAGCCTCCATTCCCAAGTGCTCAGATTGCTGCAAAGTTGCTATCTGTGACTGAGATGGTCCTCTGATCCCTGCTGCCTGCTCAGGAGGGTGTTTGGGAAACAGGAGAGCAGGAGGCTGCTGCTGTGGGGGCTGGGAGCTGAGGACCACACTGTGCTGTCACCCCTGCTTCAGTCCCATCATTTCCCACCCACCCACTGTCTGATGGGGCAATTGCCCCAAGTCCATCCTCTCCTTCTGCAGAGATGTCAAGGCACAGAAATCTCTACCATGCTACAGTAAAAAAAACAAAACAAAACAAAAAACAAACCAACTCACCACACACAAACATCCTTTGGATGGGATAAACCTTTTTGAGGAGGGACATCTTCCACCTCACTTGTTTCTTCCCCAGGATGCTGAGGTACAAGGGAACACAGAATTTGAAAGGGTGTCTGCAAGCCCCTCCAGGCTTGATTCAGAGCTCTGTCATTTCCATCCCTGCCTGGTTTTGATGCCTCTTTGTAAATAATAGTTAAGAGTCTGGCGTGTGGCTTGGCATGTTAGGTGGAATTAGTTGCCTGAGAAGGGATCCTGGCCCATGTAAGGATTTCCAAGACCCCCAGTCTTGGAAAGCACCAATCTCCCCCATCTTAAATCGGGGAAAAGGAGGAAAACCCCTCCCTGGGTCTGGATTGCTCATGCTTGGGAGTTTTTACTAGAAGGGGTTACCCACAGGACTGTGCCAGGGAAGAGGAGCTGGCAGGTGACAAAGTGACACCGAGAAGAGTTTTGGGCTGGTACTGGTGCCAGGGGTAGGAAAGGCAAGCAGTGGGGGCTGCCAGGGGACCCTCTGAGAAGGGAGGGGGTTGCTGTCACACAGGTAAAGCCATTCTTGGTTTTAAAAATAACCCTTTACAACTTTTTTATTAAACTGTTGCAAGAAAAAAAAAAATCACCAACATTCAGAAATTCCTCATTCCACACAAATTTATTATTTTTTTGTTTAAATCTTTTTGGTAGCTGAATAGTTGGGAAAATGGTACAACCTTGGCAGCACCCTCAAATGCCCCCCACCTCCACCACACACACATGCCTGCTCGTAGCCCTTGGCAGAGCGCACTGTAAGGTCTCCTGGGGTATGTACAGTTGTACTTAATTGTGATTTGAATGGTACATTTCCTCTGCCCACCTCTCCTCCTCTCTGCTTCATCTCCCGCTGTGTGGACCATCATCCCCTGTTTCTGTTGGGAGCAGCGCTCTGGGGCAATGTTGTACCGTGTGAGTGAATTCCTGCCTTACAATTTTGGTTTTTTTTTCAGCCCCCTCCCTTTCTCTGCCGCCCTCCCTTTGGATTTCTGCATTTTTTCTGCAGAAATGAAGTAACCAGACCTGGTACCCTGAGTCTCAACCCTCTGTGGATGTGCTATTTAGAAAACACATTTGTTGTAATGTGTGTGTATATATAAATATATATATATAATGAATATATCAAGAATATTTCTAAATAAAGTTTTACAAAGCAGCCTCCACTCGCTGTCTGCCTCTGTGCCACCTCATCGCTCGAACCCATCATTACTTTGGTATTTCACTGCAGGATGAAGATGCCAGGGTGGCCCATTCCCAGCCACCCAAAGCCATAACCAGGCAGCAAAAACCTTGCTAAAGGATCTGCTACTTTTTTTTTTTTTTTCTCCTTGCTTGACTCACACCGTCCAGCCTGGGCTGGGCTTCTGCAGAGAGAGCCGGCGGGAGGAAGAGCGCGCGGGGCCGGCAGGAAGGAAGGCGGGCGATGAAGCAATGCGAGCGTTACCAGCCTCCTTACCCCCCACCCCTGGCACGTTATTTGCAGGTCCCCCCAAAGGCTCCAAGGGCCTTTTCCCTCCTTTAAGCGAGGGTGACTGTGCAAGGGAGGGGCTGCTGGGAGAACAGGGGGCCGTGCTACTTCCCTTGACAATTCGGCCATGATTTAGTAGGCAGTGACAGTAATTCCTCTTTTTTTTTTTTTTTTTCTTTTTAAAGTTATCACAGCCAAGTGAACAAATGCATTTTAAAAAAATATAGTATTAATTAGGGAGTGTTTACAGGCTAAGTGGTCCATTGACTATGTGTATGTTAATATATATATTACATATATAATATTAATTTATATATATTTTATATTTATATATACACAGTGCCATGCTGCTGCTGGTAGTCAACACCATACCAATAGCATGGAGCAGATGAACAGGAATGGTAACTCAAGTATTTTTTTGTCTTTAATTTCTATGCATTACGGAGCCATTACCTATCTAAACAGAGCCTTTTAGAGCATCCTTGGCTTTTTTAAAGCATCCCCCCCAAAAGGTTACCTGCTAAAGCCTCCTCCACAGCAGACTAGCAGCCAATGCTTGCTTTTAAAGTTTCTAGGTGACATTTCCACCTGTGTGAAAGAGGGGACCCCATTTCAACCTCCAGCGTGGGGGTGCAGCGAGCCCTGTCCAGGCACAGTCCCAGATTAGGCACTTGGGGCCCCCCTTGACAGCCAGGCTGAGCAAAGCCCCTGTAGCCAGGACTGGGCTGGTTTCATCCCAGGCGCTGGGACAAGGCACGGGGCAGGTGTGGGGCAGTGTGTGGCTGCTGGGTGTTTATCTGGAGTTGGGAGATCAGGGCTGCACAGCTGCTTTAACCCGTCTCATCCTGCTGCCAGCCCAGCAAGCGCTGATAGCTCTCACCCACTGGTTATCTCTGCCTCCCACCTCCTGGTTCTCTCCCTCCCTCCTTCCATCACCAGGACAATTCTCCTTCCACCTCCCCCTTCCACTTTTTTTTTCTCCTTTCAGCTGAAACGTTCTTCATGGCCACAAGGCTTTTGCCACCAGCAAAAAAGGAAAAACACCCTCAAGGTGAAGGTTTCAAACCACTCCAGGCACATATACAGGCCCTATTACCAATGGAAAGGGCTGAGAGGTTGCCAATGCCACCTGTTCCCTGGTGGGATGGCCAGTGTGCATCACTCCTGATTGACCCTGGTGGTGGGAAGACAGAAAAGAAAGTTGGGAAAAGTACCTTAGAGTGCTGGTTTCCACGGCACAGAAGGGATCAGCGCAGCAGGAGTGTGTTGTGGGTGACCTTGCCCTTGGCACTGCCACCATCTCTCACTGGTGTCACGAAAAAGGTGATGGGGGTTCTGGTCTGTGGTGCGGGAAACTTTCTGGCAAATAGTTGTTTTCTTCACAAACTTGAAACAGGTGTGTTTAAGGGTATTTTTTTTCACCCATGTTTCTAATGTGTCGCAGGAACCTGGTGGCAGGTTCTCAGTGGCAGAAAATTTCCCTTGCCATTGCACGGATGACATTGGGGAGTAGAGAACAGAGAGGGAGTGACTTCGGGATAAAATGGAAATAAATAAAAGAGAAGGTTTAAGGGATGTGCAAGAAACAAATAGAAAAACCCTATAACCAACAAAAATTTGGGTAGCTTTTATTTTCAAGCCTCACCGTTCGTTTTTAATTACAGCCTTTCTGGCAAAGCCATGCTGAGGGCAGCCTGCACTGACTGCCCTGCCTGGGAACACCACTGAAGCCAGGAGCAAGGACCTGCTTCATTAAGGGCATTCCCACATAATTGAATTAAATATGCTCACAGGAACGACAGGACCCAAACATTCCCACCCTGGCAACCGATAAGAAACCTTCTCCTCTTCGCTACGACAGGCCAGTGACAACAGGAGGGAGTAATTTATGGCTCTCTGGGACTGCTCGATATGCTCTTCATCCCGGGGCTCATCCCTGACATTCCCACCGCCGCACAAAGGCTGCAGCCGGCCAGCGGTGCCCAGGGGACACCGTGCTGTCACACACAGCAAGGAGATGAGCAGCAAGCAGGGTCCCCTCTCTCCTCCCACCTCTGCTCTTTCTCTCTGCCTCTTCTGCCTCTCCTTTCACCTCTATCCTCACTCTCCTTTTTATTTATTTATTTTTTTCTTTCAGTTTCCATCCCAAAACTGGTCCTGGGATGTGGGGAGAGCCCCACAGCTCATCAGGGCTGGGGGTGGGTGGGGAAGGATGAGGATTCTCTGAGTCTGCAGGGGCTCGGGAGGACAGACCTGCACCACTGACGGAGGGTCCAGCAGGCACCTTCAAACTTGTCCCCCTGGGCAGACATTCATTTTCCCCTGATCTTGAAGCTATTCTCAGCCGCCTCAGTGACCTTTCCGGGGAACAATTTACTATTGTGTTTTGGTAAAGCCCAGCCTCTATTTTTGCACTCTGTTTTGCTGATGCGGGCACAGGGAGCGAGACGGGAATCCAGCAGGAAATGGGAGGGAGCGTCTGGATCACGGTTAAGATTGCCCCGGAGCTTTGATGTGCCGGGGCCGAACCCGTCTGGCAGCACGTGGATGGGCCGGGGGCTTTGCTCCCTGCCCATCCCTCCGGTAAATCCTGTATGGCACCAGCTTAATCTGGCCGTGCCAAGGTGGGAATGGGTCCTGCAGCAAAGGGCTTTTGGCAAAGAGACCGGCAAAGCCACGGCCGTGCCGTGCTCCTCGGTGCATGCACGGTGCAAAATGACAGGCAGGTTTCTGCTGGCATTGTGTGGCTAAAGGAATGCTGGAAACAAGGGGAGGAGGCGACTGGGCTGGGAGAGGTTTGAGGGCTTGTCCAGAGGTGTCTGGGAACGCCATGGCAGAGCATCCTGGATTGCACCATGTGAAATGAGCTGGCTGGCAGCAGGTGGAGGTGGCAGGTGTGAGGTGCCATCAGGCCGTTGTCCCTCCTGATGTGGGACACAGGGCTGGGCTTGGGAGGAGTGAATGGCTCCAAAAAGGCCAAGCGTCACAGCACAGAGTGGCTAGAGGAGCATGGCTGCCTGCATGCCCTGTTCACCCTTTGTGGATGGGAACACCCAATAGTCCAGCCCCAGAGGTGTAGCTGGTGAGATGGCCAAAGCCCAGGGAAGGGAAGGGAGTGGGATTATCCTTATCCTACAGTTGTCCTGCTCCCACCATCTTCACCATCCACATCACATTCTCCGAGGCAGGAGTAGCACCCTGCTGCCCCAGGGCTTGCCCAGAGCCCACAGGAACCACAGACAAGGCCCTCCTGAATGCCTGAAGAGTCCAGCCATGGTCTCATCTGCTGCCCATCCAAGGCTCCCTGGGAGGGGATGGGAGCAAGGGAACGCTTTACAGCAGCTGTCACATCTCCAGAGCACTTTGCTAGCTGTGACATATCACTTCACGCGCTGCTGGAGCTGAAGTAAAACACATCAACACCCTCCCAGTCGTGTGTCTTGCAACTATCCAGCATCACAGCATTGCTCCTCTAAGCATCCAGTCTGCTCCATCCCAAGGAATGGCATTAAAACGGGAGCAGGGGGCTGGTGGGGGTGGCCTGACAGGGAGATGGAGACTGTTAGCAGTGTGCCATTATGGATGCTGTGGGTAGGAAGCTGCTGCTTGGGGTGGGGAAGGCTCTGTGTTTGTTGGTGAACTGGTGCCCTGTGGATACTGGGACAAGGAGTAGTCAAGGAACAGGACTGGATGAGGCTCCAGTGTGGAACAGCACTAAGATGTGTTAGCAGTGACACATCAGTAATCGTGTGACAAGGAGTCACAAACACACACTCTGCAAACACCAGTCCCTGCACACGACAGGTGAGTGTGCACCCTACTTGCTCACAAATGCACGGCCCACGTGCTGTTACACGTGTGATGGTGCACAAACACACTCACGAATGCACACACTCACTTTTGCAGGTCCTACACCTGTGGGCATGTCCATGGATGCACCAGTCCTAAATACACATTTGGATGGAAGTGGACATGCAGTCCTACACGTGTCTTCAAGCCACCCAATCCCATGACATGCTCACACAGGTGTCCTCTGTCCTTTGCACCCTGCCCCACTGGTTGTCCCCACCCGACAAAACACCAGGGTGGTTTTGCTTTCGGCTGCACCAGCAGAAGTCACTCCGAAGCTGCTCTCTGCCTCATCCAAGCAAACCTTGAGCTGCTTTTTCTCTTTTTCTGGGTCAAGTGGCACCAAACCATCCCCAGCAGGTACCAGATGGTTTTCCCAGGGTGTTCTTAGGGTGGCAGGAAGGCTGAGCTGGCCCAGCAGTGGCAGCCGTTGCTCCTATCTCGGCTCTCTGCCCGTCCCTGGGGCCACCCACCCTCCAGCTGGCTCCGTCCTGCTTCGAGCTGCCCCCTCTATCGCTGCCTGCAGGTGCCGGGGACTGGGGATAAGGTCCTACATCCACACCCCGCAACGGGACAGGCAGAGGGGCTGCGTGAGCGAGAGCCCGTCTGACCCTCCCAGCGGGGACACTGTCCCTAGGCTGGCGATGCCAACACCACCGCCTGCTGTGAACAGGCCTGGGGGAACCCCCGCTCTCAGATGGACGGCACATGGGTCCGGTCGCAGCGGCTGACGATGATCAGTTCCCCCGGCGGGGCCGACTCGGAGCCGGAGCTGCCCCGCTCCCGCCGCTCCGCCCGCGCCCGCCAGAGGGAGCGCAGCGCCGGCACCGGGGCTCTGGGGGGCCTTGGTGTCTTCCGAATAAAGCATGTAAAGGCTGTCCTTTCCTCTCTCTCCTTCTCCTTTTCCCCTTTTCTTTTTTCTTCCCCCCGTTTTCTTTTTTTTTTCTTTTTTTTTCTTTTTTTCTTTTTCTTTTTCTCTTTTTCTTTTTCTTTTTCTTTTCCTTTTTCTTTTCCTTTTCCTTTTTCCTTTCCCTCTCCCTCTCCCTCTCCTTCTTCCTTTCCCTCTCCCTCTCCCTCTCATTTTCCTGCAGAATTCTGTACTTTGGGGTGGAAAGGTAGAGAGCAAGTTTGGAAGAGCTGGTGTTCCCCTCAGCTCAGCCAGGCTCTGGAGGTCTTAGTCCACTGGTCCCCACTCCCTGGAATGTTGGGGCACTGGGTTCTGTGCCTGTGGTCACCAGCTCCCTGTTGGCTCTGCCAGCAATGCACAGGCTGCTGAGTCTCCTGGGAGTTCAGCAGAATTGAGGTGGCTCTGGGAAGACTCACACTTCCCGGTGGGAGCACCGGTGACTGTGCCAATCCCCTGCTATTTATTGAGTTCTAATTAATGTCCCTCCCTGGAAACAGACTCTCCTCCTCAGTCCCAGGCAAAGGCATCTCTCAGGAGTGTTCACCTTTTGTCCTCAAAACCTGTTCAGGGCTGGATCCAAGTGCAGCCTCTTCTCAGCTGCTGTGGCACAACGGCTCAGTTTGGCACTATTCATCCCTTTCCTATCAATCCCATCCCTCCCGCAGGAGCCCTGGATCCCTGCCCCCCTCTCATGGTACTCGACTTGGCCACAGTAGCATCCTGGCTGGGCTGGCAGCCTCCAAGGCTTCAGGAATGGGTTAAGGTTCCCAAAAAGCTCTCTTAACATCAATATATTTCCAGAAATGCCTCTTTCAGCCCTTGGACTCACATGAAATCCCTCTGGCCTTTCCATGTCCCTCCCACTCCCTTCCCCAGCAACAGAAGCCACTGCTCAGAGGAGAAGATGACGTGACTTTTCCCATCTCCTCCGTTACCTGCATCTGTTTGCTTGGGTAGCAGCCAGAAAAGTGACTTCATGCATTCAATCTTTTTTTTTCCCTGCCCTTTATTTTTCATGTTATTTTTCTACCAGACCAACTCTCTGGCCTGTTGCAGAATCGAGGGGGGGAAGCATCCAAGCCAAATCGTGCCCCTGTGTTATGGTAATCGCGGCTGCCGCCCGGCAGATGCAGCTCGCTGAAATAATAAGGCTGTTCAACAGGCTCAGAAAAGGAGAGGGGAGCTTTTGTTTGGCACTTGCCGGGGTTGGAGTACACTTGTAAAGCAACAACTGGAGCTTGTTGAAAAGAAGTGGAGGTTATTAGATTCATTTCACTTGCTGCCGATGGCCCTGTTAATTTTTCCCCTGCGTATTCCAGGCAAAAACTCCGGTGCTGAGAAGGAAGAGGAGAGAGATGCCGCCTGAAAATGTGCTGCCCTTGCTGGGCAGCATGGAAATAGATAGGGCTGGTGCCTGTTTGCAGGACTCTGCAGGTTGGACCACAGGGTTCAAGGATGCTGAGGCTGATCTCCTGTGTTGGAAACACTCGCTGATCTCCTGTGTTGGAAACACTCCTCACTCTGCCCAGGCCCCTTCCTTTTCCCCAGCAAGGCTGTGGGGCTGAAGGAAGGAAATCACCTTCCTCAGATGGTGCTGATCAGGGTTACCCTATTGAAGTCAGGCTCTTCTCTACCCATTGGGGGCCTAGATGGCCATGCAGGAGTGTCCTCCTCATGGGACATGGCATTTCTCGATGCTCCTCTTCCTTGCAGGAGGCAGGATACTGCCTGATGCAAGACAGCAGAGTTAAGAAAACTCAAGGCCACACTTAACTGTGCTTGGAGCCATCAAAACACAGGGCTTGTCACCAGCAAAGGTGGTCCAGGACTTGTCAGGGCTTGAATAGCAATGGGTTGCTGATGAGGATGAAAGAAATTCAAGCGACTGCAGAAGCTGGGGTGACACAAACCCTCATCTTTAGGGGTTATAATCCCATTTTGAAGTATTGTAGTTTTGGATGGGAGAATGACAGAATGTAGGTCTGTGTGCCATGGGGTTTTTATTTTTCCCCAGCTAAGCGGGGACAAGAAAATGATTAGATGGGTTGGGGTTCTGTTTGTGAAACTCTCGACCTACCTATCTGCCTCTCTGTCTCAGTGCATCTCTCACCAGCCCCATCTTTGCTCTGAAAAACAGCAGCAATCCCCTTCAGAAGCCAGGAATAAAATCAATACATTCCCTCTCCAATTCAGGTAGCTGTCCATAAATCTTCCCAGCTTCAGATTGGTCTCCTAGGACTCCCAGATCAGCTGGGAACCTATTTAATCAGCTGAGATGATCAGCGCTGTTTGTTGCCGAAGGGCCCTTTGAACTCTTTGTCTCCTCATTGAATGATGTTCCCGTCCCCTGAGGATTTAGCCAGACTGGCCCACTCTGTGTGACAAGTCTCAGGTTAATAATGTCAGGCACTGGCAGTGCCCACAGAAGCCCAGCTTCGAGTCCAGGGTGCAGGGAAAAGTCACAGCCCCTCTGCCAAGCCCTTATCGCCCCATCTTCCTGTGGCCCCTCACTTGGCTCGCTGCAAAGCTCCATAAACCCACACTGGCATGAAGAGCATCCAGCCTGGTGCCAGGGGAAGAGAATTATAGCTCCTTTTGGGGAAGGTTGGCAAGGGCGGGGGTATGTGAAATCACAGCCCTCCAATTAATTCCTGGGGCTGCTGACTTGGTTTGCAGTGCATTTTAGTGCATTTTAGGTTTTAGCTGGTTGGGAATCAGCCCCATGCACTACCTCTACTGAGGGACTTCTGGAAGAGGTTTTCCAAACTGCTCCAGCTGTTGGGAACACAGGACTCAGCATCACTCAGGATTTGGCCTCTGGGAAACAAATCAAGAGCTGCTCCAAATCCGCAGGAGTCTTGGATCAATTTTCAACCAGGGAAATGCTGAAGTGTCACCTTCAATAGCCAGGATTCTCTTCCAGGCTGTGTTGAAGTTATGCTGGAGGTGGCTGCCACCCCAACAGCCTCCAAGCAACCCAGCCTGGTGAGATCCAGCCAGGTCCTCACCTTGTCTCCATCCAGCTCTGGCCCAACGGGTCAGTGTTTCTTCTTCCAAAGGCTCCTGCACTCCATAAATCACAACTTAGCATGGACCACCATCAAGACAGGCAAAGTAACCTAATCTGTCAGCACATTAGGGTGTTAGAAAACAGTAATCCAAGAAGGAAACACATTATCTGGCCTTGTTACTTTACAAAGTAATTTAAATTAATTTTTCCCTGGAGTGGTTAGGGAGCACTGCAACTTGCCCTTGTCTATTCTCTCCAGCTAATGAAGCTTTACCAGCAACTGCTCGTGAATTCCTATTAAGACCTCATCTTAGAGGTTACAGGGCAAAGCAATTTCTGCTCCTGGGAAAAATGCCTATGAATTTGTAATTGTAAGTCCATGTTTGATAGGGATTAGCATCTGAAAGGGGTAGAGTGGTGGGTAGCAGAGAAAACATTATTTCAATTAGCAGAAGAAAAGCAACTTAACATCTGATTATAGTTTATACTTTTAATTTTCTCCTATTCTGGAATCTGAGGTAATTATTTTCTGAAACTGTCCACTCCCACCAAGCCAGCCACCTTTTCCTTCCCCTCCTCTTGGCCATCTTGGTTGAGAGATTCACATGGAAATGGTTGATAAGCTGGGTTTTTTCCTTTCCCTTCTTTTCTCCCAGTTCATTGAATCTGGGAACAGTGACGAGGATGGTGTATCAAACCACAGTGAAATGGGACATGATATTTCTCTTCATGCCAAGGAGGTGAAAGATGAAGAGGATGAGGCTTTGCTTTACAGCCAGGCTCAGAGCTAGCAGCTTGACATGGTGCTGGCTGACTCTCCCAGGCAGAGCCCCAGTGCCTAAAGATTCTCTCTGTGTTCAGAAATTACTTCCAATCCCCTGTTTTCCTCCCACCCCTTGGCCTTGGCCCTTGCTTTAAGCTGTGCTCCATCTATTTTTTTCTGGCTTCTTGGCCTCCTGTTTCCTAATGACGATGCAATCAGTTTTCGGGTGGGAGATTCCTCGTGAGAAGGCTTGTTGTTATTTAAGGAAGATCATGAAATCCATCCTTAATGAAAGGACAGGAGAAAACCCTTCCACCAAGTTACACTGAAGCCTGAGATTATCATTTTTATGGGCTTCCAATCTTTCCTGCCTCCTGCCTTATCAGCAAATGCAGCTGGAGGCTTCAAAAACCCTCACAGCTTGCTGCTGATTTTATGGGATGAAGATTAGAGATGATCGGATAGCAAATTATTCATTCCATTCGGTATCTCTGGGCAGGAGGGAATATCCAGAGCAAAGTCAGCTCCGTTCTCCCTCTCTGAGCATCACATTGGGATCCTGCCTATCTGCAGTGGTGCTTTCCCCCACGCTCAGGGATGATTAGGGGTGCAATATGCCCTCTGGACAGATGGGAAAGCCGAGGGGGAATCACGGATGCAGGCTCATCCCCCAACAACAAGGCACACAGAGACAGGTGGATTTTCTTCTCATTTCAGGGATTTTTAGTTTGATTCCTCCCAGCCCAGGGCGGAGTGGGACAGATCAGGGAGGTGTCTTCTCAGCCTAATTTTCCAAGGCTGTAGGGCCTGAGGCTGATGTGAATGTGCTGTCGGAGCCCTGGCAGCTATTGGTGTCAGGGACAGAGGAGCAGGGAGCTCAAAGAGGACAATGGACAGGGGAGAGAGGCCATTGCTGACCCTTGGATGTACGGAGCTGCAGCATCAGGCACAGACAGCTTAGGGTGTGAATGCTGCCCAGAGATCCATTGCAAAATCAACTGATGTAAAAAATATCATCCAGAGGGTCCCATGAAAAACTCGTGGGCCACAGTGATGCTACTGAGCAGGTCTTCAGGGAAAAGGAAGGGCACACCTGGAGCCCAGTTCTGGTGCCATGTCTGTGTCCCATCACACACAGGTTGTGGGTACCAGCTCCCAGCGAGCGCCCTGACAGGTGAGGTCCTGGCTCACCCCACTGGAGCATCCAGGCTGCCTGCGAGGAGAAGGGGAAAATCCACATTCTCCTGAAATGAAGGGACCAAGAGGGATCATGGCCACCACCACATCTCCCTGCTGTTTATTCGAGGCTTGTGATTAGCATCAGACCTGGGGGACACACAAATGGAGTAACAAAACAGTCTAATAAAATGCCAAGAGGTGCTTTTTTCTTGACCCTAACAGTGTGTTCGAAGAGGAGCAAATGGTCCAGCTGAACCCTGGGTGGTATGGGGAGGACGAGGCTGGCATGGGGCGATTCCCTTTTGCCATACCATTGAAACCTGGGGTTTTCAATAGCACATAAATAAGAAAATATATTGCAGCTTAAAGGCATTTTTAAAGACAAAGTGGGGTATAGAGCTGTGATGGAAGAAGACATGCTGAGCAGGATCTGCCTTTTTCTGCTGCCTTTTATTCACACTGGCACACCAGGCCAAGAAAATGCCCTTTTCACAGTGGTTGTAACTCCTAGTTCTCTCCTGGCAGCATCCATACTGGGCAGGATTTGAAAGACAAGTGTCAAAGGGAAATGAGAGGATTCTGGCGCAAGCAAGGAATATTTGGTTTTGATGGCAAATGTCAAAAGAAACAAGCAATTAAAAATTGGTCTGTGGGGGTTTTTTATTTGCTTGTGTTGAGGTTTTTTTGTTTGGGATTTTTTGATGTTTTTTAGCAGCTATTGAAATGTAACAAATTTATAATTACTTTTTTTTTTCCTAGGAAAAATACAATCTCTTCTTTAGGAGATGTTCAAAGTTGCTCTCATTGTTTTTTTTTTTTTATTTTTTATTTTTATGGCCTTGTTTGAGAGAGGGAGAGGAAATAGAGAGGATGAAACAGGGAAGGAAGGAGGGAGGAAGGAAGGAAGTGAAGGAGAAAGAAAAACAACTCCATTAAAACACAGTCCCACATTTTTCAAATAGGAACTGGCATCTGTGCTTTGAAACATATCACCCAGGAATACTGCTTTGAGCAAAGGTTATTTTTTCCTAAAAATTACATATCTTTTAGAGGAAATAACCCCCTATATTTGGAGGATATCCTGAAATTCCAATCCCTGCTTTTAGGAAGATCTGTTGTACAGGCAACTGCTCATATGGGTCTCTGACAGAGAACTGTTCTGGCCCTGGCTCTGGCTCCAACTTGAGTTTGGCTGAATGCTGCCAAGGTGATTTGCCCCTCTGTGCCTCAGTTTCCCTTGCCTGTAAAATGGACCTGTAAGGGTTTGACTCACCATGGCTGGGCGATGCTGAAGGCTTAAATGAGACACACAGCAAGATTTCCAGCACTCTGCAGCAGAAACACACAGCTGCTTGCCACTGCAGGTCCCCGGCCAGGGCCAGAACGACAAAAGGGGAGCCGCTTGGCAAATTATTTGTCGAAATTTCAGGCTTTGCCCTTGCAACAAGGCTGCTGCTGTTACAGTGACTTACTTGCTACTTCTCATCCCCCCAGGCCAGACCCAGGGATATGCATCCAAGCAGGTGCCATGGGAGCTTTCTCCACAAAGGCACATACCTTCCTAATAGCTGCCCTGGACTAAACATGCGTCTGAGCACAGAGAGGCTTTGAGATAAGCACGGGAGTGATTCCCTGGCCTCATCAGCGAGCCCAAAATCATTAAATAATTGAATTCTCTTGAATTTCACGTAAATGTGTGGAATGTGCAATTGGTAACGTGTTACTTGCTCCTCAGGAAGGAGCTGACAGCAAGATCCCTGTCTGGAAGGCACAGCAGCCCTGCCTTCAGCTCAGGGTCTGGTCTGTCCCGTCCTGTCACCCCAACACACCGTAGCATACAGGAACATCCTCGAGGCATCCCTGTCTTTGAAAAAAGAAGCTCAGGATCCCTGGAGCTGGACTGGGCAGAGCCCTGGTGTGATGGGAAGAGTGGAGTGCACATGGAGGAGAAGGAACCTCATGAGCCACCTGTCGCAGCCCCAGGCGTGGCTGAGGGGTGGGTGGCAACAGCAGAATGTCTCAGACCTTGAATTTCCCAAGGGCAGCAGCAGGACCGGCTTCTCTAGGACTTCTGATCTGCTGATAAGGCCTTCTGCTCTGAACTGCTCAGGTGTTTTTGCTGGGAGTTTGCTGAGAGACAGGCAACAGGCGGGCAGCAAAGACAGCAGACTCTGCACTCTTTCCCAGATAACGTGGAAGCAAGTAATGGGGAACCCAAAGTTCACTCTCATTTTTACTTCTTCAGAAGCTGTTCCTTTTCCTCTGTAACATGATTAGATTGCTTTTACAAGGACTTATTATGGGCCAGCCCCTGTTGTGACACTTCCTTGCCCGATGCAGCAGGAAAGTCCCTGCATCACAGAGTTTGCAAGCAGAAGTTCATGGGGTTGGGAATGGGATTATCCAGCATTGCAGGTGGGGACCTACCTGGTCACAGAAACGAATTTGGGAAAGAACTGGTTACTGTCCTTCAATCTTGAACAGCTCAAGTAAGCTCTGGTTTGTTTTCAAGATAAGTGACATTATTCTAAATACAGGGGAAAGCGGAGGGATGAAGGAGGTCAGTCCTGCACCCGTGGTATGTATTCCCGAGGATGCTGCAAATTCCCGAGCATGGGTCATACGTGGGCTCCCATGGCAGGTTCCAGCACCCAGGCAGGGTGATCCCTGGAGGGGGGATCACCAGACCCAGAGGCTGGGAGTTCAGAGGTTGCTGAGGGGGATTCTCAGAGCCTGGGCTTGGAGAGCTGCTCTGACACACCACAAGAAGAGTGACATCGAATCCCGTGGCTCCCAGTTTTATTATTTCCTTCAGGAGTAAGTGAAGTTTCTCAGCACTGAAGACAAATAGCTTCTATTCTTCCCTGGGCTGGATTTCACAGCCCATGCCAGGTTTGGATGGCTGGCAAACTGCCAGGACCTGCAATCTTCCCCATCCTGCAGCATCTGCACAGCTGATGTGAAGGGTGAGCCTTGCTGTCTGCTGCAGGTCTTCGGGTGTTTCTACCTCTTCTGGTGTCGGGCAATTTTGGAGACAGCTCTGAAGACTCAATGAAGTGAAGGCTATGTTTGCTCTTTTTAATAGTTTCACAATTAAACAAGATGTGAGAGGTGGGAGGCAGTACCTGGCACCGAGTCTGGTTTATTAAATTGATGTTTTCAAGTAACAAATGTGTTTTGTCGGGTTGTTAGTGACACTTGCTGAAAAGAAAAGAGCAAGGAAATGAGTGGGAGTCCCACGGGGTGGGAAGGGATGTCAGAACTGGGGCATCACTGGACTTTCCCCCTGCTTTCCTCCTGTGGGGACCGGGACTTGGGGGCCACCACGCTCTCCAAGCACTGCAGCTTCACTGGGGAAGAATTTTACCCACCTGGATGTCGCCTTTTCCTCCTGGACCTATGCAAATGTTTTGTGCCCGAGTTCCTTTCCACGCCCTGCCTAAGGGGACTGTCAGGTTCAAGTCACCGTGCCCCAAATTCCCCGCCAGCTTCCGCGGGACAAAGCAAGAGGCACCTCCTTCCGCCCCTTCCCGCAGCGGGATTTGAATAGGCAGGTGAGAGCATCGGCCTCCCTCGTTAATGCGCTTGATAATTGACCAAGCGCTCATTCCTGTGGGAGGGCGGCGTGCCCAAGTGCAGCGTCCTGCTGCTCCTCCGCACCCCAGGAGCCCCCGGCCCTGCCCGCCACCATGCCTGCCCGCTGCCTCCTCCTCCTCCTCCTGGGGCTGCTCCTGGAGCTGGAGCCTGCCTTCTGCCAACAGGGTAAGTGCAGGCAGCTGCCTGATATCCCGGGGAAACTGAGGCACGGGGAAGGCAGGAAGGCGCACCGAGCCCCAGGCGGGTGGGAACTGCTCGGCGGGGGACGAGAGACAACTGGGGAAGAGCCTCTTGGGAAGAGAAAATACATCCCAGCTCCTGCCTAAGCTTTAGCTCGGGCTGCACATCGGGATGGGCGGGTGTCCCTGGGGTTGGAAGTTCTTGCCGGAGCTGGGGCATGGAAACTTTCTACCTGTTTTGCCGAAGGCTGAAACTGCCACCTGAGGTTTATCTTAGCTGCTTACGTGGAGATAAAGCAGTTCTGATTTACCTCTCGCAGGACTGTGCACCGAGATGAGTAATCTGTTTTCTTATGGCCTTTTTTTTTTTTTTCCCCCTTCTCACTCTCGTCCTTGGGCAAGAGCTGTGCTGGGTCACTCCCTGAGCTCGCAGATTCTCCTGTTAATCTGTAATTTTGATCACTGCTGAGGAGAGAGAGCAAATATTTTCCTCTGCAAATTGCCCTCCTGTTCCCTTCCAAAAAACTTAACAGGGAAACTTAACTACGGCTAGGGCATTATTTTTAGGAAATTTGTTGAAGTTGCTAGAAATAATGAGGAGTAATTAAAACTCATCTGGTGTTACCAAAGTCCTGGAAAATTCCCTCCCCCCTTCTCCCTGTGAAGCCCCAGCCCTGACCACTCTTCCTGTGTTTGTTTACCAACTTGCTGAGGATTTAACAGTCTGGGGTCTCCACTGTCAGCAGGATTGAAAGTTTTGCTGTTGCTTGGAAAGAGTGCGGAAAAAGAAACCCTTTAATTAGGATTCAGAGCCTGGCACAGCTTCCTCAGAGAGTGGAAAAGACAGGGGCCAGCCGATGCTTTCCAAGCACTCGGGAAAGATGTATCAAAAATCTGTGTCTTCAAATCAGCTGCTGAGCGTGGAAATGGAGTTACAACAAGTGTCCAGGGTTATTTTGGCACTGGCACTTCCATTGGTCTGGTTTGTAGCTGCAGATGTGTGGACACAGGCCTGCCAGGGCTGCAGATTCCACAGTGCTTAGTTTGGCTTCCAGGATCTTGTTGGTGAGGGAAAACCTCGTTGACATGGGGTGAAACCATGAGAGGAGGTGGCAGAGCCTGAGGGACAAGCTGTCCCAGGAGGGGCATCCCTCCTAAAGCATTTCTCCAGGAACACAGTCCTGTTTCCACAGGTGAGACTCACCCTTTGTCCATCCCTCCTGGTGTGCTAGATGGGGCTCTAGCCAGGCAATGCCCCCCAGGGGCTGACATCCCCACAGTCACACCTGGAGTAGATCCTATCAAGCTTTTGCCTCTACCTGGTTCCCATTCCTCCTTTCTTATGCCCATGCACATTCCCCAGGAGGGATTTCAGGTCGATGTGGAGATATTTGCTGTTCCCCTACCACCCTCCTCTCCTCTTGCAGCAATCCCTACATGGTCTCTCAAGGTCAGAACCCCTTGATTTTGGTTTGGTGTTTCTCCTGTTGGCTTTGGATGCTCTGAAATCTGCTGGAAACCGCTGAGCGAGATTTCGATTGCAAAAACATCCAGTACCTCCTGAGCACGGCCGCTCCAAGGAAATTTCCTACCACTTATCTTCTCCCCTCCTTTGCTGGAAGATCACGAGATCCAAATTTGGCACTTCCAGTCATCACTGACTTCATTCCCCGGTTGTCCTTGAACTCCCTTAACCCCAGCAGAAACCTCACGGAGGGCTGGACGTGACCACCCCCTCCTAGGCTTAGACTGGAAAACCTGACTCCAACAGGAAAAATAAACTACAACTAATAAATAAATGTGGCCAACAGCCAAGGGCAGAGCGAGGGAGGAGGCACAGAGAGACAAAGCTCAGCCGGGAGGCAGTGGGTGTGTTCGGGGCTGCACTCCCAGGGCTGGTGGGCGGCAGGGGCAGGAGCATCCTTGCCCACCAGGCAGGGCAGGAGGGGACCAAACCCTGCCCTTCCCCACTGCCACCACCCTGGTGCCACCCTCCCACCCCCTTTAGCACCACCAGCAGCCTGCTGACACAACGGTATTTCGGTAGAAACATGCTGATACGAGAGGGAATTTCCGTCTGAATTCCTCCTGCTGCAGTTTTGGCCCTGGGACCTTGCAGTAAACACGGCAAGTGTCTCTGTGAGGAGAGGGGGCTGAGAGATGCTGTTTGGGGCTGCTCTCAGAGCCCCTTGCCCAGCAGTGCCAGTGCTTTCCAGACTGGCACTGCTGGTGAGTCAAGCAGCCAGGCTGATTTCACTTCCAAGAGGCAAAAAGAGCCTTGTTTTGTGTTGTTGGTTTGGTTTTCCTGTTTTGGTGGTGGGTTTTTTTTTTAGTAAAAGTTTCTTGCAGTAAACATTCAAGGACCTGGAGGCCTTACCAAAGGACAGCCTCCTTCCCGAAAATCAGAGGAAAGAGAGGAGAGCTGTTAGAGGCAGAGCCAGTCTGAAGCTGGTTACAGATGAGGAATTTGCACATGTGTAGCACACAATCCACTTCTACTGCTGCTAGTAAAGATCATTTTCTGTTTTTAGCAGAGATTTGTCTTCTCTGAGACAGATGAAGTGTTCAGCTAATGTAAAGTTCCTGAGTGCCATCCCAGCACGGACTGGGAAAAAGTTCCCTCTTCTCACTACCCTGCCCTTGCATTCTTCCCACATCCAGGAATGCATCTCACAGCCTTCTCACTCTTGGCTGGATCCCTGTATAGGTCTGCATGGAGGAAAATGAACCCGTGAGTCCACTCCATGTGTGGGGGAAAAGGGGATATCCTGGTCAGCTCCCAGCTCCCCTCCTCCCCGCCCCCATGCTGCTTGGACCCCCACCAGCCCTGCCTGGTCTCTGCACTAAGGTTGTTGCTCTGAATGCATCAGCCTTCAATTTCCTGTCATAAATCAGTTTGCTGCTCTGGAAGCTTCTGAATGGGGCATTTTACTGAAATCCACAGTGACTACTCTTTGCTGTGAGAGTGATAACCAAATTTTACACTGTCCCTGTTATAGGGTCTTTATTTTACCGGTCAGTATTTGAAAAATATCCCGCAAATTGTCTGTGGCATCTGGGGATGGAGAACAAACAGTTTGCTGAAAATCCTCTGCCTTTTTCCCCTTGGCAAACATTCTCCTTCTCTCCCTTCTTCCATGTCTCCCAGCCCTTTTTTCCCCCATCACAGAATGACCAGCTCCCCACATCACATCTGTACGTGTATGTATTTGTATATGGGGCCCCAAAGCTTCAGGGCACCACACTCCACATGCAAACGCCAGCGAAACCACTGTTATTTGTGCTTTATTTTATTGCTATCACCCAGGTAAGCTTGCCTGAATTGACAGCAGCTCTTGGTTGGATGCTGCTGAAGCTGAATGGGAGAAACTCAGCAGATGAATTCTGAGGATGAATTCCTAACTTGTGTCCTCTTCTTTTCCTGTAGCCCGGGGCAGCCTCCAGCCATGGTCGCAGGGTGTCATCGCAGTGGTTGTGTTTCTAGTGCTGGTGGCCATCGTTTTTGTGGTCAACAGGTTCTGGTGTAAGAAGAAAGTGTAAGTGTGGGAGGTTGCTGGGGTTGGACTTAACTGCCTGGGCACGTGTCGCTTCCAGCAGCCTCCATCCCTGTGCCAGGGCTGGGAACACTGTGATCACTGTGCTGGGAGCTGGACAGGGAGAGCAAAGACTCCCTGTCCTCATCTCTCCGTCCTCTTCTCCCTGTCCTGGTCTCTGCTCCCTGTTACTTATTGCCGGATGGGAGCTTGCACCGTACAAATGCTGCCGCGACAAAGTGCTGTGCTGGGAATGAGAAGGCAGCAGCATTGTGGCTGGTTTGCAGGGGCACATGTTCAGGGGACTGTCCTGAGCCTGTTTTTTTATGGATTTGTGGGTGCAGTTCCCATGTGCCCTATATCCGTGGGATACATCTTTGTTTGCAAAGCAGACAGAGCCAAGCTGTCAGAATGCACTGAGAGGAGCTGGGGAAAGAGGGAGACAGCCAAGCCATGGCAGACCTCTCAGTCTGGAACCCATGGCACAGAGAAATGAGGTGGCCTTACTCATCAGAAGAAGGCTCTGTGGGGCGGGTTACCTCTTGTCCACTGCCCACCAAGCAAAGCCACAGGCTGCTGCTCCTGCTCAGCCAAGCAAGGCCAGCTGGCAAAGTTGCAGTAACCTGATCTTGAGTTTGAGCCCAAAGTCAACAGGGGATGAAGCCTTTTTCCAGGTTCCTCGGAACTGGGATGGTTGCTTTTGGCTCTGCACCCAAAGGTGCTGGAGTCTCCTCGTACCTGTGCATTCCTGCAGCCTCTCCAGGCTGAGGAGGTGGAGAGCTGGAGCGTGCCCTGACGCTCAGCAAGTCGGCTTCATCCCCAGATGTATTCAAGGGGGGTTCCCTTTGGGATGCACTCAGGGCCAATGCATAATGCAATGTGTGTATACCTGTATTTAAATGCTCTGATTTGCCAAGACTGCAGGTCTTTGTTTCCCGAAGAGGAACCTCTGTCCTCAAACTGAAGGAACCCCCAGCTCACAGAGCGGGAGGCAGGGATGGTGTTTCCCACTGCTGCCCGTGCCTGGCTGCCTCTTCCCAGCCCAGAGGCAGAGGATGCTGCGAAGGGCTTGAGGGGGGATGGAGCCCTGTTTTAATTAATCTGGCCTCTCTTCAGCAGAGCGGGCAGCGAGGCTTGGCTGCCTGGCGCCCTGCCAGCTCCACGCTGTCGCTGTGACAGCAGCTATCAGCTCAAGCTGCTGCTTGTTTATGCCAGCCTGTTCCTTGGAGAAGCCTCTGAAATTGCCCTGGAGGAGGCAGGGATGTGCGTGCAGGTTGGACCTGCACCCGCCCTCCATAAATAAACCCCTCTGGCACCGTCTGGGCTATGGGCTCGCTCTGGAGCTGAGCTTTTAGACTCTGGCCGAGGTCAAACACCCCATCCCTGCCCAATGGTTCCTTCTGCAAGCAATCTAGACTCACATCTGAGAGAAAGCAGCTCTGCTTTGCTCACATGGACGTGCACACGTACAGCCCTCCTGTGCCAGGGCTGCAGCACCAACAGAGCCTTGGCTGTTCTCTCCGTGCCAGTTGGGATCCACAGTGGATTATTTTGCAACAGATTACATAGACGTAGACTGGAAAAACCAGTTAGCAGGAGAAAACAATCCCACATATTGACAATGAGTCTTGCTGACTGCCAGCCTGGTGGTGGGAGTCCCAGCTCCAGAGGAAGGGGCTGGCACTTGGCCTCTGGGCACAGGCTCTGCAAACCTGCAGTGAAGGTGTTTGTCCTTGTCCTGCTGGGAAGGGGGCTGAGTTGCATGTCCGAGGCCAGGATCACACCCTTATTGTCTCTGTAGTGTCAAATCAGCCCCTTCCTCCCTGCCATCCCCATTGGGAGGCTGCTCCCCAGCACGGCTCCTTCATTGCCCTGTCTCAGCTTCTCCCTTCTCTCCCTCCAGGGAAAATGCTGAGACAGTGGTGACTGTAGAGGACAAGCAGGATCCTGTCATATCCAACGGCCATGAAGGGAGATACCTATCAGCTGCAGCCGACTTCAGGTGAGGGACTTTCTGAGACCTCCTCCCCATGTCTCCCAGGCTCTGTTCTGTCCCCCTGGGGACATAGTCTCTCCCACTCGGACCTTACATATCCCATGCACCTGGGTTTGGGGACTTTTATCATCCAGGGGGTTAAGCAGAAGGCAGGGAAAGGGAGCATCCCCGTATCCCCTCCTCCCTCGTCTCTCCCTGTCCCCACAGTTGAGCCCCATGATCCATCCATCACCTTGTAACCTGCTACACCACATTTTTCTTATGCTGCATCACACCTTTCCTACAGAGGAAGCCACCAAAAGTGGCCACAAGTCACCACGTAGATGTTGACTGTCAAAACAGACCTCGCCAATAATTAGAGCGATTTCCACCCTACTCTTGGCTTCCTTCCTGGCAGGGTGACCCCTGCTGTCCTCCCCACCTCACCCCTCACTCAATGCACAGCTGGCACCAGCGAGGTCAGGATTCCCAGGGGTGGCTTTGAGGAGGCTGGTCTTGCTGGGGGTAAGCTCAGCACTGTGCTTCTCCCTCCTCATGCAGGTCCAAAGAGAACCAGCACGCCTATGAGAACACGGTGGAGCCCGAGGAGAAGGTGATCACCACTGCCATGTAGCAGGCACCCAACCAGCCACCCTCCTTCCTCCTCTCAGTTTGCTTCACACGATCGCGATGGGCATTTTCACAGAGACCCCCTGCACTGGCACCCCCCCGTGTGTGTGATGGGTCCCTGACCTCCCCACGGCACCACCATCTCCTGATCTTTCCTTCTCACACCTGTGGGACATGCTCTTCTGCCTCGGGGGCTGGTGTCCACGTGGGCATAGGGCCCCAGGAGAGGTCTGGAGGTGCCACCTCTCCTGCCTGGTGGTCACCTCGCCTGCTTGGCTGGGTTTATGTCCCAAGTTCCAGAAGGGTGTTGATGTGCTTAATACACAGAGGGGCTCCTGCTGGGTGCCTGGGACCTCCCTGCACCCCCAGCTGCCTTCTGGGGAGTTGCTGATGGAAAATCTGCTCTTTTCTCCCCAGCTCACTGTCCCTTTTACAACCAACATCATGCATTTTAATGTCAGAACAAACCTTCTCCCCTGTACATATCTCCCCCATGAGCAATAAAGAGAATTGTTGCCCCTATGACAGCAGAGAGGGTCGTTTTGCTAATCAGCCAAAGGATTTTCTGGCATCTCACAGCTCTCCCAGCCTTCAGGCAGTTGGGAAAATGAAGGACATCAGGGAATGCTCAGCATTTGGACCACTCCAGGGCTGCTAAAGGGTGGCTGAGCATCAATTCACCATTTGCTGGGTGGGGAAATCAAGGCACTGCCCCAATCCAGCACTTCCTAGTGCTGCTTAATGAGTGAAAGGCAGCACTCCCTGAATCCCACCCACCTCAAACTGCAGACCTACAGCCAGCTGGGGGCCATTCCCGGGGCTGGAGGCTGTGAATGGCAATCACTAATCCTTGCTGTCAGGAAATAGCTGCTCTGGGCAGTGCTGGCCATCCCAGGGCAGCTGGCCATAGTGCACACTGCTCCTGCCAGGCTGCTCATTAACCAGGGTCCATCTTCTGCTGTGGTGGGGACAGTGCCAGGACCATCATGGGAGCAAC
Source organism: Myiotriccus ornatus (assembly GCA_036023395.1). Classification (NCBI taxonomy): domain Eukaryota; kingdom Metazoa; phylum Chordata; class Aves; order Passeriformes; family Tyrannidae; genus Myiotriccus; species Myiotriccus ornatus. The sequence continues at coordinate 8,596,982 of JAYRBT010000005.1, forward strand.
AAGTACTTCTAAACCGTGGCATTTGCAGCTTGAAATGAGAGACCTCTAATGCCTTGGCCATCCCTGGAATGTGAGTTACTCCAGCGGCATTCAGGGTCCTCTTCTTGACAATTCAGGAAAGGATGAAGGGAATCTGAAATCACGGGCAGCCCAGCTGGAGCAGGACTGGAAGGGATGGGATGGGAGGTTTATAAGAGGGGCATTTTTGGCAGCCCCAGGTTTTGAGGGGAGCAGGGTGGTTTTAGGGCTCTGCTGTGCACTTCCTGCTGGTGAAGCTGCCAATGTCCAAGCAGGTGGTGACACAAAAGTTAAGGCAGGAACCTTCAGTAACAGACCCACCTTGAAAGGCCTTTCCCCTAGAGACTCAGGTAGGTGAGTGTTTCGAAAATGCCCTCAAAGACTTGGTGTTGAGAAATCACAGCTCCAGTTGAGAAATTATATGAGAGCAGAAGAAAACAGGTAGAAGGGTTAGAGGGGTCAGGCCCTCAGATTTGGAGGCATGATGGCTGCACCTCCAGCATCATGTCAGACCTATTCCCGTCCACCACCTTCCCCTGGACAGCTGGAGGCTGAGCCAGCCCCAGGCTGGGTCCTGGACCTCCCCACTCATGCCCCTGTGGATGCTGCTCCCCTTTTCTCTTGTAGGTGCCAAGTGTCACGTGGTTTTGGAAAAAACAAGCTTCCCAGAGTTCAGTGGTAGTGCTGTGCTCAGCAGAGTTTAAGGATTAGTCACTACGTGTTCCTGTGCCATCAGCACTTGGGCTGAGGGGGAGTGTGGTGAGAGGAGGGGAACCCATTAATTTTTTACCTCTCAGTTGCAAAAGGAGTTAGCAATGACATCCTTATAATGAGTAACAGTGGGAGATTTTTCCATGCCCTGTGCACACCCTCGGTATGTGACGGTTGCTTGAGCTGCTCACTCTGCAGTGCCTGCATGTGGGTTTGGAGTGGAGGTGTGCTCGGAACTCAATGGGTCTCAGCGCCCCTTTCCCCATGGATCCCTGCCATGGCTGTAGGTCCGAGCAAGGAGAAGGGTGGGGCTTCACTGCTGGACGTTTTGGGCTAGCCCAGGAGACTCAGCGCTTGGTTTTATCACAGCCAGTACTCCTTCAGAGTTCACTTCCCCGGTGGAAACATCTTAAGCAAGAGCCAGGGATACCTCCTCAGAGGTATACCTCACCTCTGTACTGCCCATGGTGCTGTCCTGCCTCAGTTTCCCTTGTCCATGAAGCACAAGCCGAGGCTGGCTGAGTGAAGTTGCCTCCCCTTGAGCTGTGCAGCCGCCTCGCAGATGCTTCTCGGTGTGATCCTAAAAAGAACAAAAGGGAGCGAGCATAAATGAAATTTATTGTTGGAAAATCTTAATTAGATTTTAAGCCCCAAAGGGAGAAAAGTGAGGTATTATCTGACACAGCTAATGAGTGTTAAGGGTCCATTGTTATATTTCTTGTTTACCTTTCTGTACTGGCTGATACGGCCCGGATCCTCGCCTGTACTGCCGTAATTAGGATATCTCATCTCTTGCTGATAGGGTTGGGATGCTCTTTAAAGCACAATGCTGTCTCATCCCTCCCTGGAAGGATGAGCGTGATTGGGATGACAACTTCTGGCATGCCAGTGCTCGTGCCTTCCACGCCGACCCTGGGAGCTGGGGAATGTCCTCCAGAGCTGGGGCAGTACCTGATGGCCCCCAGGTGATGGGCACCTCCCACAGCCTCTGTAACCACTCTGAAGGGGCCTGAGACAACTTGCCTGAGGCCAAATCCTCACCAACACCTCTCTCCATGCAGCACGGGGGAGCGACCATGTCCTTCACAGTGAAGGGGAAGGACATCATGGGTGCTCCATCCCACCCCTCACTCCATAATGCCGTTATCTCTGAAACCTGGGCTTCAGGAAGACATTCAGGTTTGGTTTCTGCTGCAGACAGGACCATCTCCTTTTGGGCAGAAGATGTTCAGGGTGGGTTTTTTGCATTACCACCTTGTTACAAAGATGTATCACAGCTTTTCTTTGTCACCTAGGAGGGTGCCGCTCATCTCTTGGACCCGCAGATATTGGGGCATCTTGTTGAAATCCACCATTACTCTGATGCTTTCCTGATCTCTTCTGAGGCTCCTTAGCTGTGAGGGTTTAAGATGCTGTTTCTGTTCTAGCTGTAACCACAACCCCAGAGCAGTTTGGGCAGGTGGACAACTGCCGTATAAATTACTGAAAGGTAGTTTAGTTAAAGGCTTGCTGTATTTAGACAAACCGCTGCTGGAAGAGCCACCAGCAACAGCCCTGGACCTAAACAGTGTAGCCTGGGGTTTGTGTCCTGGCACTGGGCACCCTGGCACCCAAGGGATGTGATTTGGACCTCCAGAAACAAAACGGGAGCCCATCCCACCATCGTGGTCCTTGGGGTGGGGAAGAAGCTCAGCCACCCAGGTGGGAGCTGGGAGCACAGCAGGGAGGGGTGGCTGTGTGTGGGCAAGGGGGCTGCAAAGTTTTTGGTCTCAATTCAAGCCACTGAAAGCCAGAAGTAAAATACCATCTATTGTTGGTTTGTACACCCGTAGTAGCCAAACAAACATCCCCGCAGCCTGTCCTTATCACTTTATTACACCTGCTGGAGTGAATAGATTAAAGAGGATGGGGGAGGGGGGAGAAAGCTGAAGAATCCAGCAGAAAAACTGGGTTTTGGGATTGTTAATTATTCTCTGGGGTCTCTAATCTTTAACTGGCAAACAGCATCACTAACTGTCTTAAAGCCCCTCCTGGAACATCCTGATAATAAGCCATCTGCATGAAGGCACCCCGTTATCTGCCCTCCTCCAGCCGCCTGTGACATGGCTGGAGTGGGAGATAATGAATGTGTGGTGTGTAATAATGACACGTCATTCATGATTATCGGCCTGATACCCAACCTTTTAGCTCCATTGTTTGTGGTTCAAAAAAAAAAAAAAAAAAAAAAAAAAAAAAAAAAGGAGGGAAAAAGAAAAAGGAGAAGGGAAATAAGAAAAGGGGAAATTTTTTGGTGCCATGGGCTGTCCCGGGGTCCCTGAAGTGTCTCCCTGCCAAAGGGGTTGGCTCTCGTAGCATCTCCCAGAGGGTTTGTTGGTACCCTGGAAGGACTCGCCCGTGGATTGGCGGCTGCTGTGGCCATGGTGACGGAGGAGAGAGCTGAGACAGCGCAGAAATGTCACTGCCTGGCAGGGAGACATTGGGGCAAATGCGGGGGCGATTACATCTGTGTCAGTGGCTGCTGCCCGGCTCCTCACACAGAAACTTTGCTCTTCTCAAAACCGTTTGGCGGTGGCTCGGCAGAGGAGGTTATCTTGTACACGCTGCTGTCCAGAAACTGCCAGCATTTGAAGGTGGGGGGATGTTTGTGTTGCTCAGTTTGACCTGACCAAGCTGAAAAGTGGAAGAATAATTTTCTCCTGTTTGCTCCTGTACTGGGGCTCCTTGGTGCATTGGTGCTGTGAGACCTTCCCCTAAAAGCTTGGGTTCTTCAAACTGCAAACCTGGGTTAAGCACAGTTCTCAGTGGCAAGGGATTTTAAAGTGTTTGGCTCAGGTTACCTCAATTATTGTCATAACTGCCTGGAATAACAATCCATTATTTGCATTAAAAATGTCAGCGGCTTCTCCTCTCTTTCCCAAGCAGATTTGCAAGAGCAATTTCCCTGGAGAAGGTCTCCACTTGCAGTGGTTGGGGTTTGGCCATTTATAACAATCAGGAGTACTCCTGCAAATCAAACAAGCAGCCTTGGTGAGGGCTGGTCATAGGGTGGTGGCATCAAAACACAGACCCTCTGTACAGACCCAGGGGTGGGCAGCAGCTAGGGGTCCTCTTCAGATCTCTTCAGATAAGGCCCTGCTCTGGCCTTATCCCCTCGCATCCAAACCAGAAGGTGCTGTAGTGTCACCTAGTTTCCTTTGCAACACACCACCAAGGAGACTGGGATGGGTCTTTGCGGCCAAGTGCTCCCGAAGCTCGTTTCATGGACCACCTGCTGGAGAGTAGATGAGCAGAGCTATGAGGTGGCTTGCCTGTTCCCAGATGGGTGGCTGAAATGTCTGACAAACAGGGCTTTTCAGTAATGAGAAGGTGTATCAAACTGCTGCCCTCTAAAGGTCTTGCTGTGCTGGAGCGGGAGAGGAAGACATCTGGAGTCTGACCCGCTAGATCAGCCTGAGTCCACCAGAGGTACAAGTGTGGTGGCATCAGCACCTATACAACCTGCATCCAGTCTCTTCCTGGGAGTAAAAAGGGGAGGGCCAGGAGAAGAGCAACTTGGTCTCCAGCTACCTTGCAAAATAAACGCAAGCTGCACCTCTCTGGTTAATCCCAGCATCCCTGTCCCAGACAGCCAAAACAAAGGTCTGAGTCCATCCTGAGGAGAGTTTTGTTTCCCAAACTGAGGATTGAGAAGGCAGCAGAGATGGGGAGCAGGGTGGCTGCAGGGGTTTAGTCAGATGGGCAGATGTTCAGATTTGGCTGTCCTGAGCTTCCCAGAGAGATGGACGTGCTTTGGATACATTAGTGCCTGCAGTGATTTGGTGATGCCATTGCTGTGAGTCAAAGCCAAACAGCCTTGTCTGTCACTGTGGTACGGCTGCCTGTCACTCCGAGCCTCAGTTTCCCCTGACAACTGCTGGGTTCTGAGGCACTCTCAGTGACAAAGGTTCCCTGGGCTGTGCGTGGGTAACACCATCACTCCGGGACTGTGACAGAGCAGTGCCTGCTCCGCTGCCCTGTGCGGCTGAGGGTGGGGATGGGGACGGGGATACCCCCAGGGATTAGGGCACATCAGCTGCCTTGCTGGGCCTGGCCATGCTCCCTGCCGAGCCCAGAGGGGGTTTACCAGGGACCACGGACGACTTTTTCCGGGTCTCCCACTGCCACCTAGTGATCCATTTCACACCCTGGGCCTGCAGCTCATTCAGATGGTCCACCTTGGCTGGTGCTGGGGAAAGGCTCCCTGCATCCCCAAAACAAGCCTGATCCCAGGGGCAGTGCTCACCTTCACCCCTTGGGCACATTACTCATGTACTGAGTGGTCAGCTCTCAGCCTCTGCAGAAAAGGTTTTGAGGCAGACTCGTGCTTCATCTTGGGGTTTGTTTTATTTTGCAAGCTGATTTTGTTCTTACCAGCAGCATTTTTGTGTGTGTGGGGTGTATTTGTGTTTTGCTTTGTCTGACCACAGATTCATTTCCATTGTTTCCTTACTGTGGAAACTCCCAGAGTCAAAGGTGAGGGCTTGGTGATGGATGCTGTGGGAGGTGTGGAACAGGCTCCTCAGGCTCCTCAGGGGGCAAACCCACCCACGCAAACAGTGCTTGTGGCTTGAGGAAGCACTCACAGGGCTGCACCCTTGGGCACAGCCTTGCCTCTGGCCTGCTGGGGCTCCTCCTGTACCCCCCAGACCCCCAAATGCAAAGGAAGCCAAAGTCATACTTGGAGGGCATCCTCATAAGACTTTATTCGTGTTTTGGAGATGAGGCCAAGGCTGATCACAGTTGTTTTCAGTGGGGTGAATGCTTTCTCCAGGTTAGCTGGTGTCATGTCTCTGTGCTGGCTCCTGAGTGCCTTCAACTCAAGGAAGTTCAGCGCTGGGGCAGAAAGAAACCACAGGCCTTCATCTCCATAATGGCGGGCACAGTGCCAGCCGCAGAACTGGAATAATTTGGAGGGTGGTGCATGGGGATGCAGCGAGGCTGCCAGGAGGAGCCCTCCTGCCCTGGCACTCCCAGGCTGGAGGCGGGGGAAGGACTCTGTGCTGGGGCAGCGGCCAGGCTTTAGACATCCATGCAAACCATGCCAGCATTGTTCACTGCCAAGCCCATCCTGGAGACTGACAATGGAACAAATCCACAGACGGGTGACAGAAGTCCCGCCAGGCAGCGTGTCAGGGCATGTTGGAGGTCAGGAGATGATCAGGACATGGAGGATGCCCACAGAGGTGAGCCACAATCATGCTGTGGAACCCCCTTAGCAGTGCTGCTCCTCCTGCGAGGAGGGGACCTGGACCTGCTGGGTTTGGTGTTTGTCTGAGGGGGCTCACTGTGCCCCCCTGGACAGCAACGATGGGGGGGTTCATGTGGGAGAGATCCAATGTGGATAGCATGGATCTCGTTCCCCACTTAAACCTCTGGGTGGAGGGTGACATTTGGGAGAGCTCTTGCCCACCTGCCATGGCACCCCATGGGATCAGGGAATCTTCTTCAGGTGCAGGTGTATCCCGTTGCTGGACCTGAGGATGATCTGTGGTATCATTATGGGAAGCTTGGATGGGTCTGGGCAGAGCTTGAAGCGGAGCAGGGTCAAGGCCAGCGCCACCTTCATCTCGTTCATGGCGAACTGCTGCCCAATACAGTTCCTGGGGAGAGGATGACAAGTGCTCTGACTGCTGCCTTTGACCCTGCCTGCCCCCAAACTGGGCTCAGCCCACGTGTGAGCTGCGGGACATCCAGCTGCTGTGAGAATGACACCACAGCTCATCTAGGAATCCCCGGATGCCACACCAAAGTGTACCCAGCGCTGGGGGGGAGGGGGTGGTATTCCTGATTTTTATTAATAAAGCAATGAAAAAAGATATGAGATTGAGAGAATGGGGGTTATTTCACTAGAAAGTGCAGCCTGGATCCAGGTGAAAGTCCAGACACCTCAGAAAAGTTAATTTTGGCTTGGTGTGGGGATCCTTTTGCAAGTTACTGATACCTCAGTATCGTACATCTGTCTACTGATACAGCATGGGAACCACAGAGGCTTGGACCCAGCTTCCCTTTTAGGGGCACTGGGATTCATCCCTAAATAAGGCAGCCTGTGTTCCCAGTGCAGGCAGCAGGAAATGTAAACACGTCCACAAAGCCACAAGAAAAGTGTGTGAAAGCCTACAGTGACCACAGAGCTTAGGGTGTTGGAAATGCTCTGGAGCTGACAGAGCACAGAAATCCTCTTACAGGAGATTCTGTAACGGGAGATCCTGCTGTGGAAAGCCTGTGTGAGTTGGCCAAGCCAGCTTGGCTCATGGAGGCAGAGGGAAGATTCGCTTCAGGAGCTTGGCTCTGAGCTAGGTCTCCCATGCAAGGCAGTCTAATGGGAAGGAGAGGGATGAAGGATCTCCCACCTGGGTCCAGCGGAGAAAGGCAGGAAAGCATGGGAGTGCCTCTGTGCTGAGTTCTCTGGAGAAAACCTCAGGGGATCATAAACCTGTGGGAGCAGCAAAGACCATTTGGTCAGTGTTTGGTCTGATATGAGCAGCACCAGGTTATTTCCTGGTCCCCAGCTTAGGGTTGGATGCTGTCTCTGCCCTTCCTGGGGGAGTTGCAGTTAACAGACATCTCTCCATAAAGCTGCTGGGTGGATCTTCCCCTTGGAGATATCCAGATCACCCACTACAACCCCAAGACGCCTGCAGGGGTTTTCCCATCCAGGGCAGCGATGATAAAGTCAGACTCCCTTTGTTTCCAGAGATGCCTGATCCTTGCTTTCCAGACAGCCACTGGAGGGAGGCAGTTGCACACCCTCCTTCAAGTTTTCCAGTTATTCTCTGAAGCCTCAAAAATATCAGCTTCAAATCACACACTGCCTGGAGGGTTTAGGGCTTCTTATACCACTCTGAGATCTAAGGCTATCCAGGGCAGCTGAAAGCAGTCTGAGTGTCTCTGTGTCCCCATGCATGAAGAGAGACTATTCAACAGCTTTTCCTAGCACTTTGTCAGGTTCAAAGCCTTTGGAGTGTTTGGTAACTCGATTGAACTTTGCATTTGGACATGGACTCTTGGAATGAGAAGGGGAAAAAAAAACATAGCAGGGAGGCACAGGCTGAACAAGGCACAAGTGGAATGGGTGTCTGGGCTCAGACATCATCTTCCCTTTCTTGTTACAAAGGTGAAATACCTCAGGGTTCTTCCAGACATCCCGGTTCCTGTGAATAGCAAATATGTTCAGTGCAACCTGGCAGCCTGCAAAACAAAAATGAGAAAAAGGTCACAACACCTCAGAGTGAAGATGCAGGAAAGGTGGTTTGGGGATGGTCTCTCTCCCTGGGCTCTGCAGGGGCTGTTGCAGGAGATCTGACAGTGATGATGCCCAGCCCATCCAGGCCGGTAACCTCCTGAAATCCTCACACGGCCAAAACAATGACCTCAGAGCTGGGCCACGTTTTTTGTATCAAAAATGTATCACTTTTACTTGGCCAGCAACAAAACTCTACAAGTCCCCTGTGAGCTCTGTGAACACTCCAGTGCCCTGGAGCATATCCTTGGACTCTCTCTGGCCATCCCTTCCAGACTCATGTGGTGGCAAGCTGTGGCAGCCCCATACAGCCCTTTGGAGAGAGAAGAGAGGCTGGAAGACCCACCACCATCCCCTCCCCACAACAGCACGAACAGGGAAGCCCCACCTGTCACAGACAGGAGCATGAAGGATGAACAAACTCAACATACCTGCTGGCAAGCTGCGTCCATCAGGAAATGTGACGGGTTTAGAGAGCTGGCGGGACACGGAAGGAACCGGTGGGAACAGGCGCAAGCTCTCTTTGATGCACATCGTGGTGTAGGTCATCTTCCCAAGGTCCTCCCTGAAAGCAAACTTGCTGAGGGTGCACCTGATCCCTTTGTCTACGTCACTGATGAAGATATTAAACGGTACTGGTGCCAGTATGGAACCCCTGAGGACACCACTTGTCACTGATCTATATCTGGTCATTGAGTTGTTGACCACTACCCTCTGGATGCCACCTTCCTACCAATTCCTCAACCACTGAACAGTCCACCCATCAAATTCACATCTCTCTAATTTAGAGAAAGGATTTCGTGGGGGACCACAAGTTGGTAAGTGAAAAGAGTTCAAGGTAAATGAGTAAGATGGCCTGGCTCACCACTCAATGGTATCTCGATCTCCTAGGATGCCCTGGATCTCCTCCCTGCAGCGTTGCTGGTACTCTGGATGCAATGACATGCAGTAGAAGAGCCAGGAGATCCCACTGGCTGTGGTATCATGACCCTCAAACATGAACGTGTCCACCTCGGCACGCAGGTCCTCATCGGACAGTCCAACTCCATTTGCATCCTAATAAAGAGGAGAGAGCATCATTCCTAAGCACACAGGCCTTTTATTTTTATAACCAAAGGATTTGCATGATTTGGTGTCACTTTTGTTTCCCTGTCCATCAGGAAGTCATCAGAAAAGATATCCAACATATGTGAGAACAGTCAGCCCCTGCTGATTGCCAACTCTGTAGTCAACTGCGCTACAGAGTTGGGCTTCAGTGGGAGACAAGTTCCCAGCCCATCATAAGGACACCCTTTTTGATCCCCTACCAATGGTCCCTGTTACATTTTTCAGTAGTTTGGTTTGGATGACTTTTTTTTCAGACTGAGACACGAAAGAAAGCAGCAGCTCCAGAGAGAGTGAGCACAGTGTATCTCCCTCCTGAACAACAAATGGCAGCTTCTCTCCAGAGCATCTGAAGATGTCTGCGAAAGTAAAGCTACCAAAGGTAATAAAAAAAATATCTTGACAGGATTACAGAGAAGGTGCCTTCCTTGTAATCTTTCCAAAGACCTCATTCCTCTCTGGTTTCTGAGGGGTCTCTTCTTTAAAACTATTAGTGTGCTCAGTGGAAAGGATCAAGGAAGGTGAAAGTCTGCCCAAAGTATTTATGCTCACTCACTGCATTTCACACCTTTATATTTCCTTCCCTTTCCATCCACATTTCCCTGAGCTAGGAAAGCTGGACTGGGAAAGCTGTTTCCAGGAATTTCAGCCAGGGCCTGGATGCTTCGCTACTGGTGCATCCTCGGTGTGTTCTTTAGCATCTGATGTGATCATTTCAAACATTCACCTTGCTGCAAAGAAGAATGTCCAGAAAATCCAGGTGCCTCTTCTTCAGGATCTTATCAAGTTCCTCCTCATTGGAGAGCAACATCTTTCTTTCTTTTATTACCTTATCTGCAGAGAAGAGTGCCTCAGTCAGATGCCGCTCCAGAGACCTCATGTACCTGACCGCTTGGTCAGCAGCTTGGACTCTTGATTAATGTGTAATCCTCTGGCCAGTGCCTGCTGCACCTCCCCTCTGAGCCACTCCTGGTGCAAGCGAGGGGGAGGTTCAGCTGGGAAGAAAAGGGTAGAAAGGGGGAGACCGGGGAGAAAGGGGGAGAAATACCTGTGTGGGTATGGGCCAGCTTGCAGGCATCCTGAAACTCACGGCCCTTGCGAGTCAGGTTGTAGAAGACATCCTTGAAGGAAAAAGTCTGGATTCTTTGGCTCAGGAGGTAGCTCAGGTCAAAAACAGCTTTAATGTAATAGTGTGAGTTGCTGTAATGAGGCCAAGGTTAAAGCTGGCGTTAGCAACATGAGGGGGAAACAGGAGCACTTGCTTTCCCAGGATTTGAGAGTTCAGGCACCGACCTCTGGGTCTGACAGTCGGAATTAAAACTGAAGGCGCACTTCATGATGCTGTCTAGCGTCATCAAGCTGACATCTTGAAAGAGCTCCACTGACTCTGTGCTCTTCTTGTCCCATTTATCCTAGAGGTGGAGATGGGTAAGGAGGGACAGGCTGCCATCTACGATCAGGTTGCATATTCCTGTTCCTTTTCCCAGATCCACATTGTTAATTATTTTTCTGCAAGCAGAGGCCCTCGTTGACTATATATCCTGTGAATCTAATAAAACTCTCCTGGGCATGTCTTTTTCCATGTATACCACTCCTGGGCTAGCAAAGGGTATTCTAGCAGTGGTTAGTTTTACTGGAGGAAAAAAAAAACAACCTAAAAATAAGTGCAATGTCCAAAGGAAGGTGAGAGGAACAATTTCAGAACTTCAAAACTCTGGACACTAAGTGCAGTCTCTTTCCCTCACTCATTCCCAGATCTGACTATTTTCACTGTTGCACAGCTGAAAGGTAAAAGTGGCAGGAATGGGGATTCTTACCAGCATCACTTTGACCGAATCTGACATCAGAGTCACGTAAGATTTCAGCACATCGTAATGAAAGGCTGGGGTGAGCATTTTCCGATGCTGGAACCATTTGGTTCCATCCAAAATCAACAGCCCCTCCCCTGAAGGCACAAACAGCAAAGGCTCAGTCAGCTCCTCCAGGCTCTGATCATGGCTCTCTCTGGCAGCCTTACCACCGCTTTTGACTTACCAATCCAGGGAAGCAGGAATTTGTAGGGTACACTGGCCTTGGGATCTGTAAAACAAAGCAGATATCAGAAATGGATGAATGACTAATGAATTTAAAAAAAAAAATTCAGGATAAATTGACACTAGATTTTGCTCTAAATCACAAGGTAGAATTAATCTCATTTTGATATGTAGAATACTCTACCACTAGAGGTAGAGTTTAAAAGTGGCCATCTGCAAATATGACCTCAGTGGACTTGAAAAAAGAGAGAAATGTAGAACAATAAATGTGTGTGGAAAAGAAAAGGCCATGGCAAATCCCAAGTTGAGAACAATGAGTGGGAGTTACAGCAGATGCCTGTGTGTGTACCATTCACAGGCGTCATGCTCCACAGGAGGGAGCAGAGGGGAAGACTTAAGGTGTTTTTTCAGATCCACTGCCATGCCAGCTCACCCATATTGCTGGGTTTACTGGGAAGCACAAGCACGGTGGTAGTAGATTCCATAGAAGGCAGTAAGACCAATGACAGTGGAGATAAGGTACTGGAAGGAACAGGCACCTGGTCGCTGTTCTGCACAAGAATCCAAACTGCTCCAGGAAACCTGGGGCAGGCTGAGAGTTTGTGAAGAGGAGCTATAGAGGAATTGCAATAGCTGTGAGGGAAGCCAGCAGAGGGGATGACACCAGGCAAGTTTTCCATGATTTTTTTTTTTGGTAGGGCTTCTAAAACCCAGATATAGAGACTCACCCGTTCGGCCAAGTATGCTCTTTGCATATTCAGGATGGTGGACAACTAGAGCAGGCAGGACTGGTCCAAACCATCTGGGAAAGGCATAGGGGTATTCTTCTCCCCACAACACTAGCTGATGTAATATTTTTTCAGAATATATCTACAATGAATGAGAATTAATCAGGGAGATAAATAATAAAGGCAGAAAAAAAACATGCCAGGGAGAACAGAGGTTAAATCTGCCCTGTCACGGAAAGCACAGGCAAGGCATCCTCTCTTGGGAAATAAAGCAAGAGTGGGCGGACTTGCCATGCAGGGGCTTTCACATTGCAGGTGAAGGAGAGGATGGGCATTTCAAAGGGACTGTGCACAGGTGGCAAAGCTGCTTGAGCCATCACTTCCCTGCAGCACAAGGCAACTCTGTGGAGAGTTCCCAGCTGGGGCCAGCTGCAGTTGAGCCTCCTTAGGGACAGCCTGAGCTCAGAGCAGCTTGGTGTTTCTTGGAGCTACAGCTGGCATGGGCAATACCAAGAGGTCTGGTGGACAGGTCAGGAAGACCAAGGGTGTTACTCCCCTGTTCTCTAATTTCAGCAGCGCAAGGTGGGCATGAAGTGTGGAAGCAAAATGTCTCCACTATAGAGCAATGAAAATGGCTGCATTAAAATGCCCTGCTTTTGTGGTCATGTCTTCTTCAGTGGCTGTAGGGGGAGAGACTGTTACTGCTAGAAGGTTTAATGTGTAAGAGAGACATTCAATGGTTGCTCATATTTAGGTAACTGCATGAAAATCCAGGAAATCTCCTAACTCTGTGTTTGAGCACATGATCAAATACAGCATGGCTCTGTTTTTTCCCAAATGATGCACATCTCATATCCAGGTAACCTTTCCTCCTGCCCTGCAGAAGTCTTGGCATTCCCTGTGCAGAGGTCCTCTCCCATAGGAAGGGACAGTAGTAGGGGACACACACAGCCCATCCAGTGCTTCTTATCCTGGCTGATATCTTGCACAATCGTTGGGAAAAACCCACCCTGACCGAGCCCAGCTCACTCCTTACCAGGTGATTGTGGCCATAGAGCCAGTGTTTTGGGGGGCCAGGGAATGCCTCCAGAGCTTTGATGAGTTTCTTCCTCTTCTGGTAGAACTGGACAACCTTCAGCAGCACAAAGATTACCCCAAGAACCACGGACAGCTGCAGGATGACAGCAGAAGGTCTGGCTATGTTGTCCAGCAGAGACACCATGCTGGTCTGGGATGGCTGACACTGCCTTCTCCTGCCTGTTTTCTTCTGCTTCTCTCACACCTTCACCTGACGGGGAGCTCGGTGCGGGTAAAAACCCTCTCCCTCCTCCTCTGCTGGAGCTGAGCCTGGTGAAGTGGAGCTGACAGTGATTTATAGCAGCAGGAACATCAGGGTAAACAATGTGTCAGCTTGGCCGGCAGCCCAATTGCTGCTGCTCCCACTCACCCTTTGACCTGCTTCCTGCAACCTATCCCTGCAACCTCTGGATAATGAACAACCTGTGCACATTCCCCACTTTCTTTGAAGTCTCATGCACCCCAGCAGCACTGCCACACACACTCACAATCCTCCATGCCCAGGTGGATGAAGCCAGAGGAAGGGAGGAGGTGAGGGGCAGCCAGGCTGGGGCTCTAGCTGAGCCCCGTGCTCCTCGCAGACAGTTCAGGCGCGGAAGCCGTTCATCCACCCATGTGAAGTGAGGAACACACAGGCCACCTCTTCCCAGTGAGTGGGCTGGATGGATTCATCCACCTTCATCTGTAACAGCAGTGCCCTGAGTGACTGCAGCATCACCCAGCTCTGCCAGGCTGGGTGACATAACCCCAATAGCACGCAAGGGACTTGGCCCTGTTCCCCAAGAGCTCCTGCCGTAGACAAGCCAGGAGACAAAACTGATGTCCAGAAGAATTGCCATGGTCAGTAGATGAGACAAGGAGAGGAAGAGCTGCAGAGCAGTAAAATGATTGAAAATAGGTTGAGAGCACATCTAACCTGATCCTGATGGGGAGGTGTGATGGTAAGATCATGTTCCCTCTACAGTCCTGGTGACTCCTCCTTCCCCTCTCCACATGGCATCTCACCATCCTCTTCAAAGAAGGCTCTGCATCACCACATTTACCTCTCCAATGCAATGCTGGGTTGGGCCCAGGTAGGACTCTTCTAGCAGTCCCTGAGCAGATCCTGCTGGTTATCTGAGCTCACATTCCGTATGCACAGAAGCCTGGAATGGAAGTGCTGAGTTCATGGAGGACTTGGGCTGAAAACCTGCTGTGTGAGGGTGACTTCCAGGCATATTGCATTTTTCTGTTGGGATATTACAGGGATCAAGTGGGTTATCAGTTGCTGAGACTGATAGTCTGATAGGCTACTACGGAGGGAGTGCTGAACTTCATTAGTGGTTCTCTTCAATGTAACACATCTATGAGACAAAGGACTTCTAATGTTTGATACTTTCCTTTAGTTTTTAATCTAAAATATGTCATGTCCAACTGAAACCCATGTTTTTTCTTCTTGAAGAGTAATTTTATTGAAAAAATTACAGTTTTTCTGATATTCATTGTTCAGATGTATCATTTTTACAGTGGCAGAGACATGGAGATCATTGTCTGAAGCAAACCTGCACAGCTCCACTGAAAATATATAAACCTGTTAGACGGAAGGAATATATGAACAAATGTTTCAAGACTCACTGTCTGGGAACTGCCTGACTCCATGGAAGTGTGTCATAGTGGAGTGACTTTTACCTGAGCTGGCTCATGGCCTGTTCATTAATTAATAATTACAAAGACAAAGTTGTATTTGCAGGCAGTACCATTCATATTTCAGCCTCAGGGAGATTTGAAGTGTCTGGCTGCTGTGAACCCATGTGAGGGATTGTTGTCCATTCCTTCTGCATACTGGTACTAGAAGACTGCTCCAGAAACATACTTTTCTCTTGAAAGACATCAGCTGTAAGATCTACTTTCAGTCTGTTCCTGGGCTGCACATACCCTTTTGTTAGTCTGCCAGTGTTGTCTGCACAGTAAGTTTCTTTGGCACTTTCCTAGAAATAGTAGTTGTCTAAGTTCCTCAGCTGGGACAAGGTGACCCACTCAACACTACAGCTGTCCACATGGCACGGGGCTTTCGTTAACTTGGCAGGAGTGTGCACCGAAAAAAATATTACATCAGCTCTTTTATCTCCCCAGACTTGGATGCTTTGGTTGCTTGAGCCCTGTCCTAACACTGTTCTTCAGCTCCCCAGTGTGACTGTCCCCTGGACTGGACTCCTGTAACATACATTAGGATGGTGTCTCTGGTTCTTCAGACTGGAAAGTAGAGGAGAGGGGATATATTCTCTGTCTGCCATTAGTCATCCTGCTTTCTCCCTGTCAGTCACTGACACACTCCTTTTGTTGCCTTGGAGAAGATCTCTGGCAGGCATTGCACTGAGTAGTATTAGCTTTTCACACACTTGGCCATCTTCATGAAGGTTGGTGTATCTCATTATGCCAAACCAGCTGTATCTGTGCAAAAGTTCAGAGGAGAGTTCAAGGTTGATCTTCAGGAGGCAGAAGGCTGCAATCTTTAGGGTTAGGCATTTCTTAGGGATGGATTTGGCTGTATCCAGAGCATGAGGGGCACTGTTTGCCATTTACGACTTTACACTCCTGAGCAGGAGTACGTGTGACTCCAGGGACCTCATGGCCATGGAAAGTGTAGCAGATACCTTTGGGGCACATCTAGTACTTCTAGCTCTTCCTTTTGTTCTTCACCTGTCCTGCAGCACAGTGATTAGGGGGTTTCCACCAGGAGAGGAGGCAGTGCGGGCTCACTGGCCAGCTGGCTGAAAATCAGGTGGGTTGCAGTGCACTGGGAGGCTCCTGCTGATGCTTCCTACCTACCTGAGGAGAAGAGTGAACGTGCAGCACAAGGAGCCACCTGTGGGCTGTCTGAATCAGACCTATGGCTCTGCAAACTGCCTTCAGAATGTGGGGCTGACCTAAATAAGCTGGGCAAATGAAGGGCGTGAGGAGAGCAATGTTACCCAGAGTTTGGACAAGTCTGATGTGCTCTTGGGGTTAACCCTCTGAAGTCAGGTTCAAGGGGCATGTGCTGAGACACCCCATTGCCCATCTCCAGTGCATCATGGACTCTGCCCTGAAGCTGTCCCCCCTCCAGGCTCTTTTTCCTCTCAACCAGCTCTAAAATGGCCTAAAACAGCCCTCCTCTTGTCTTGCCTTGCCTGGGTCTATGGAAGGGAGGGAGGAGATGGGGAGCTCCATGGGGCTGAGGACGTTGGAAGGTGGGATTGTTGCTCTGGGTCTCTCATGTGAAGACCTGCAGCACACTCATAAAGCCAGTTATGTAGCTGGGTGTCTTACAAGGTCTGCATGAGGAAAACAGGAAGGTCTGAGAGTTGAGCCTTTGGTCAGTGCCAGTGAAGCATGATCTGTGGCACTTACTCAATCACCAGACTGACTGATCTGGGTCTGGCCGGCACCTTTCAGCAATCAGTTACAAAATAGTTCATAAGTACCCCAAAAACCCACAGGTGGAGAGGCCAGGGCAGTGAATGGATTTGCTGGTGCAGGCACATATCAAACTTTTATAGCAACACATAAATTCTCAGTGGTGACAAAGTCCCTTCACAGCGGGTTTGACAATGGGTTACTGAGCAAGGTCGATTTTTACTGAACTGGCTCCCTCATAGTTATAAAATAACCAGAAACAACTCTTGAGCATGGATCCAAGGGATCTGGGTTGTCTTGAAGGTCAAGTGAGATGTCAAGCACTGAGATGATATGGAGGGAACACAGGGAACAACATGGCTGAACTCACATTTATGGGGATTTGGAGCAGGAATCTGTGCTTGGGGGACAGCAAAACTGAGTGCTTAATCCAGCCTCCAGCCTCTGCATTCTATGTTTGACTGGTGGAGGGGAGAGAAAAGCCTTTCTCACGTATTTCAGAGTTTTCACAGCAAGAGGGGCTGTGGACACTTAAGCACTCTTTAGCACAGCCTGAGGAAGATAACTCAGAAGTTTTTGCAGAAGAGAAACCTTTGCAAGAAGTTCCAATAGGAAAGTGAAGTGACTGCAGAACTGCAACTACAGAAAAGTGAAAGGAGACAGCACTGTTTTGATCATGGTAAGGGCTTGGGACAAGGCCAGAACAATCTGTTAGCTCTAGGAGAATCTACAGCCCTTTTGCTTCTCGGAGTCCTGAAAGTAGAGGACTCCAAAAGAAGATCTCAGGATGAAAAAAGCAGGTACAAGGATCATCTGATAGCCAGAGGAGTCTGGGGAGGCTGGCAGGGTCATCAGAGGCTTGACTTGATCTTCTGGACATTTTAGGCTGGTGAAACTGCTGTTGGGTGTTAAAGGACACTTGGAAGGTTGTCAAACATTTGCAAAGAGCCTCTGGGGCCATGGCTTAATGCTGCGGATGTCCACGTGATGGCAGTGGGGCCATGACAGGCCAGGCCATCAACACTAAAAAAAACCCCATTACACTGCAGAATTTCCATCCCGTATCACAACCATGGACACAGCAGGCTGTGGAAGTTGCTTTCTGAGTCTTGGTAATTTCTCCACTTACTTTAGACACCTAAAGAGAAGAACGAGAGGATCTTCCTCACAGATTTAACTCATACTGTTGACATGCATTGCAGGAGAACTGGTTTATTGAGCAGGTAAAATTCAGGTGGCAAATAGGTACTGTGCCCCAGAGCATGGCCTTGCACAGCTGCTTTCCCTGTTTGTGCCTGTGTTTATTCAGACAGGAAGAAGAGTCCAGGCTCATCTGTTGCTGTGTTATCCTGCAGCACTTAGTGCTGACAGATGAAATGTAGCTGTAATGCCAAAAAAAAAACCAAACCACACAACATTTCAAGCTTCCAAACACATGATAGATGAGAAAATCATGGCAAGAGCCCAGCAAGTGTTGCAGGGTAATGCAAGCTGCCTGGCTCCCATCTGACCACACATGTCTTGAGGATGAATGTGTATCTGGAAGCATTTAATACAGCTGTCTGAAAAATACGTTGCAATACTTACTTAATTTACAGGCTGCTTCCAGTGTAAAATCCCAGTGGGGTTTAGATGGAAATTGCTGGTACCATCTGATAACGAGTTCTCCTGGAGAGCAGCGTGGGTCCTGTGCAGGGACTGCATTCCTGGTGGTGTGAGCCAACTGCTCTCCCTGCTGGTTTTGCCGCTTCCATCACGCCCGGCAGCACCGGGGAAAGTGCCACCAGCAGACTGTGATGGACAGGCACCTTCACGTGGCTGGCATGTGGCTGCACAGTGATGATGGCAGTCTGTGGGGAAGGGAATAACTGCATAAGTAGGTGGCATCTTTGATCTGCCGCTGCTGAAAGACCGAGCTGCTGCAATGAGAAAAATTTAAGATGTTTTGAACCAAAACAAAGACTTGTCCCGCTGCACCCTGCACAGGCCCTGTCATGAGTTCTTTTTAAATTAATTACCTGAAGGTGTGAATCAGGCAGTCCAAGATCAGTCCATCGTCTCTGCAATTACCCTTTCTGCAGGAAGTAGGGAAGGATTAAAGAATGAGGTAACCTCTCTGCAGCTAGTCTTTGACTGTCTCTATTGCTCTGAGAGATACATCCCATGTGACCAGATCTTTTTATTGCTACCATGTCTCTAATATCTAGGATGAAAAAGGATATTTGTGGGAAGCACTCTCAGGATTCTGAAAAGATCTGGCTTGCTCTGGCACTGGGACACAGTAGCTGCAGAATTCCTGTTGCAGTCTCAGCCCAGCTCTCCAGTTCAGAACCAGAGCAGCCATGGATGATGTGTGATGCAGGACGTGAGATGACACAGGATGCGGAATGCAGGATGCAGGATATGAGATATGGGGTGTGGGATGCAAGCTGTGGGACGATGCAGGATGCAGGATATGGGATGTGGGATGCAGGATGCAGGGTGTGGGATGCAGGTTGGCTGGCCTGCCATGCAGAGCTGGCCTGGCATGCAGTGCTGACCCACATGGCTTGGGAAAACTGGGAGCTGGGCTGCTGCCATATGTGTTGCTATTTAGAAGAGTGTGCCTTGGAGGGTGTCAGCACCAAGGAGAGCTTTGTGAGCAGATTTTATGTCAGGTTTGGGTGTGTGGCTGCAGAGGGAACCAGGCTCTGCTCCTTTCTCCTGAGAAGAAGCCACAAGCACAACACAGAGAGGGAGATGAGAATGCTGCAGAGCATCTTTCCTTTTCCTCTTCAGATATGAAGAGGCAGATTTTTAGTGAATCCCAAAACTCATGAGGGGGACGACTGAACAGGGTGAAGATGGGAGAAGTCAGGCTTTTCCATCCCAAGGCCAGGAACATTCAGGTGTTGGATGATCCAGCTGGGAAAGCAGCAGTGCAGGTTTTCCTGTACCCCTGATTCAGTCCACTCCCAAAAACCAGACCAGAGGTACCCTGCCTGAGCCCTACACCACACCAGTTGCCTTCTTTGGCATTTGGATTATGCAATAAAAACAGTGACCAGCTCTTAAAACCTCTGAAAATGCAGATTCCCCAGGTAAACAATGTCAGGACTTAAGGAGCCTTAGGGAGCGCTCTATGCTATATAATCTGTATCATATACCTAAATTCAATTTAGCAGCTGTTATTTATCTACATGAGGACTGTTATGCCAAGCTCCCCTGGTCTGATCCCCTTTAACCTACACCCTTTCAGTGAGTACACCATTTCAGCCTTTGCTCTTGCTCATTAGATGTTCTTGCTTTAATGTTTCACAGTTGAATTACAAGGTCCACTCCTCTTTAGATGGTATTTTTTTTTTCAAATCTTACCTTTAAAAGAAAATTGCATCCAATACAGAGATTTATGCAATTTGCTTCCAGGGACTTCAGTTATTTTGATTAAAAAATTTTTCATTTTGCACTTTAGGTTATGTAATCTTGGAGAAAATGCTGTTGCCTTTATACTTAAATCTCTAAAGAGGGTTGAAGGACACTGTCTCATTTCATCTAGTGAAAGAGATGCAAGTGAAAAATTTTTGAGAAATATTTGTGTTTATATATCCAAGTACGATGTTTGCTTTGATTTCAACAGCAGGATATTATTGATTCATATTACCTTTTCAGTCTCTAAATCTACAGAATACCCTTTGGAGAGATTGTTGCCTTTCAGTCATTTCTTCTCTTGGTTTTGTGCAATGCCCCCGCCTGCTCTTGTGCTTATGGACTCATATCCCATTTACTTCAGCAGTTTTTCAATTTATCAAGATAATTTTGTATCCTGGTATGTCCCTCCAAAGAGCTCGTGGTGTCTCGCAGTCTCACAACATTTTACATTTTAATAAGCACACTCTGTCTCCCTCCATTGCAAGAATAATTCTGATTTCAACTCAAGAGCTGCATCTCGTGTCTGAACAGGGAACAGGCAGCTGGAGAACAGGCAGCTGGAGCCTGCAGTTGTTTTCCTGAGCTGGCCCAGCACATCCCTGCAGAACCGGTGTCTGCAGAGGAGAGCTGTGTGAACTCAGCTGATGTCTTACTGCACAGCAGCCTGCTCACGATGCTGGAACCACAGCTGACTTTCTTGGGATGACAACTGCAACAGCAGCATTTGGGATTTCACAGTTTTGTGTGTGATATTCAGGGTGGTCTCTTGCTAGTCATGAGCTTTCTCTCTATTCCCCATTTCTAAAGGCATTTGACATCGCATTTATGATGAAGCACGCAAGCATCAGCAATATAAAAAACACAGCTGCTGTTGCAGGAAAAATTATTGGTTTATTAAGACAAAAATTACAGAATATTTTGCAGTTGGGGCAGAATTTCAGAGCCCAAATTGGAATCAGTGCTTTCAGCAAAACAGAGACACACACTGAGTGTGAGAAGTGAGACAGAGGTCTGCCACGGGCTGTCCCTGCTGCAGGAGAGGAGGGCTGACCTCTAGGCACTGAGGAAGGTGCTGACGACGGAGCAGGGCTGGAAATGGGCACAGAGTTGGACAGGACATGAGTGTGAAGGCAGGATTTGTTAAGAGGGAAGCTGGTGGCAGCTGCAGACGTTCCCAGGCCAGGCCAGCCTTTGTGGCAGGGCAAGGGGACAGACAGCACGGCCATGCCTGGTTGCTCTGAGATCAGTGCTCTGGAGCAGATGGCAATGGGTCTGTGCAGTGTCATCCCAGCTACCTTGGCCCAGCCTGGAAAGGGCTTTCAGCTGGTAGAAACACAGAAACTAGGAATCCTCATCCCCAAATCCTGCCCTGCACTTATGCCCCAGAGAAACCTTGTCCTGTCATCTGCTTGGTCCCTCCCTCTGGTGAAGGCAGGATATTTTCCAGCATCAGCGGATTTTCTTTAGATACAGGTGAATCCCGTTCTTGGAGCGAAGAATGATCCGAGTTATTTTGAGGGGAGGATTGGCAGGGTCAGGCAAGAGCTCGAAGCGGAGCAGGGTCAGAGCCAGTGCCACCTTCATCTCATTCATGGCAAACTGCTGCCCGATGCAGTTCCTGTGGTAGAACAGCAGCTCAGCCAACTCCACGTCAGTGCTGGGCACACCAAACCCATGGGGCCCATCCCAGACCCCTCACACAACCTTCTTCCCCCCTGCAGCTAGGGGAGACCACAGGCAGTGTTTTGGGTAGCGAAAGCAGGGGCGTGGGGTGAGCAGGAGGAATCTGGGGGAGGAGTGGGAGCTCAGGAATATGTGTCCAATGAGCGTGGGGAAGGAGGGAGATGGGGAAGGCAAACAAGAGGCCAGCAGAGATGAGGTGGTGGGTCTCCAAGCAGGGAGGGTCTGCAGTGTGTTTGTCTTGGTAGCATGAGCACAGGGAAAAGGGAAGGACTGGGAGAAGGGGAGAAGGGGGAATCAAGGGGTGGGAGGGTGGGATGGGGTCTCTGCATCAAGGAGAGAAGGAGAGCAGATGACCTCAGAATGCTGCAAGCTCCCCACATGACACCAGCAGGATGTTCCACAGCTTTGGGATCCAGTTCCCTGTCCCCAAAAGGGGCATGGTAGTGTTGCCTTCCCATTTTGCCTGCTGGTATCAGAACCCCTCTGCAGCACAAATGCTTGTTATCTGCTCGTGAACTGTTTAACACTGTAGGGCCAGGACTGCAGGTGGTGGCCCTGCCCACCACTCCTTCACTGCTCAGTTCACTTTACCTCGTTCCAGCAGAAAAAGGCAGAAAGGTGTGAGAGTGCCTGCCAGAGACATTCTCTGGGGAAAACCGTGAGGGGTCAAACACCTGAAAATGAAGAACATGCAGCAAGATCAAGCAATTATTTAAGGAACACGGTACTGACCAGTATCTTCAGAAATATGACACCCCTTAATTTCTGAAGAGCCCCTTGGAAGGAGAATTCTGCTCTCCTGCTAGCAGGTGAAGGGGACTTGGGAAGAGGTACAGCATCAAGGGGAAAAATCATGAGAAGGGCAAAGAAAAGCTCACCAAAGGATCTTTCCATATTGCAGGGTTCCTGTGAATGAGGTAAATGCTTATTGCAGCAACGGTGCCTGTAAAGCAATCAAGGAGGAGAAAAGGGCTCACTGACAAAGAAAATAAAGGAAGGTTGCAGCATGCTCACCCAAAGGTCTGTCTAAATTATTGGGGTCTTATCTGTCATTTGGAAACCCGAGAGTTTTGTCATTGTATCAGAGAAAAATGAAACAATTTCCATTTGTTTAGTTGTAAGCAGTTAACCATCAGAAATGAGGAAGGCACCAGCAGCACATGCACATCGTTCCCCTGATTGTGCCAAATCAGAGAAACAAAACAGCAGTACAGGACAATTCCTGCATGCAACTTGGCATGGGACCAGTCCCTGTCCCCCTGCACCATTTACCGAGAGGTAAACCATGAGCCTGTCCTTGGCCAGGAAGAGAAGGGGCTCGGCACAGGCACGGCTGCCCTACGGCGATGGTGGCAGGCAGGACATCACGGGGATGCTGCTGTACAGCCCAGACCTCAGTCTATCAACAGGATGCCAACATCTGCACAGCCCTGTCTGAACATCTGTGCCTGAGAGGAGCAGGTCACAGAGGCAGGACTGTCCCCTTTGCTCTGCCACGGGAAGCGAGGATGCAGCTGGTGTCTGAGAGCGCGGTTTTGCGAAGTGGGAATGGGATTTACAGACCTTCTGGCAAGGTGCTTCCATCAGGGAAGGTGATGGGTTTGCTGAGCTGCCGGGACACACCAGGCACTGGTGGGTAAAGGCGAAGGCTCTCCTTGATGCACATGGTGCTGTAAGTCATCTTGCTCAGGTCCTCCCTGTTGGGGCAGAGGCAGGCTGAGCCCCACACTCCTCCTGCTGCCCTGTGCTGGGAGGCCCTTTGTCCCAGCCCTCTGAGAAGATCCCCTTGCAACAGACAGGGTGTACAGGGGGACCCGCAACGTCCAACCAGAGGCTGCTGCAAGCTGGGGGTGCCAGGACACCTCTGAACAACCTCTGAAGAAACTCAAGTGCAAAGTGACAGCGAAAGGTGAAAAGCCATGACTATGATGCCCCGTGGCAAGCAAACAGGAGAGAGCAAAGAGCAGTGAGGGTGGCCCACGATTTGATATGGCATCCAGAATGTCCCTCCCAGTGTGGCAGACTTAGCTGAAGGGTGCAGTATCTGCTCCATCCTATGGAGCCCCTGTGCATGCAGCAACCTTTAGCTCCCCAGCTTTTGAGCTTTGAAGATATTGCTCACTTAGAAATGGCAGCGACAGGAAAAAAGCTACCAGCTGAGGAAACGTGCAACTTTACCACTGAATTGTCTCCCGGTCCCCCAGGATGCCCTGGATCTCCTCCCGGCACCGTGCCTGGTGCTCAGGGTGTGATGCCAGGCAGTAGAAGAGCCAGGAGATCCCA
Organism: Myiotriccus ornatus; assembly: GCA_036023395.1. NCBI lineage: Eukaryota > Metazoa > Chordata > Aves > Passeriformes > Tyrannidae > Myiotriccus > Myiotriccus ornatus. Next base: position 8,620,681 of record JAYRBT010000005.1, read on the forward strand.
CTGGCTGTGGTATCGTGGCCCTCAAACATGAATGTGTCCACCTCGGCACGCAGGTCCTCATTGGACAGTGCAGCTCCATTCTCATCCTAACAGACCAGAGACACTCTCAGTGGCCCATAAATATAAAATTTTTATATATATATATATAACATGTAATATATAATACTTAGATTATATATTGTAGTGACACACACACATTTATATATATGTATATATATGTAATACATAAATATATAAACATATATATGTGTATATATATATAAATATCTCAGGAGGGACTATTATATTCCTTCAGCTATTGCAAAGGGGTATGATGATGCACATGGGATACATATAAATGAAACCAGTGTCTTTTTGCACTGAGTTCAGGGCCCCTTTCCCTTCACTTACAAACTCTTTATCCTCATACATTAAACTACCCGGACTACAAAATCTCTCTGCATGTTGTATTCCCAAAAAGACACTACCAGCATTTCAGTGATGGAAAATTGGATCAGCTTGGCCCTTCCTCAACTAGGCAGGACTGGATTAATTTTTTTAATGGCTTGTGTCATCCTGAGGGTCTCTGGTGGTTTGTGGGACCCCTGTGAACGCTGACTGGCTTTTGCACCCTGTGCCATGCCACGCACACGCTCCTCATCACTCACTTTGGCACACAGCAGAATGTCCAAGAAGTCCAAATGTCTCTTTTTCTGGATCTTTTCAAATTCCCGTTCATCCTTTAGGGATTCTTTTCTTTCACGGATCACCTTGTCTAGGGGAGAAAGAGTTAAAAGTTCAGCAGGGAAGGAGATTCCAGACTGCAAAATCATCCTTCAAATGCAAAGCTCACTCAAGGGGGTGACCACTGCTCAGTCCACGATGCATTTGACATGTGCTTCTGCATCCCAGGCAGTTCGGCATTTTCAGCAGCATGGCAACAGATGCCATGCACATGGCCATCCTTCTCTGCAAACTTCTTTGTCCCCCACAGGCTTCTCAGCCTATTTTACCCACCCTTCATGCATTAAAGTCACACCTGGCTTGGAAAAGAAAATCTTTCCTTGCATCGGTGTTGCTGGCAGTGCCTATCCCTTGTCTCACCAGTTTCTGGTCATTTAGCAGGAGTGTTCCCAGAGGGGAATTCCTCTGTTTCTCCAGTTTAATAACCCAGGAGCTGTGAGACCTCCTTGCTTAATGCCTAGATCAGACCACTGCTCCAAGCTGATGGATCCTGGACCTGAACCTCTGGGCAGGATCACTGCACGGGCAAGGAGGCAACTTCATTGCCTCTGGCCAGACATCACTCACCCTGCTTGAAAGCTTTGGGAGAGGATGAAGGCAGGGAGTACCTGTGTGGTCATGAGCAATCCGGCAGGCCTTCCTGAACTGAAATCCGTGGGGGCTGAGCCAGTAAATGATGTCGTTGTGGTAGGGGAAGATGCGGAGACGCTGATGCACCATGTGGCAGAGGTCGTAGACGGCCTGGATGTAGGCGTTTTTCCTGGGGAGAGGGGAATGGTGGATGCTTGTAAATTCAGGAGCACTGTGGCATGGAATTTGCCCACTTCCCTTCCAAGCTGCAAACTTCCTGCCAGGGTTTGGGGCAGCCAGCACTGACCTGTTGGTCTGGCAGTTGCTGTGACAACTGAAGGCACATTTCATGATGCTATCGAGAGTCATCAAGCTGACATGCTCAAAGAGCTCCACTGGTTTTCCATCTGTGATCAGCTTTTCCCATTTATCCTAAGGCACAAAGCAGAAAGAAATGAGAAGGCAAGGGTCAGTTCTGCATGATCTGCAGTCCCACTCTAGTTAAATGAGTGCTCAGATAGGGATATATCCCAGAAAAATAGATAAAAAAAAAAAAAAAAAAAGAAGTGGATCCCTCAGCTGCCATCAAAATCCTGGAGAAGAGAAGCCAAGGGTGGGATGGTTAATACAAGATGTGCCTCAGGCAACTGCTATTCTTGGATCAGGGGAGTGGTGAGTGCTGGTATACCCTGCCCTGGGGCAAGGGCACCCTGGAGAAGCCCAGGACAGGTGCATTTGTGGGTGATGGCGTGTGCTACCAAAGTCTTTCTGAGGACGCAGTGCATTTCCTGCACAAGAGCAGCATATGTTGGCACTGGGCTTCACTGGGTCTGTTCTCAAGCACATGAGTTTGATGCTCAAGATGCAAACTTTGGACCAAGGTTTTATTCTATGTCACATAATCCCTCTGCCACTGTGTTTTTCCAGCATATAACATGGGAGCTCTTGCTCAACCCCTTGCATAGGGGATCCCTAGGGAAACCATAAACAGTGTCTCTCTTGCCTGGCAGACATGAGGTGATGTTGAATCCTCTGTTCTTTCGTGGCTGTAAGGAACCAGTGGACTCAAAAGCTGAGAAAGGGAGGAGAGGGAAGGAGCACAGATCTGAGCTTCCACAGCATGAAAACCAGGCTTATACGGACAGATGCACGTCCGTAGCACATACAACGATTGCCACCTGGTGGCACAGGCTCCCACAATAGGCACTTCTGCACTGTCTGCAAGGAATTCTGAACTCCCGGGCACTTGAGTGCATTGCAAATGCTCTCCTGGGTGCTCACTGGGCCAGTGGAAGGGATCCAGCCAGGATCCATTTGATGCTGCAGAGGCTGCAGTGAAGGAGGCAAAGGAGAAGGAATAGATCCAGCACCCAGATTCCTGCCAGTTCACGTGCACGAACCCTGGTGCCCTTTGCCTGTGATTCATACTGGTTTCCATCGTGTCCAGCACCAATGGATGGAACAACAGTGCAGATTAACTGTGTATGAGGCAATGCAGGGATTGCAATCCAGTCATGGGTATGCTGACAACAAATAATACCCTTTATTCTTGGTGACAGCATACCTCTGCTCCAACTTTTGTATTTTCAGGATTTATTATGAACCTTTATTTACTGTAATTCCTCATTTACAAAAAACACCTTAAAAGAAGCTGCAGCTGGGACTGAGAGCATGCACAGTTTGAGGATGGCAGTAACATTAATCCTCAAATCTCAGCCACAGATCCCAAGGCAGTACCAGAGACATTGCCAGTGCAGGAAAGCTCAACCTGCCCATTCCTTCCAACTCCTGGGCAGGGATTTGTGGTGGCTCAGAAAGACTGACTGTCAGGGCACGGTGTGTCCTTACAAATACCAGGTAAAGAGAACCCTGCTCCAGCATTTACCTGCTAACCAGTCATGATCAGGGAAAAGAAAACAGGGCAGAGAGAGGAGCATCAGACGCGAGTCCTACCAGCATCACGTTAGTAGACTCTGCCATCAGGGCCACGTATGGTTTCAAGACGTCGTAATGAAACCCTGGAGTCAGGAGTTTCCGATGCTGGTGCCATTTTGGCCCATGTAAGATCAGCAACCCGTTCCCTGGGGAAACACAGGCAAGGCATGTTTTGCTGGGCACAAGCAGGCTGCTTTCACCTGCCTTCAGACACAGCCCTGGCCTGCAAGGAGCAGGATTAAATCTGCTATCTGAACTGCTGCCATCAGCGCCAGGGTTCCCAGAGCTGAGCAAAGCCCAGCTCACCAAAATTACACCGTTCTGCCTCTGAAAAGAAACACCACTGCTGGAGCAGAGAAGTTCAGAACAGCAGATGTATTTTTGACCAGTCCTCTACTGAATCTCAGCTCCTCCCATCATCACCCTTTGCTATCTAGGAACAAGTAAGTGGTTCTCATTTGTACCTATTGGCTATGTCTGAACTTTCCTTCCCTGAAAATAAAGAAGTAGCACTGTTTAGCACCTTTTTCAATAAATGTAATAATTTCAGGGAGCTTTTAGCTATAACTCCATCAAGGAACAAGCACCGTGCTGTTTATCTATAACATGTTTTTGACTAACTTCATAATCATTCCCAGTAGGCAAAGCCCTGGGAATACATACCAATCCATGGGACAAGGTGTTTATAGCTGATGTTGTCCTTGGGATCTGTGAAAAAAAAAAAAAACACAACATAAAGAGAAAATAAAATGGTAAATGTTTCAGTGCATCAACCCACAGATTTAAACCTGAAACCTCCCTCTGGGCTCTCATTTTTGCTTGGATATGAAGCAAAATTAGTGGCATCCCTGCAGAACTCATCAGTATTTCACCACAAAACAACTGTGTCTATGCCAGCTGCAATAAACACATATAAAAGCAAATGACCACACTGGAAAAAAGAATATTGCTAGTCCAAAGTCTGTGCAGTGTGATAAATGATTAACCCTCCCAGACAGTACTGCTCAGGACCTTTTCCCTCAATGCACTAAAGATACTTCTCTGCAGTAGGAGCCAGGACTCTGGCAAGCTCCCAGTTGTCTTCTCCTTGCTGGGGTCAGGCACCAAGTAGATAACTTTCCAAGGAGCACTTGAGGAAGTGTGATTTTCCAGCAATGGATTTGGAGGGTCCATGATCAGCCCTGCAGCCCTGTGCTGAAGCACCCAGGGCACGGCATGAGGGAGGGGTATCTCTCCATGCCTTTAGATGATTTCTGCAAGAAAACCTCTCTGTGAAACCCTGCCTTGCTGTGAATTTTGGGGCTGGCACGGGAAATATGCAGGCTGTGGTTGCTGCTCCATAGCTGAAGGCATTATCTCTCACCTCCTCTGGCCAACAGAACCTTGGCATAGTCAGGATCGCTGATAACCAGGAATGCTGAGAAACTCCCAAACCACATAGGGTGAGCATGTTGGTACTTCTGTGCCCAGATCTCTGCCTTGTCCAGCACCTCTTCCTCCTTGAGAAACTAATTGTGGAGAAGTAAAAACAGAAAGAATACATAGATTTGGAGAAAAAAAACCCAACAATCTCCCAATACACTGTCTTTCTGATCACAAAACCAGATAAGGAAGAACAAGGTGTTGTTCCCCTGAGTTTGCAGAACATGAGAAGTAGAGAGGCTTATTACTTTTAAAGCTCATATAAAACAATTCTTCCTTATCACTTGGCAGAGAGAACATCCTTAGGCACAGTGGTGGTGCCTATCAGCCCACATACATCATCTGCTCTTTATCTATGGCCACCCCAAAGAAGACTCAGATCTGCCCCAGACAGCATCTGCGTTTTGTGGTGTGCAAATACCTTCCCACTTGCACATGGCTGAGCAATTAGCACCCTGCAGTTGTGATAAAATACAGCAGCACTTCTAAAGCAGCAAACAGCATCACTGCTGTGTCTGCCCAGTGCAGCGATGCCTCCTGACTGGGAAACCCGGGCCACAGCTTCCTCCAGCCACTTAGGTGGAGAAGAAAGCCAGTGTCCGAGTAAAATCCAACAGAATGAGTTCAAAGAAATCAATAGAGTGTACAGAGAAGGGAACACTGGTTAAAACCATTAGGTTAAGAATTCATAGATTTCCAGGAGTTGAATTTATAGGCAAAGAAGAGCCAGTGTTCCCAGAAAGATTTATCTCCAGTTCTTGGAAGCTACAATCGGAGGAGTAATACGAGCACCAGCATTCATATCAGCAGCACTGGCAAGTTCATTCAAAAGGGATCACCGCTTTATTGCTTTTACAGCCTGTGTTGTTGTATATTAAATGGGCAATAGACAAAGAACAAGTGGAAAAATCAGCAGAAAGATCCCCAGTCACAGACCAGAGTAAGAAAATCACAGAGACAAAGCCATGTAAGAATTCTTTTTGCTTTGAACAGAAACTACTCTGGGCCAACATGCAGGGGGAAGGATTTTGGGAAGCTAGGGCTGACACAGCTGCTACTGCTTTGACTTGAAGCCTAAAGATCAACTATATGAGTGTACTGGTGCAGAAATCAGCCTCAAAGTCACCCTATTGATGGAATCAAGTGAATATTTGCTCAGTCGCTTTGGTGCTGAGTTAGCTCAGCTCAGCCTTTAGTCTGGCTGGTGTTTCTCAACCAGGGACATGGATTGTACTCAAATGATCACCCATGTCAAATAATCAGTCATGTGCGGCTTGTCTTGGAGAGGATGCTCAGGAGTCCCGGGGTCTCTGCAGGGGCACTGCACAGGCTGTGTGAGGGCACATCCAGCTTTGTGCTCTAAGGCTAAGCTTCCTCCATGAGCTGGGGAGATCCCTGAAGTACATCCTGTGTGTCTCCCACATTCATAACTGGATGAACTACATCCAGTTATCATTTAGGACACAAGGCTCACCTTCAGTTTCTCTAGCTCAGGTTCAAGATTTCGAACTTAATAGAGAGAACCATCAATTTCTCTGGTTGCAGGGATGAAGTCTGGGATAAAAGGAGGCAGCCCTGCCCAGCACCCACCCTTTCAGCAATGCCAGCAGAAGCAGGGCTTGGCAAGCTGCCTTCAGGTGAATGATGCTTAAACATGTGAAAGTCCCTTTGACACGGCTGCTTGTGCTTCCCCCCATCATGAATCGCAGAAAGCATAAATGGAAGTAACTGGGAGATGCTGAGCAAGTCTTGCTGGCAGAAGTCCTAATTTTAGCAGCCTTTGTATCCAACCTTGGTTTTGGAGCAGTGGCCTCAATGTGTGCTGTAAAAAACCATCCCTGTGCTGGCAGAGCGTGGGGTGGGTATATTTGAGACGAGAGGTTACCTCCAAGGTGAGTAACCTGTTGCACCAAGCACTCCTGCGGCACAGGGTATAAAGTCCTGGAAGCTGCAGAGGAAGAGGAATGGAAAGCTCCTGCTCCCTAATCAGGACTCCAGACACCAGACTCTGGTACCATCACTTCTTCTTCCTCTCTTTTAAGCTTGAAAAATGTTCAAGGAAAAAAGATAATTGCCTGATCTCATGCTGAAATTAAAGTTTTGAAATGGATCCAACACTAAAAGCATCTGGGAAGAGGTTTAAAAGCACTTTTAATGGCTATGCACGGATAGCAAATGAAAGAGAAAACACGGGAGCTGAAATCTGAGCACAAAGCTGCATGTGCACAGCCAGAACCAGGCTGGCATCTCCCCACAGGGCACAAGTGGGCAAAGGGCTGCTGAGGGACTGACAACCCCCTGCTCTCCTCTAACCAACTTCCCACTAACCCTGAACAGGGGAAGTCAGTTTGTCCAGCTCGCAGCTGGCACTCTGGCTTTTAATAAAGTTGTGCTACTGCAGTGACACTGAACAGCTCTACACAACCTCTCCTGATATTTTAATGTCATTTCTACTGCATGGTTTGGATAAGCAGAGACTAATACTGTTTTAAAGCAGAAAATGCTTTAAAACAAAGTCATGCAATCCCAGGGGATCCACCCAACGCATGACTAACATGTTTGAGATTTTAAACTGACATGAATCAAAACTGTCAAATAATCACTTAAATCAACAGAACAGGAAATGTCAGTGCTCTCCCTGAGTACAGCTCACAGGTCCTCCTCCGAGGTGCATGCAAACTTTGTATTCAGCGTGTGCCCAGAGCACTGCCAGTTTCCTTCCTGGCTCAATGAACTGTTGGACTCTGGGGAATTCAGCAGCACTTAATCAACAAATTACTAAATTCACAAAAGAGAAGTTCTTCAAAAAATACTGAGGTAAACTTTGAGCCGTGAACAACCTGGCCATGATGGGAGCAAGTGGATGGCACAAATGGTTATATCGCCTTCCAGGATAAATAGTCACAACTAACAAACATACTTTATTTAACTGCAGTTTTAAAGTCTAACTGGCAGTGTAACAAAGCCCTGAACTGGCCCATCTTCATGCTTACATTGCCAAAAGACTGCCTGTCCTGTCCAGCATGGCAAAACTGGGGCTGCCATGGCATGGGGACAAGCACTGGGAGGTCCCCTCCTGATTTCCCAGATACTTTTCAGGATGCCAGTTATTTAATGAGCCATAGATTTGGCCTGGGCAGGACATCAGCAGAGCCCAGCAGAAGTCAGGGTGATTTTAAGCAGCCTTTAGCATGTATAGAAAAGCTTTTTGCATCAAGCAAGCTCAGCTACTCCTCATGAAGCTGCCAGTGAGTTGTGGCAATCTGTTTGTCAAGGCAGACAGGCTGATCTGTGTTGGCAAGTCATCCATGCCACTGGTACCCAGAACAAGACTCACCTATGTATGTGGGTTTAGTGAGTCATGACTTTAATGCAACCTTAAGAGGATCCACAACCCCTCTGCTGGATGCAACACCTGGGATGTGTTTTGGGGCTTCAGCGTGACTCATAGTGATCAATGCTGTGTTTGGGTCCCCTGGCCGTGAGGCCGATGGAAGTTGGCAAGGGACAGAAGGTGCCTCTGGATACCGGGAGCAGCGTGCATCTGCTCAGCATCGCCTCAGCTCGGCGCCGCAGGGACAGCTGCAGCAGCCCTGCCCTGGCTTTCAGAGGAGCAGCGAGGTGACAGTGCAGCCTGCTCCGGGACAGAGCAACGCAGCTCTGCTGCCTCCAGCACCAACGCCGGGTCACGCCCCGGGATGACCTTGCCCTTGCCACACTGTACGACCGCTTTCTTTGCCTGCCAGCCAGCCACCACCCCTTTCCACCGTGCAGCCTGCAGCAGCCTGAGCGAACCATGCGTGAGCCACGCTCCCTAAGATTCACAGGCAGAGAAAGCAGTTTGAACGGCTGATAAAAGGGATGCTCATCTCCCACTCACACCCGGACTGGGAGAAGCAATTCTCCCAGACCACGGGGACAAGCCCCACCAGCATCACCCCCACCCGGCCCTCGGGGAGACTGCTCCCCGCACTGCCCCTTCCCGCCGGCAGCGCAGCCCTGGCTCTGCCCCACCTCGTGGACGTGGCCGAAGAGCCAGTGTGTTGGGTGCCCGGGGAAGGCGGCCAGCGCCCGGAGCAGCTCCCGCCGCCGGTGGTACAGCTGGATGGCCTTCAGCAGCACGCAGGTCAGGCAGAACACGGCGGCCAGGTGCAGCACCCTGGAGACATCCACGCCCAGCCACAGGAGCTTCATCGCCGCGCTGAGAGCCGCCGCCGCTGCCTCCCGTGTCCCCGCGGCCCCAGCCAATGCGGGGCGGAGAGGCAGGTCCAGAGTCCGAGCGGCTGCCAAATCACGGCAGCGCTTGTTGGGAGGGAAGGCAAGGCAAGGCAAGGCAAGGCAAAGGGAGCATCCCGCGGGAACGCCGCCACACCGGCTGGAAGCCGCTGCCCCCCCCTCTCCCCCGATGCCTCGCAGCTGGCACCGGCTCGCTCCTGGCCGGGACTGCGGGCTGAGGAGACAGGAAAAGACCATGCCCTGGGATTTCTCCCCCCGAGGTCTTCACCACATCTTCCTGCCTCACAAGCTTTCACCTTTACCTCCATCCATTCCCATCCCGCATCTCGACTGAAAGCTCCCGCCCTCCTTCCTTCCTTCCTTCCCTCCCTCCCTTCCCTCTCTCCCTGCTGCCGGCACTGTGGAGCCGCACCCCAGAGCCGAGCGGGACAGCATCTGCCCCGCAGGGAGAGCAGTGAATCCGCCACCGGGCGGTTGTGGCGATGCCTCGTGTAAGCCGAGGCACCGTGGCAGCTTCGGCACGGCTCTGGCACGGCTCTGTGGCAGAGCGGAGGGCAGGCGGCTGCCGGGCAACGCCGCTTTCCCCGCCACCCTTAACTCCGGGAGCAACAGCCCCGCCGAGGCAAGGGGGGCGAGGGGACGGAGCGGAACCGCTGCGGGCGGCACCAGCCGGGTGTCCGCCCCCAGCCGGGTGTCTGTCCGTCCCCAGCCCGGTGCCCGCCCCCTTCACCGCTCGTCCCACCCGCCGGGGGCGGGACTCGAACCCGCGGCCCTGCGCGCTCCGCGGCGCCGAGCGGGGCGGTCCCGCGGCGGCCAGTGGGAGAGCGCCTTGCTGGCAGGCGGCGGCGGCGGGGCCGGAGCGGCCATGGCGCGGGCGGGGCGGGCGGCGGCCGCGGGGCCGGGCGAG
>JAYRBT010000005.1:8630573-8646320 GCA_036023395.1 Myiotriccus ornatus
GGGCCGGGCGAGCCGCCGCGGGGCCGGCGGGGGAGCAACAGCCGCGGCCCCGCGGAGCGCCTGTAGCCGCCGCCGGGCCGCAGGCTGGCGAGCCGGGGCGCGCTGGCGGCGGCGGCGGCGGAGGGCGAGAAGGAGGAGGCAGGCGGGAGCCAGCCGCCGGCCGCGCCGCCGCCCCACAAGAGGATGAAGAAGCGAAAGGAGCTGAACGCCCTCATCGGCCTGGCCGCCGACGGCCGCAGGAAGAAGCCCGCCAAGAAGGGCTCGGGACACCGGCTGCTGCGCACCGAGCCGCCCGCCTCCGACTCCGAGTCCAGCTCCGAGGAGGACGAGTTCGCGGGGGCGCGGGGCCGCTGCGGAAAGTGAGTCCCGGCCCGGCCCGGTCCTGCTCCGGTGCCCTCAGCGGGCCGGGTTCGCAGCTGGGGGTGAAGGGGGTGTGTGAGAGGCTGGGCACTGCCGGGGAACGCCGGAGCTGTACTGAGCGTGTCCGGCCCGACAGGTCACCTGGCTGGGCGATAGAAGCATCATCGAATCACGGAATGGTCTGGGTTGGAAGAGACTTAAAGATGACCCAGTTCCAACCCCCTGCCATGGGCAGGGACACCTTCCACTAACCATCCTCTGGGTTTTTTCCTCTTTTCCGTCGAGCCCTTAGAGCAGCGTTGATGTTGCCGAGCACAGTTCCCCGTGTGCTTTCAGCACGTGTGGCACAGTCCTGCGAGCTGGCGCAGTGCTGGTTTTCTCACGGACGCGATGTGCTTTCGCCAATAAATAACCTTCTCAGTTAAGTGACAGCATTAATAATGGGCCCCCTAAGAACAGCTGAGAGTAGGCATGTCACAGAGCAACTTGGGCTTTCGTAATTTGGAACGCTCTAGAGGTACTTGTAACATTATGGTAATACCCTGTCTTGAAGCGTGTTTTCCAAGCTGTCAAGCAGATGTGCCTAGCATAAGTTTATGTGATCAGAGCAGGAAATTTGAGTAAGGGAAACCTGACAGCTGCTTTTAAATATGCTAGATGTGCCTCCTGAGGATAAACTGAACAGAGAGTAACCACCCTGACCTCACTTTATAGCCTTATTTATTCCTGGAAATGCTCTTTTTTAGCTCTTGTCAGCCCAACTGTGTGCTGTTACAACTCTTGTTCCTCACTTTGCCAGAACAGCATTTAAAATAAAACTTCTCTAGGTACTGTTGTATATTGACACTCCGTTACTTTGTTTCATACAGGGGAGATTACCTACGATGCTGCAAGTTCTGTTACCCATTATGTGCGTTTGTCATTCTTGCCGCTTGTGTGGTAGCGTGTGTTGGCTTAGTCTGGATGCAGGTGGCTCTCAAGGAGGATCTGGATGCAATAAAGGAGAAGTTTCGAACCAGTAAGTATAACTGTAACTACGATTTCACATTTTCTTCGGGCAGTATGAAGAGCTTTAGTTGCTCAGTCAAAGTCTGAAAGTACTGAGTAGACAAACTACCTCTGAACTGAAGAGTCCTCTGAGCCAGGAGCACTTGAAGGCTTGGCAAATCTGAGGTGAATGTTATATATTCTTGCCTGCTCTATACCTTCTGAGAAGCAGGAACGCTGGACTAGTTGGGCCTGTAGATTCTTGTACATACATTTCTAAAATTCCTGACTTCAGTCTTAGGAGTGCTCTCTTCCAAAGAAAGACCCTATTAAAAAAGTTCTGAGCAGCCCTGTCAAACCAATCTAGGGAATTATGAAAAAAAAAAAATTAAGGAAAACAATTTTCTTGTCTTGAAGGTGTTTAAAATCCTCTGATACTTGCTATGGTGTTACTGCAATTTGAATGTTGCTTCGATACTATGTTTTCTCTCTGTATCCTCTGAATGGTTTTCTCGCTTGCATTGACCTGTTCTGCTACAACTTTTACATCAGGTTGCGTATGCTTTGGAGTTACATCATGTTTAGTACTTTGAAGTACGGAGTTAATGTCAGGTGTTTCTCTTTTAGGTCTCAGGTTATCCCTGTCCATGTAAGATTTCAATAGAATAACTTCTGTAGTGCCGAGGTGTAACAGATGGTGAGATTGGCATGTAAGGTGTGCTCTTGGTTCTCTGTACCTCACCTCTGGGCATAAGATATGTTTTGGTGCCTTATTTTAGTGGTGTTTAAAATCCTATATATATTGAAAAAGGCAAGGGTAAGCTAAGGAGCTGTGAGAATGGAGCAGAAGAGTGTGAAGCTTAAGCATTCAGATAGTCTCTGGCTGCTTCAGGAAAGCTGGATAGCTGTGTTTTACCTGAGAAGCACCACTGTTACTGTGAGTTTTGTGCCATAGCTTTGGTCTTCATCTCAGAGTTTAAGTGCCCAGGACACGAGGATGATCTTAAAAATAAGGCTGGTGAAATCAGTTCCAAAATTAGGTGGCTGCTAGGGCTGGAGGTAAGCAAAGGGCTTGTTTTGCTTGTGGTAAAAGGTGTTGAGGAACTGTGTGCAGAAATTTTTTGTTGGTGGTGTTTAGGTCTTCCTGTTCCAGTGTGTAACTGCTGTGAGGTGGGGAGTTTTCTGCCAAGGTGGAACAGGCCGGCTGGGTGTGAGAGAAAGAACTGATAATGATAGATATGCTTTTATGTTAACTGATACTGAACTCTGAAAGTTATCTGTAATTCCTGTCCACCAGTTAAGGAGGATACCTTCAGCTGCAGGTGCTGCTTTGTGGCTGTGAGTGTACCCCGCAGCTCTGCAGTGGCTGTTCTGTGTTCTGGGTCAGCCAGCTCTTCATGGACTGCTCTGCTCTGAGGGTGTGCTGGCAGGAAAAGTTTTTCACGAGGACAACATTTGTTGGCTTTGGCATAGCTGAGTTTCATCATTCCTGTTTTACACAGATCCCCTTTGTTAAAGCAGCTGTTCTCTCTGAGCAGATCGTCTGGCAGTTACAGATGGGCTTGTTTTCTTCTTAATCACTCTGACAGAAAAGCTGTGCATTTAATACTACGTCTGGTGATAAACACGTCAGATTTCTTTGCCACTGTAATAGCATGCCTAGAAGTTGGATGGGAGCCTCATAATGAGGCACAGCATTTAAAAACAACAACAAAAAAGCAGGCAGCAAGAACAACCTGGTTCCAAAAGGCAGCACTGTGCATTGGTAAGATGTGTGGGTGAACAGCAACAAAGGCATGTGATGCCTGTGTCCTACAGCACATTTGGAACAGGAACCTTCCTCCTCCGAATCTTCATCCATTTCTTTTTTTCTGCCCATAAGAGCAAATTCCTGTGGTGGTATTTGTTATGTTCTGGCATCCTTTGCACAAACTGAGTACAGTATAAGTGCTTTTTAAAAACAAGACGACTTTGCACCTACTGTGTTTGGAACAGGAGGAAGTCATGTGGTGTTTCCTTTCTGTTGTTAGTAATGATGGTGTGATGGTGGCACTTAACCTTCCTAGCACTGCAAAAAACTGTGGGGTCTCACTGTACACAGTGAGAGTGGCAAAACAGAAAATAATTTGTCTACAAGAGCCTCTGAAATTTCAAGTTCAGTGTGAACTGCTTGTGTCAAATGCACAATTAGCTCTCAGCCTGTTTTGGCTAAAATACACTTTTCAAGGTCTTATTTAACTGAAAGCGTTATTTGGATCTTTGGTGATCAGATTACTCTGAACCTAGAAAGTACTTGTAGAATTTCCTTCAGGAGGAGTGAAGTGGTTTTTTGAAGGTGCACAGCTTTCCAGTTGTGTGTGTTTGGGCATCCACTCCACAGGCTTCCCCTTTTGACTGGGTGGGTCACAGGTGGACATTTGTTCTGGGAGCTGCCAGCCACATACCACATAGGTCCCACTGCTCCTGCCAGGCTCGTCTGAACGGTGGCAGTTTGTTGTGGAGCGTTCCAGTGCTGCCTTACGGGGTGGAGGTGTGGATTTTGGGGAACTCTCATCTCCTCCTCAAAACCTTTGCTTATTTGTTTCTCAGACCTGGGGATTTGGGGTTGCCTAATAGCACTTACAGCTAAACAGCTTAGTCACTGCAGATCTGGAAGGGCTGCATTTCTGAGGCTCACTTGAACTGCGCTGAGCTTCACGTTTCCCTCTTCCTGTAGTATTAATTGCAGTAATAACTGACTTTATTTCCAAGGACCTTGTTTACTGATTTGTTTACCAACAGGCATTAGTGTTAAAGATTATACCTTATTTTTTCAATTGCCTCTTTGTCAGGCAGAGCAACTGTAATCACGTTAATCTCTTTGGAATTTACTTCATCGTCAGCAGCCCCTTTGCAGGCTTGGAAAGGGCGCTGAGGTTCATTTCACCTGCCTCCTTTGCTCTGGGACAGTGGGCAGTTCTTATTCACAGGCCCATTACTATTTCATGCTCCCCTGTGGAGGTAATGCAAAATAACTGCACTAAATAAAGACCTGCTGAGGGCTGTCAGAATGACAGTTCTGTGCAAAGTGTTAAATTTAGTACTATCTCTGTAGGTTCTCTCTACAGATATTGGTACTCTTAAAACAAAACAGAGCTGTCACTCGGAATGTCACTGAATCCTGAATTGGCAATAAACCCATATATAGGCACTTATTACCTTCTTTCACTGCTGTAGATGTTGCTGTTTTTAATTTGGTTTCTGCCTTTCAACATTGCTTACCCAGAAATTTTGTTTTTTAAACATATTTAATTATTTTTTCATTCTTTTAGTGGAATCTAATCAAAAGACATCATTCCAAGAAATTCCTAAACTGAATGAAGATCTGGTGCAGAACCAAAAGCAGCTAGAACAAATTGAGACTGGAGAACTGGGGCTGAATAAAATTTGGATAAATATCACAGAGATCAGTAAACAGGTGAGAGGGATCAGTGCTTGCTTATAGAAAATAATAAAATATTCCTTTCAATTTTTTTCCCAGAAATTAAGTGCAGTGTTGAGGTTTTATCTTCAGACCACTGTGACCTTATGCTAAACTTCTGTTTTTAAAGTTAAAATAGAGTGTAAATCTCATTATTAAACAAGCAAAAAGCAGCCTGAGCATCCAGCTGGGCTGGAGGCTGATCACAAAGAGGAGAAACTGCATAACTGGCACAAAGACTTGAGGCAGAATTTAAAAGAACCTCAGATCTCTGCAATTCTTAATTTTCCTGCCGAACAGTTGAGATGTTTATGACGGGAGATTTGACACTTCAAATTTCTGAGAGTGTTTTGTAAGAGTTACCTGGCTCAGTGCAAGCTCCTGTTGCTGCAAGCGAAGAACTGGTGAATATAAAGTCTGCTGACACACACTGAGACCTCTGAGCTGGTGTAAATCTTGGCACTGTTGACACTGCTAGAACTAAGCCACTTACCAGAGAGCTGTTTCCTTAATAGAGCTGCTCTATTAACTCACCCTTCAAATGAAGCATCCGGCAAGGAACTTGCTGAAATTTTTGCCCCAGAGGGCAAATTCACTGCTCACAGTGAATGGTGGCAGGAGGTGTGTGTGGGGAACCCTCCTTGACACGGGTGCTCTGGGTTTCATTTTTAGGAGTACTGAGGTGCCTGCTCAGGTGCATAAGTGTATCTGAAAACTTGATTTGCTTTCTTTGGCATATGACAGTCTGCTTTATCCACAGTTATTTGGGTGCTTCATGGGACTTTGAAAATGCTCTTATCTGCACCTGCATGTTAAAGATACTTGCACGTGGTCCATGCAGGCCCTCAAGTTACTTCAGGGTCTGGTTACAGTCTGAGCCAGATCTTCTGGAGTTCAAAATTTAGTTACTTGGTTTTTTTCCATGAATTGTTGGGATGTGCTGCTGGGAATAGTCTCAGCCAATATTTACAGCTGTGGAACTAGAGTCTGTGTGCCAGCTGATCTATACTGACCTAATGCAAAATTAAAATCTTATTTCCTCAGCTTGTGAAAACCTTTTTTTTTTTTTTTTTTAACCAGAAGAAAGTGGATTTTATCCAATCCACCTTTGTGTTGTCCAATGTGAGAAGAAATCATTTCTCTTCATTTTGACTACTGATTGCTACAAATTGATCTTGAAGTGAGAGCATTAGCGTTGGATGACTAGCATGCAGTTCTACATTTATTTGTCAACCTCTAGGTTGGAATGAACAAGTAATCATGAAGATGCATTGAATAACTTGCTGTCAGGGACAATCAGGGGACAGAAACTGAGCTAACCTGCTGTGCACAGGTTGTCACTGTTCCACTTCTGCAGCAGAAGGTTTGGGTGATCTGTGCAACTTCTTTGCCCGTCACTCGACTAGAGAAATTGTGTGGCTTCACTGGGTTCTGCCAGGCAGGTTGATTGCTAAACACATAAGTGGATGACTGTTTCCTCCATGTAAGGATTTCTTGTACAATCTTTAAGTCTTTCTTGGGCAACAGCCTCTCTCTAAGAGGATGAGTGTAAAATTGGCAGAAGGTACCTTGTGGAAAAGAAGGGGCTTCTATGGCTTTCATTCAGCTTAAAAAAAAATAAATAAAAACTTGCTCTTTTGCAAGCAGCAGATTATTTTAATGTAGCCTAGGCAGGACTTCTAGAGAGAGAGGTGTTTTGTGTGTGTACATATATATTTTTGTATTACCTTATGTTTTAATGTTACACATTAGGTCACTAGTATTGGGGAAGGTCAGAATCAGGATTATGTTGCCTAACTCTAAGTATTCCCTTTTGGTTTTAGGTATCACTATTGACCTCAACAGTAAATCATCTCAAAAACAACATAAAATCTGCTGCTGATCTGATTTCGCTTCCTCTCACAGTAGAGAAACTTCAGAAGGTAAGCACTGTAAATATAGCTATCACTAAATGTGTTCTGTGCTGCTGATCTGCAGCTGATGCCCTGGGGACAGCAGTGACAGCAGGAGCTACCTGATTTGCATGCAAGGAATATTTGCTTCCCTTGTCCTTAAAATTTGACTTCATATACTTGATATTGTATGGTCCTGTGATAATACATGGCAGGTAAAAAAATTTGAAGGCCTTATTTATCCCCTTTAGAGATGCATTTGTTTGGAGATGCATTGTCTTATGTTGTCACATCTTCACCTTGGAGCTGATCTTTCTGTTTACTTCAAGTTGCTAATCTTAATAATGTTTAAGACACATGGAAGTGTCTGTCTGCAGTTTTATAACTGTTTACAAATAGCTGAGGTTTTTTTAGCTTTTTTAATTGGAAAAGAAAATGGATTGCTCTCTCTTAATACAATGTCTTACCATGTGCCTTAGTTGAGCATTCTTTACCAAGAACTGTCCTGGGTTTTTTGGCAAAAAAAATGGCTTGTTGATACTTGCCTGGCTCTTCCATTGCAGCTCTGTTTGTTTAGCATTAAACATTTATATTTGGCTAAGGTCTAATGTGAGCTTTGTGGCATTATGGGTTTCCATGTCTCATTTCCTATCCCTACAAAATTAATGTATAATCAACAAGCTAGTGATATGCAAAGCAATTAAGTGTGGTTTGGCTGATTGGGCTGCCAGGATTTCTTTTTTTCTGGGAGGAGTACAAAGCTATTTCCTAAGCTTCTTATTTGCTGCTATAAGCATGGTGGATTTTCATTGTGTCCTAACAGAAGTAAGTCTTAAGGCTTGTTGTATCAGCAACAGTGTGGCCAGCAGGACCAGGGCAGTGATTGTCCCACTGTACTCAGCACTGGTGAGGCCAAATCTCAAATCCTGAGTCCAGTTCTGGGCCTCTCCCTGCCAAGAAAGACACTGAGGTGCTGGAACATTTCCTGAGAAGGGCAGCAGAGCTGGTGAAGGGTCTGGAGCACAAGTCTGATGAGGAGCAGCTGGCTCAACCTGGAGAAAAGAAGGCTCAGGGAGGACCTTACTGCTCTCTGCAATTACCTGTGAAAGGAGGTTGTGGCAAGGTGGGGTGGGTCTCTTCTTCCAAGTAACAAGTGATAGGACAAGAGGAAATGGCCTCAAGCTGTGCCAGGGGAGATTTAAGTTGGATAATGGGAAAAATTTCTTCAACAAAAGGGTTGTCAAACATTGGAACAGGCTGCATGGCGAGGTGGCGGAGTCACCACCTCTGGAGGTATTTAAAGTGCAGGGGTTGGAACTTGGAGATGTGGTTTAGTGGTGGACTTGGCAGCGCTGGTTTAACGGTTGGACTCGAGATCCTTTCCAACCTAAGTGATTTGCAGTTTTGAGTGCAAAGAAAGCTCTAAATTCTTCAAGCTCACCTGCATATTTTTGTGTCAGCCTGCCTGCAGTTTCACTAAAAATACCTTGTGTTTAGCAGATTGGAATTTTGGGACAGTGCAGTTTGAGGAAGGCTGAGATTTCTGTCCTCTGTTTTATTGCAGACTGTAGCGACCATAGGTAGCACTCTTACCAGTGTGGCTCATGATGTTGAAAATATACAGACAGCTATTGAAGAATACAAAAAATCCATAGAAATACTCCAGAATGATGTGGTAAGAAAATGTACTGATTTATCACTGTTTTAATGGCTACCTGACTAATATGAAGAACGTTGAAGAACTGTGTGGAGTTCTCCTTAAGCCTTCAAAATACTTTTGAGGTTTCAGTAGGTTGGCACAATAATTAGCTAATCTTCTAATCCCTGTGTGTCACCTATTATATGATACCAAGAATGTTATTTCTCTGTAGCCAGAATTTTTGTTACCTACTGCACTTCTTATTCTGCGTATTTTTGCTTCCTACTCCTCAGATGTGGAGCCCTGGGAAACTTTGCAGGGTACTCCTTATGGTAACTGTCTGCACTGTTTTGGCTTTGAGGATGGTCAGAAAATTGAGATAGTTTGTTGGTTCAATTAAGGATGCATATACAGCTGAAATTACTGACTGTCCTTACTGAAAACTACTTGCTGTATTTATACTGACCTCTCACTGGGGGTTAACAAACTGAGCCAGTAATTACAGATTTTCAGCTAAACTGCAATACAGCCTTACTTTAATTCTTCCAGATAAAATCTAAATTAGACACATAATAAAGCTTGATTCAGTCACTGGGTTCTACAAAAACATTGCAGATATGGCAGCGTGTATGGCAGAAAACGTGTACCATAATACTTCATTAAAGGAAGAAGAGCTAATTAGGAGTGTTTAATAAAAATAAATTTGGACCTTATGTGTTTGAAAGAGAACTCTTATTAGCCTAGTTAAAATACTGCATGCACAACAGACATGAATGACTATAATTGTAGCAAAACATCCTTAGCAACAGTCTGCCAGTTATTAAAAGCTTATTTACAAGCATTTGGTAACGTAGTTTTCTACTTTTTTCCTTAGAAGGAATTAAAACAGATGCCTCCACTTCCCTCCACTGTTGTGCCAAGAACTGAGAGAAATCAGACAGAAAATTGCAAAAAGGTATTTTTCTCCCTTGCATAAGGAATTTTGGTACAAGTGTCATGGATATGTCACTTACCTGTGTGTTTCACAGTATTGGAGTCTGCAAAATGTATGGTTTTTATCAAGCAATACAAATAGCATCCTTCAAAAGAAAGCATGAGATAATTTTGCTGTACTTTGTTCCTGTGTATGTGCAAACAGAAAAGTACCCTGGTCTAAGAGTATTTTTTTTGTGTGTCCTGTCTGGGTGAGGAGTAAAAAGACTGAAACCAGTATCTGATAAAATGTAGGTGTACTTTGCTAATGTAAATGGAAATGAGTTAAAGGCTCATGCAGTGGGTTTTATGGCAGGTATTTGCCAATCTGAGCAAATTTGGGAGTGGCACATATTGAGTCACCCTCAATGTAAGGAGGTGTGGAAAGCAGTAATTCATCAACAAAAAGAAAAGGTTAATGTGTGGGCTTTTAGCTGAATGGGTTGGAACTGAATGACTGCACTTGCTTACATGTAATACAGTTAATATCTTCCTCAAAAGTGAGTCTTGTGTATAAATATGCCAGTACATGTTTTCTGGGGAAAAACGATTGGTGTGCTTACAAAGCTTGACCTGGAAAATGAGATGAATAGGCTTTCTGTGTCCACTGGCACAGCTGAAGTGATAACACTAGCAACTAAGAGGTTGCTAGGGAAGAAGGTTGCAACCTGAGGAAGAATCTCGGTTTCAAGCTTTGAAAGTTGGGAGTCACTTTCTGGAAACTTCCAGCTGGATGTTTTCATCGGCGTCGGCGGAGAGCCAGCCTGAAGTCTGCCCAGCTAAACTGGGTCAGTCGTGTTGTTAATAGCAGGGGTGCCGCTGCTGAGGCTGAGTAAACTGACACGTGCTGGGTTTGTGTTTCAGGAAAGCCAGGCACTGCAGGCAGCTCTGGAAGAGCTGAACAACACCGTGGTGGCGTACCGAAAGTCGAATGACGTCAGGCTTCTAAATGTGGATTCAGCCATTGGCAACCTCAGCCGGAAGGTTACGCTGTTGGAAAACTCTCCCCTTGTGAATAACCTGGACAAAAGAGGGAACTTGTCTACCAGCATGGTAAGTACTTGATGGCTGAGGTAGTTTTAATACCTTCCTTATGCTACAGATACAGCTTTTCAGACCTAACTAAAGAAAATGTAAGAATGAGACCTGGGATACTGAGGTTTTCATTGTAAAAGGCTGGAATGCATTCCATATTTCTGAACAGATAACCAGCATTAAGAGTATCTCTGAAGCAGTGTGTCATTTCTACCCTGCAGGTTTTACAGAAGAATGTCCAAAACACTGTGACATTTAAGACTTGGGTGATTGCTTCATGGGTCAGGATTCACAAAACCAACTGTGTTTTAGAAATCACTTTGGCATAGGTCTGTTAAGACCACTGAGGAGCTAGGTGGGATTCTGCATTGTTCAACAGTGCTTAAATTCTAAAAAAACCCAATAAAACCCCCCTAGATATGTTCATAAATTCTTCCACTGCCCTCTGTATGCCATACTTGGGCCAATCAGTGAAAATATGTTCTGTATATTTATCAATAAAGGAAGGTGCTGACGTTGCTGTGGTAAATTACATAACCCATTTTTATAACTTCATGTTTATTCTAGCAGGTATCTGCCCTGGTTTTTTCCTGCTTTGTGCCTGCCAAATTTGAAGGAAAGAAACTCTGTGTAGAAAATAAAAAGCAAATGAATAAACTCTGCTCTGTTCTTTTTCTGCAGGGGAATGATGCAACTACCTCTCCAAAAGTGGAAAATGAAGAGCAACTAGATAGTGAAACTCAGTCAAATACAGAACTGAAGGTAAAGTAAGGAAATGCAAATTACACTGGGTTAGTAGAGCGTGTAATTGTCTTTCTAATCATGTTTGAAATGAACCTGAATTGAGCAAAGGCCTGCAAACTGTCTGCTCAGCTTTTTAGAAGTCCAGAGTAGGACAGCTTACCCAGCCCTTTTTGGGGACAGGAGGTCAATTAGGATGGAAGAAAAGTTGTAACAGTTTAAAGTCTTGCCATTCTGACAACGTGTGGGACAGCACAGCAGAGCTGCTGTAGTGTCCTTTCATGCAGCTGAAACAATTTTGAGACATTCAATTAATGTATAAATGTTCCCTCCAAGTATTTTTGACCATTTCATATTATTGTTTTTCAGTCTTGTCCTTTTCTATAGGGAATATAGGAACTAAATGTCAGATTCTTCTGAAATAGGTGTCTGCAAAATAGTTGTCTGTTTTTCAGGTTGAGGTACTGATTCTGTTGTTCTCTTATAGACCAGTGAATTTACTCCTAGCATCTCTTCATTGATTTTTGTTTGCTTTTAAATCTTGTTTATTATTTTTAACTTAATCAGCCTGGATCAGTCACTCAAAATTGCTTACATATTTTAAATTACTACCTTTCCTGATTGTCTGCCTCTATTGAAGGGGTACTTTTTAAGATTTTTTTTTTTCCCCTTTACATATACAGGGAACAGGAACTAGAGATTCTCAGGTATCAAAACTAAGAGAGACGCTTCAGCTGATCAGTGCTCTCACAGGCAAGCCAGAAAATGACAGACCCATTGAGACAACAAAGAATGGTAAGAATGTCTTGTAATACTCAATACTGAAGGTTCCCTGTGTAACTCAAAGGATAACTAATGAAGGTGGATAATTTAGACTATTCCTTAAGATTTGGATGAAGGATATTTTGGTTAAAGTGGTACAGAAAACTGGATATGACTCCAGAAGCTTGAAGGTGATTTTCCATGTGTATGGCAGGATTCACATCAGTAGCTTGTGTTTGAAGGCACAAAGCCATTAACTTGTAGAACTTTATACCAAGTAACACTTGGTTTTGCTTGATAAAATGAAAACAACCCAGGGGGGCAGGTGTAGTTTGCTTAATAAAGCTTCCTCAGCACCCTCAGAGTGGGAAGCAGGAAACACTTTCAAGTCATTCTTTGTATGGGAGTTTACAAATACACATCTCCTAGTACAGAATGAAAGATTAAGGCTGTGTCCTAAAATTCTTCTTTCAGTTATTGGTAAAAGGGGACAACACTTCTGTATTCTGAAATAATTTTGCAGCATTTATATCCCATACAGCATCTGTGATGCAAAAAAACCCCCACATAAATTCAGTTTTATTCCATTTTTGTTTGGTTTTGCTACCTGTAATTCTGTGGAATTAGTAAGACTAATAGAAGTTGTTTTGTAACAGTTGAGAGTAGTCCGAGTACTACAGCAAAGCCCACAGACCTTTCAAGGCTGACTTCAAGGTCAGCTGGTGACAACACAGAGAGTAATGGGCAGCTGAGCCATCTGTCCTTACCAGGAATTTCCAGCATTGAAGGTATGTCCTTTCTAGCCTGACCTTTTTTTCTGAATATTTCATGTAAATGTTAAGGAGATGATAAGTGTAAGCATTCTGGGAAAAGCGAGGTCAATTTTCAAAGCTTGAGAACTATGGGCTTTAAAAAAAAAAGGAATTTAAAAAAAAAAAAAAAACAAAACAAACTGAAAGGAAAGAGTAGCATGTAAAAGGGAAGAAACTGAGATTTAAGCAGGAGTGTGCATTATAAGTGAATTATAAATGTTTTGAGTACCGAAGTATTGCATCAAGTGTCCCAGTGATTGGGAGAGAAGCCAAGGGCAGAATTGGTGTGCTTGAAGGAAAAAGAAGTAGATATGAGTGTGTATGTTCTGGGGCTTTTCTCTATTTATTTTTTTAAGAGAACACTGCCTGGTCAGATGAATGGTTTCTGGATCTTACTGTTCAGTCTCTTCAGCTACTGAAAGGGCAACTCTTTGGATCAGGAAGTGAATAGACACTTTTCCTTTTATATCATCTGTAGTGTTGGTATAGGAACAGTCATTCAGAGCTTGCTTTTGTGGAGGATAACTGCATCTGTATGCCATTACTGGTTGTAAAATGGGCTGCTAGTTGTTACCAGAAATAGGGATTACTTTTTTTCAGATTTAGTGTAATTTAATCCAGAAAGGTTCATGCTGTTTTCTCCTAAAC
The DNA here is from genome assembly GCA_036023395.1 of Myiotriccus ornatus. Lineage (NCBI taxonomy): Eukaryota > Metazoa > Chordata > Aves > Passeriformes > Tyrannidae > Myiotriccus > Myiotriccus ornatus. Next base: position 8,643,882 of record JAYRBT010000005.1, read on the forward strand.
TGTTACCAACAGCTTGTGACAACACAGGAGGCAAACTCCACACTCTGGGACGCTGTACTTAATTACTGGGTAGTGAGACCGAGTGCTGTAAAACTGGGAAAGCAGCTTAAAGGATATTCCTGTGTACTTAAAGGAGCTACTTCTCAATCCTTGTTCTCTTTGCAGATCTACAGAAGCTGTTTGAAAAAGCACCTGAAGATGCTGATGGGAAACTCTCATATGAAGATCTTCAAAAGTTGCTTGGCTCCATAGCCCAAGAGTCACAGAGCTTTAAGGAATTTGACACAGATGGAGATGAGAAATACACACTAACAGAACTGAGATTAGCATTAGGTGTATAGGATATCTATATTTAGAAATTTGATATTGGTGGATGTTACTGTAGCTAAAGGAAGCTACAGGACAAGAAAAACTACGTCTGCACTTTCCCAGTGTTTTACTGATCTGTGGAGCTAAATTACTGTACACATTGACACTTTTTTTTTTAATTTGCATTTATTGAAAAGAAATTTACAAGTTTATATGTCTATAGGACATACTATTGGGACTGTGTTAAAATCCAGAAAATTCCCAAACTTGGAAATATTTTCCTCTAATTCTTTCCTTTTCAAAGGAGTTCTTGGTTTTAATTTAAAATGTGTACATACTAAAATAAAACTATGGTTTTATATTTCACTGAAATTTGCCTTAAATTAGAGAGCTGCACTTTATGTAGAGCAGAAGGAAATCTGTCTTGTAAAGATGGGCTGCTTCTGCTTGTAAATATAGATAAATAAAAAGATATAGAGATAGAGTAAATTATGCATATTTAAGGGAAGTTTGTGTCAGGGGCTGTGTTGGTAATAAGTGGTTTATAATGAGAGACTGAGCCTGAAATGGGTGGTTAAGAGCTTCAGCTGAATTTCTGATTTTGACTAAGTAAATCCAAGAATGAGTTTGGCCTCAGTCAGAGGAAAGCAGGAGGGGTAAGTCATGCCCATCGATAGCAGGATGTATTTTTAAAGGGAGGGGTTGCAAGTGTTTTTATATCATAAGCCTACAGGAGCAATTAACTTGCCAAGTGCTTGGGTTTTCACTTCAGCATTCTTTAAGCTTTGCTGTGCTGCATCCAGATTATATTTTGTGAGATGAGCCTGTCTATTTATTTTTTTTAAAATGAACATATTGAATAGCTTTATCAGATGCTTAAGAGGTAAAAGCCTACAGCGCAGCCTGCTGAGTAGCTCCTGAACAATTCATGCTTCAGCACTGCACTGCTACGCTCCAGGAGTGCGAGCAGGTGGGAAGGCCCAGAGTAGATTTGTGAGCTGTTTCCTGACTATTGGAAGTCTGGTCACTTCTTGGTACTTTTATTTTTTGTGTCCTTGCCGACAGAAGGATGTAAAAAGCAGGGTAGGCATGTGCAATGGCATCGTCATTCTGTACTGACACCCGGTTTGTAAGTGAGAATTCCTTACTACAGAGGAATTTAAAGATCTGTTTGGATCTAAACACAGAGTATATTTGTAACCCTCTGGAACACAGAAAAATTACTTTTGCAGAGGGGATTCTCACTTGCAGGCTGTGTCAGAGCCAAATTGGGTGATTTTGCTCACAAATATCACTGATCTTGTTAAGAGTTTTTTGCATGATTAGTGAATTGAAGTTGCCCACCTCACTGAAACATCAGTTTATGTGGAAGTTGGTTTGCAGTTGTTGACTTTTATGTAACTTAAGCCTGGATGTTTTATCAATAATTGTATTCTGGAAGTATGAATCAGCAAAGGAATGTACAAAATGGAGCCCTGTTATCCATTTCCTAGGCTTCTTTCACTGTTGCTCTTCTATCCTGTTTGGGTAATGCTGATGTCACCCAATACCAAAATGCTTTTGATGTGACGTTTGAAAATGCAGTATTTAAAAACAAAACCAAACCAACCAACCTTGGCTTTAGAAAGGGCAAGAAGCCAACACTTGCTTCTTGCTGCTTCCCACACCCTTTTATACACTACTGTGTAATTTCTCAACCAAATAATAATAAAAAAAGCAATAAAATTTAACCATTCTGATATTTTATTTGTACATACTGTATCATAGCCATATGCCAGAGTTTGCAAAATATTTTTGGAAGTTTTATTTGTATGAAATTTAACTTACCTTAAAATTTTAGGGGGATTTACGATATCGCCACGTGAACCTTATTAGCGTTTCGTTTTGTTGCAGTCTGCTTTACTTTTAGAAGGCTCTTCGACAGCAGTGATGAAAACCGTCAGCTAGACATGATGGTGTGCCGTTCCCCTGCCTGTGCCCAGGGAGATCGGCACTGGGACACAGCTGCCCGGGGATGCTCCTTAACTTGCGGCCGAAAGCTGCTTTCTTTTTAACACCGCTGTTTTCTCTAGAAACGAAGCGGTGTTGTAGCTGTAGCTAGAACAGAGCGATGCTTTGCTGAGACTGTCG
>JAYRBT010000005.1:8646420-8691375 GCA_036023395.1 Myiotriccus ornatus
ACACCGCTGTTTTCTCTAGAAACGAAGCGGTGTTGTAGCTGTAGCTAGAACAGAGCGATGCTTTGCTGAGACTGTCGCGCCGCGGTTCCCGGCTCCGTTTTCGGGCTGTGTTTGTTGGTTTCGGGTGACCCCCACCGTGTAACCTTCCCCCTGCGGTTACCGACCCCGCGCGGCCCGAGCTCCGCTTCGCCACGTACCGCGACTTTTAATTTATGCCAATAAAAAAAAAAAAAAAAACACACCTCTCGTTCCCAGAGTGCGGCTCCGGCCGGTTCGTGGCGGGGCGGGGAAGGGCGGGCTGTGGGCGGCCGGCGGGGCGGGAGCGGAGCGGCCATGGCGGGGCCGCTGGCCCAGGGCTGGGGGCTGGGGGCGGCCCTGAGGAGCCGCGCCGCGCTCCGGCCGCTCGGGCTGCTGGCACCGCCGGCTCGGGGCGTGCTGGGGCCGGGAGCGGGAGCGGGATCGGGATCGGGAGAGGCGGCGCTGGAGGAGAACCCCTTCTACGGGAAGTACCGCCACAAGATCCAGGAGCTGCGGAGGTGCGGGGGGGGTGGGGGGGAGAGGCGGTGCTGAGGGAAGGGGGCAGCGGGAAAGGTGGGGGAGCTGCTTTTTGGGCAAAGGGGGTGCTGAGGGAGCTGTTTTTTTTTAAAAAAAGAGGGAGGTTCTTATATTTTAGAGTTACGCCCTCATGCGGAAATTGATTAGTTCGGGCCTATGGCTGCCTTGAAATTCACGTGTGGTTGGCACCGAGTCAGCGAGCGTCACTTCGGGGGAGGAGGAAAAGGGAGATCGGTGGGACATTAAAATCTGGGAGGTGGGGGTTCCAACATCCTGGAGGTCCCCCCCCCCCCAAATCCTGGGGGTCTCCCCAACATCCTGGGGGTCCCCTAAGGGTGGGGGAATCCCAGAATTTGGGGAAGGAAAAAAGGGATTAACAGTGGGGTTGTCTCAGTGTTCTGGACATCCCATGGTGGGGCATTAATAATTGTAGGGGTCTGACATCCGAGGGGGGGTCCTCCCCTCCTGGAGACCTCTGTGGATCTCTCCAATATCCTGGGCATCTCCTAAGTTTAAGAGAACCTCAGAAATTGGGCGGGACACTGCAAAAATGAGAGGGGAATGGGGGAAGTTGCTGGTGTCAGGGATGTTGTCCATACCCAGGTGGTATCCTAATGTACTCAGCTTAGTAGGAGATAGTTTTGCTAAGAAAAAAACCCAAAATTTTAAGTTAGGAACATGAATCAAATACCACAGTAAGCATTTTAAAAGGCCAAATGATGTTAATCACCCAGCACAGCTTTCCACCTTTGGAAACCATTGGAGCAGGCAAAGAGTATTCCAGCTTTTAGTCTTTTGTCATAGTGTAAAGGGAGATTCGAACAGAAAATTAGTAGGTAGAAGCTGATCTTATTTTAGGTGTAAGTCCATTAGTTGGAAAGGCCCCAGTTGGAACAGCCCATAGAAGAATCGTGGTTTTGAATTATCCTGATAAAGGTGGGTCACCTTACTTATCAACAAAAATAAATGCAGAAAAAGACTTCATAGACTCAATCGTAGAACTGTGGAATGGTTTAAGTTGGAAGGGACCTTAGAGATCACCCAGTTCCAACCCCCTGCCATGGGCAGGGACACCTCCCACTGGACCAGGTTGCTCAGAGCCCCATCCAATCTGGCCTTGTTGGAATCCAGTGTCAAAAACTGAAATCCAAAGCCTTGGGTCATAGGACATTCAGCAGATACGTTGTGCAACAACTATGACATTTTCTTAACACTGCAGTGATTGTTCCTGTTTATTGTCACAATTGAAAACTGAAATGTTTTAGTCATATGAATTTATGTCTAGTTATGCTCCAAGGAGTTGGACTTGGATGACCCTTACGGGTCCATTCCACCTCAAGATGTTCTGTGGTTCTGTTATACTGTTAATAGTCCCTTTTCCAATTCAGATCCAGTCCAGATGTGTTTGAATCCCGTATGGAAAAAAGAAGTGAAGTGAAAAAGCAGCCTGTGGGATATTCCAAACAAGGAGAATTTATCAGATGCATGGAAGAAAAGGCAAGGCCAATTTTCTTTGTAAATTACGTACATTAAAGCTATAAAGTTATTTATATGGGTTCAGCATAATATTATGAACTTGCAGCGTTCTGGTTCATAGGAGCTCTGGAATTTTATTGTGTGATGGCTAAAAGTATTGTTCTGTATTCCAGTGTATTATTTTGCTATTTTTTAGGCTCTAAATTCCCTGCTGATGTCTTAAGTGTTTAATTAGTTCCAGATCAGTTTGACCAGATGGAGTGACACCATCTTTCATTTATCATTTTTCAGTGAATGCAAAAAATCTGTTCAATAATATTGGATCCAAAAATGCATAATAGTTTGCTTTTAACTAATCCTTTCTGGCCTTAAAATTCATAATTAACGTTAAGTCATTTATTTAACTTAATCAGTCATTTATTTTATTAAAAGTACACTGCAGCAATCTTCAAATATCTGAAACCTGAGCTCCCACTCAGGAGATTTTTGTCAGCAGCTGTGTTATGATTGGCAGGAAAGGCAAATAAATGATATTAAGGCATTAACTGTAAAACTAAAGAAGAATGTTTTCTTGCAGGCAGAAGGCTTGGGCACAAAGTCATCAAAGGGAGGATTCACAAAGGATAAGGTACGGAAAATTAACCCAAGTGTTAGGAGGGGACATTGAATTAAGTTCCTCTAGTTTGATTTTGTTCACTGTAGTTGCATCCACTAATTCCAGATTCTTACATGAATCAGAAAACTGCCATCATGCCAAATTCTTTATGCTTTCTCTTGCAGACACTTGACTCAATTCTTAATGTTGAGATGGTGAAAGAAAAATCAGCAGAGGAGATAAAACAGGTGAGGGATTTAAATGGAATAAGGTTTGCTTCACATCTGTGCTTAACAGTAATGTACATGTAAGGAGAGAAGTTCTGCTTAGACTGAAAAATAAAACACATCTATGGATGTATATTTATAAAAAGCATATCCACATGTATATCAATAGAAGAAGATAAAATTTTATCCATCTAGGTAAATCATTCTAGAATGTACCTCCTATTTATCCTACTTGATAAATAATACATCTATAATACATCTAGACTTGACTCAAAACCTGTCTCTATTGTAATTCTTACTGTTGCTGTTTATTGTGTAGCAGTTGAATGGGCATTAGCAAGTTCCTGTCAGGGTTAATGCCAGGTAAAGGGAAATCCTGATAGTAGGTCATGTGGATTGTTGTACATCTGTTTTGCATGAGTAAAACCAAACCTTTTGCCACTTTGTACTTTTGTTTGCATTATCTGTTACTTGGGAGCCTGTGTACTCATACTAGAGTTGGTTTGGGTAAGGAGGAGCAGGGTGAGTCGATTTGTTTGAAGAACAGTGTAAATCAAATTATCCTTCCTAATACCTGCTTGGCTTTGTAGTGTATTCCCTTTTATCTAGTTAAAAGTCTCATCTGTTGCATGTCTCTGATATGGCTTGGGTTAGATCTCTTATTTTCTTTCCCCTGTCTCTGTTTTATGGCTTAAAAATTTTGCTGACAATTCTCATGGGTTATGTAGGACTGGGGAAGAGCAACTGGAAAAATCCTGAACTCTGGAGTTTTACTTGTGCTTGTCAATTTATTAGGAACTCTGATTTTCTGTATAGGTATTGCCATCCTGCTGTGGTGGAGAAAAACAAACCACCAAAAAAACCCACCTCTCAAACCCTCTAGAAATCATTAGTGTGATATTTGAGAAAAATGTAAGAAGAATTTCTGAAAGCTAATACATCTTGAGCCACCTCTGAGCCCACTGATGATTTCTGTTACCTGGCTGAAATGTATCATGTGGTACAAGTACTCTGCAACCTTTGGAGGAATGTATTGCATTAGCAAGAAAGTCAGTCAGGCTTGATTGAAAAATGACTTCTCAAAGTGCTTACAAAGGTTAGTTGACATTCTAAAGCATTTGATATTACTGCTAGATTCTGGATTTTAACTGTATTTCATCTTCTTGGTTTCCTACAGATTTGGAATCAGTATTTTTCTGCAAAAGATACAGTTTATGCTGTTATTCCTGTAAGTAGTTCCCCTGTAGTTATGCACTTGAAAAGTCAGCATGCAAAGCTTTCCTTTCCAACTGTGATTGTGTTGCTTTTAAAAGCAATCAGTGAAGGAAAATGAGGTTTTAAGAACAAACTTTCTTTCTGGGCTGAGTGATCTTACCACCCCAAACAAAGTCTTTTGTTTTTAAAAATGTGTATCCCTTTTTTTTTTACTCATTTATAGGAGTCTCAATAAATCGCGTACTTTTTTTTTCTGCATACCTGGCTTGAATTTCCAGGCTTATTTTATTATGAGCATCCAATACTCTTCACAGGGCCCTCGTGTCTTTTAAGGTAGCATTTGTATTTTTGGAGTTACTTATTTTTTCTGAGAGTCGCTGGTTCCTTTTCCCTCTTCCCTGCAGCACAAACAGCTGACTCAAGGTTAATATGGTACTTTAGAGCCCTTGGCTGGTAACTTGCACATGGCTAATCACGTGTGGCTTACTTTCATACATCTACGGTTATTGGCAGCACTGTCTTTCGTTGAGATTGCATGGTGTTTCCTTTGATAAGATCATATTTCTTATTCCTGATAACTTCACCAGATGTTAATTGTTCTTAGTTTGTGTTAGGCTGAAGGAGGTTGGTTGTTTTTTTTTTCACTTTGGGGATTTCTTTTTATTTTTGCTTCAGAGTCCTTCTGTGATCGCCATCTCTTAAATCTGCCTTTTCACAGCTGTGCACAAACTGTGTGTTCCTTGAGTTCTTGAAACCTCATTTAGATCTGGGCTCTGATTTGCAATTGTATTTGGCCCTCTGAGCTGCAGCTGAAGTCAGTGGGAGGCTGTACCCTAAATGTATGATGTGCTATATGCTCTGGAAACGGCAGTGTGGGACTTTAAGTCAAGCAGCTCTGGGTTTCAGTTTTCCCAACATGTGGATGTTGTGAAAATAGTTTGACTTGCACATTGACTGCAGCAGAGGGCCAAAGCCAGGGATTCCAGTTAAGATGATGTAGGTCTTTCATTAGTGGGGCTGGCACTGCTCTTTGGTGCACTGTTTTAAGAGGAGCGTTGGAAGCTTTTTAAGACTTCAATGCAAACCAGATCCCAGGCACATTAGGAAGGAGTTCGTGGTGTCATGGGGGGAAAAAAAAACACCTTGTCTTTTGCCAGAAGCTTTTTGTTGGCTGGAAGAAAGGCCTTGCATAATTTCTCCAGTGCTCAGAAGTACACACAGAGGAATTTCTTGTTGATGAATGGCATATGTTTTCTTTCCTGATCACCTTAGAGTAGGTAGTAATATATGGTGCTGGGAAGCAAAGGATTTGGGGGAACACAGAGAACAAGTGAATGAGACTGCCAGGTTTCATCAGGGCTGGCCAAATATGGTTGTGGTTTTAATATAAATAAGAACTAAGTATATTATTTGAGTGAATATCTTGGCTGCATTTACTGAAGAACAGATGACTATGATGTAAAATCCACAACTTGGATGTGCTGGGATATGTTGTCTTGCTCAACTGTTGACACTATGTGATGCATTGGAGCAATTACTGAAACAAGATGTGATGTAAGCCTGAGGCACAGGGTCCCTACCTCCAAGGAATAAAGCTTTGGATCCGAGGAGCTTGCTGCTGCATCTTAGGCACAGCACTGTGAAAATGGGATACCGATGACATTTAGGTAACTAAGGACTAAATGCAGTTTTCCATGCACTCATCGTTAGCTGTTCCCACAGTGTGGGACCTCCTCCAGATGGAAGTTGTGCCCTGCACAGGTTAATGAGGTGATTTTGAACAACTGCATCCACGTTTGTGTTGTGAAAACTGAATTTCTCTTTCTCCTTCCCCAAAGGCAGAGAAGTTTGATTTAATATGGAAGAGAGCCCAGAAATGTCCATCGGTACGTATGGCAGAGACTCGTGCTGCGTGGTTGTGTAGCTGCAATGTGCTCCTCCCCTGCAAAGCCTAATTCATAAACTTTTGACCCTGCTGTATTCTGATACTTACTGTATCAGTGCAGTTAGTAAAATCCAGGTGTTCAAATACTTGTCTTAGTGTTCAGATAAAGCAATGGCCATTCATATGTATTAAAACAGTTTGATGTAGATAGAAGAGACGGAGGGTTGAGGAAACGGGAGCACAGAATGTCCCAGGGAATGGAGACTTTACTGGGTTGATGGATTAGCCCCATATATTTCACTTGCCAAGAGCAAGATCAAATGTATCTGGCTTCCCGAGCGACTTGGAGATTGGAAAGTTATTTATAGCCTTAAGTGCATTTCTGTGCAGTGCACTGGCATTTAGTCAGGTATCCTGCATGTTTTTCTGCTCCCATGGTGTCCTTTCCCTTGGTGTGGGAAAATGAGCAAGTCTGTAGCCTATGGAGCCCAATAGGCTGTGAACCTCTAGAGGGAAAATGCTTGCTGCCTGTTCTGGAACAGCTGGTGAAATTACAGGATTAAATACTCTGAATGTTCCTTACCTTCTGTGTGACCATTTCTGGTGTTAATTTTCTAGGCAGGAACAAAAAGGTCAGAGTCTGAATGTTTTCCACTGTCCTTTCCTTTCCTTTGTGTGTCTCGTAAAATACTGATAAAAATACGTGCCAACGTATTTGCTAATGAAATAACACTGATAAGGTAATTCTGGTTTATTGTCTGCTTTGAAGACTGGTTCTTGTCCTGTCACTCCTGTTGGGGCAAAGAAACCCTTTTTTCTGTTATGGTTCTCTCCCTAAAGCATTAAGGCTGGAGGCCAGTGTGACACAGGCATCATTTTGTTCTGTGAAAGGGAAAATTGGTTTGGTTTTTTATTTTGTCATTTCTTTGCAGTTTCTGTATGCTTTGCCAAGAAAAGAAGGGTATGAGTTCTTCGTGGGGCAATGGTCAGGAACGGAATTACACTTTACTTCCCTAATAAACGTCCAGGTGAGTGTTTGAAATAAAAAGACCAGAATTAGCTTAAGATCCAGAAATACACAGTATCAGCGTATTGCAATATGTGGTGTTTGCTAAAGAGTTTAACCAACAGGTTGTCTAACTCAAACCTGAAAAGAATTATCATGAAAAAAGTTGCCATTACCTATGAGTTAATGAGTAAATTAATTACAGGCAAATTAGTAAAGTTATGGGCTTTAAGTGTCTCTAATCTAAATGAGGCAGAAGTCCAGTAGTCTCAAAATAGAAGCAAGAGCCAAACTTTCTAGAACTGTTCGTGCAAGCTGCTTAAAATAGCAGTAGATGCTGTAAGATGAAGTATCTTTCTCAAAGTTGTGGGTTCTTTTAACTGCAAAATGGTCTCTAGTCAAGGAAAAAAACCCAACCTAATTCTGCAAATCCCTTGTTTTCCGTAAATACCAGGAATAATGAACTTTTAATTAGAACTGACTCTTAAGCCCTGAAAACTAACTGCCTCTGTGGCAGTTAATGCTCAAGGGTTTGTAATCAAGCACCCAAATCTGCAGTAGAGCTGAAGTTCTTCATGGGACACTGACAGGTTTCTTTCTCTCCTTCAGACCCAAGGTGAAACAGCTCCAAGCCAGCTGGTCTTGTACCATTATCCCGAGCTGCAGGAGGAAAAAGGGATAGTACTAATGACAGCAGAAATGGACTCCAAGTTCTTGGTAAGAGAAGTCTGGTCATTGCCTTCCTTCTTTTTACGCTGCAACTCCTCCTACAGTTTTGAACTACAACCAAGTTATAGTGAAGTCTTTCAAAGACCCTTTGCCAAAGAATGGTCTTGCTAGATTTCTTTAAACTAATCTACTCAATGTTAAGGAAAGCTAGAAGGAAATCACCAGTCTTTGTCTGATGATTTCAGCTCATGCATTCCCTTTTTTATAATTTAGGTATTATAATTTATTGTTGTAAAAAAAAAGTTTCTATTTTTTACTTGTCAACAAATTAAAACAGTATTTTGAAGCTTAATACTATATTTATCAAAGCAGAAGACCTCCAGAGCTGTGTGTTTGGTTTCTCTGTGCCTGTGCTCTCTGTGTGGGTGCACAGTTATTTGCAAATTTGTACTAGCACAGGGCCTGGACTGATGGCACTGGGGACTGTAGTGGTGGAACAAGATAACTAAAATATCCCACCTCTAACTGACCCGCTTACACCTGTTTGGAAACAGTGAGCAGAGTCACTGGTAATGCTTTTGCCCTGTTGTATGTCAGAGTAAACAATCAATCTTTGCAAGTAGGTCAGCTGTAAGAGGGGAAACATAAGGACTCGGTGCATCTCCAGCGCCTTAGAGTGGGCAGGGATGAGAAAAGACTTATTTGACCTCTGAGGCACATGCACAGCAGTTAAAACACACAGTGTTAATGTGTGTAAGTAGGTCAGGAGCAAGAGGGAGGTGGTTTGTTGAGATTTGCTAAACAAAGGTGAGTTGGAATTGCGCCATCTGATGAGTAGGACCTGTGGCCTTTCAGCTGCTGAAGAGTCTTTTTCAACGGGACACTTAAATCCCGCAATGGGTGGTAACAGGTTCTTTGTTTTCCCTGGCAGGTGGTGCACGAAGCCCAGTGCTTGGCCAACCAGGCACAGCTCTTCTATGCCACCGATCGTTCCGAGACCTACCAGTTAGTGGAGACCTTCAACCACAGATCTGGTGAATTTAAATACATGTCAGTTATAGCAGAGCTTGAGCAAAGTGGACTTGGAAGGGAACTGAGACCTGGTCAGGTTTCTGACAAGTCATAGAGCCCGAGCTGCGGGTGAAGTGAGCCAGCAGCAGCAGGAGGGGGTCCTGCATGGGGTGATCCTGTCGTTTGTGTTCTGCAAATTGGGTTTGGCTACAGAAGGCATCTGGAAACATCCTGGGAATGCGACAGTCCAGCCTGCCTGACAGTGATGCAAGATGAGGACTTGGGCCACTTGAATGACAGTAGCTAATTGCCAGAATGGAGCCCTGTGCTTTAGTGTAACTTCATCAGAAAGAGCCATTTTCCCTGTCCTGTAACTTCTGCTGCCTGCTGGATTTTTGAAATCTGAAATAAAGTGACAGAAAGGGAACTATGTAGCTGACATCAGGAAAGAGATGACAACCAGTGTTTCTTCTCAGTAAATGCATTTTAAATGCCCTCCACCATTATAATTGCATGGTCCAGTGCTTTTTAATCTGTGTGGAATTTATACAGGCTTGTCCATCAATAAGAAACAATTGGAGCAATAGTATAAAACAGACGCCTCTTTGTTTCTTTGTGAGGTTTCTTACACAGATGTATACTGTGGCCTGAGTTTTTCTCAGGATTAAAAAACAGTGACTAGATTTGTTCTGGGAATTTTGTGCTTCTTAATTGATATATTAATTGGATCCTGTTGCTGTGTTTCTGTCCTTGAGATGCTATTCCTGAGCAGTATGGTGATATAAACATGGGTTTATTTTTTTTGGTATATTTTTAATAGTGTAGAGGAATTATGGCCTCTTTTACAGACTTAACTTTTCTAAGACTGGCATCTAGTCAGCCAGCTCCACAAATGGTATTTGAAGGGACAGAAAATAGCTCTTGTTCCTATTTCAGGAAAGGCACTATCTGTAATAAAAGCAAGATGGACTGGAGTAGTGACAGAGAGAGAGGCACCAACCACAAGTGACAGCTCATAAAAAAAAATGTGTTAGCATGAATATGCAGAGCTGCTTTAACACAGCAGTGTTGGTAAGAGCCTGGCTTTACAGACTGTAGCAGGTTTGGGTTTTTAAACCTGCCTCCAACAAAAGAATCCCAAAACACTCATGCTTTGAGCTTCTCTTGTTTTCATTCCCGGCAGAGGCAATCAGCACGTCGTTGGACAAGGACACAGTGCAGCAGTGGGAAGTGCAGCCTGTGTGTGCATTAGCAGCACTGCACAGGGAGAGGAGTAAACACAGGACAGCCAGGAGCTTCCCAGGAGCAATGCTGAAATACTTCCCACATCTGCTTCAAATGTCTGGCACTAACTTGCCCGTAGCACTAATTATTATGTCCAGGCCACATTGCATCCTGTCAACCTGCTGGGGCTGGCAAGCATTCCCTTCTTTGCCAAAGAAAAGTTGTCAAGATGGGCATGCAGCTCGTCTCTCTGGTAGAGGAAGACCAATTTTTTGGGCAGGGCTCGTGTCAGATTTTCTGTGTTACCCTTAGCCACGACCTGATAGGGAGGTGTGATTAGTTACAAAGATTTCTTACACGGTATGCTGGTGTAGTTGTAGGATCCTGTAGCTGAAATACTCATCATTCCGTACTTTCTCAGCCCATTCTTTGGACTACATGACCTTTAAAAGGTTCCTTCCAACCCAAACCATTCTCTGATGTGAACACTTCAGTTAAGCACTAAATGAGGACAGTATGTTTTATTGTTGGGAGTTTATTTTAGCAGCAACTCGTATACACTGGGTGTGAACTCCTGTCCATCCAGGGAATTTCTGGATGTTTTCAGAAGAGGCACCTACAAGCTGCAGAGTGGACACAGACCCCCAGGGCTGGCTGTGGCTCTGTGCAAACCAGCAGCTGTGCCAGATTTAAGCCACTAAAAACTCACGTAGAATTTGTAAGGTTAGATGCACTTGGGATCTGTGTTGAGCCTAAGGGCTGGTGAAAAATAACACTCTCGGGTAGAGAAGGTAACTGTGGGAATCATGTGCCATTCAGCCACTAGAGGGAAGATTTGTCTCCTGTTTCTAAGCTCTGGGCACACACACACAGCCTGCCTGAGCCCATCTGCTCAGCTTTATGAACTCTGGGTGAGTTTTGTGCTGAAAACCATTTCGATGGCCAGGCTGCTCCTGTATGGCCGATAACAGGGTGGGCTGCCCTGAGTTAGGCCAGTGGTTCTGCTAGTCCAGTGTCCTGAATCCTATCTGAGCTGCTTTGGGGAAACCAAACATCCTGCAATCATTTTCCAGGTTGCTTTACTGATTTCCAGTCATTCATGGGCCAGGGTCTTCCCAAGTTGGGTGTGTCTGTTTTTAGTAGCCCTCAAGTGGGCGTGTTCATGGAGGAGAAGCCCAAGCCTCCTGGTGGCCCCATGTAAAGTTCAGCCCTTCCAGCATCCCGCGGCAAGGACTTCATGGAACCAGGTGCTGTTGGAGCCACCTCAGTGCTGGCTGTGCTCTGCCTCCAGCTGGAGGAGAGCCCAGGGCTAGGATGTGGCAGGAATTCCTGCTAGGAGTGGTGGAGCAAGTTTTTGCAGCCAGAGGCTTTTTGTTATCAGCGTCTCAAACCCCCTGGCTTGCCCACCCAGCCCTGTCGCCCTGGGGAGAGGTACCCCCATGTCAGCAGGAAACCCAGAGCCTGTCCTGCTCTCCAGGGAGACACCCTGGCTTGTGGAAGGCGGCAGTCACAGCAATCAAGGAAGTGCAGATTGAAGGATGGTGTTCTTAACCCTCACTTGAAATGCTGACTCCAGTGCTTTTCATCTGTGCCTGGCTTTTTCCCTGTGCCTTAAAAAATGGCAGGACTCCAGTGCCCTCTGATCTGCAGCTGAACAAGTTGTCGCTCCCTATCTCTGAGTTTGTGCAGGACATGGTGGAGCAGAGACGGGGACTGACTGTTCCTGACACTGTGTAGCTGAGTTGAACTTTTCTGGGCACGTCCTCTCCCTCTCTGGGAATAACCAGAGCAAACCCACTGCTCCCTTTGCTTTGTCTTGTGGTCTGCACAGGCATGCAGAGGCTTCAAACCCTGCCTGGGAACAAGCACCTCCCTGGCTCTTGATGAGGTGTGTGCCGTACTGGGCATCGCGTGGCCAGGCAGATCCCGGTCCAGTGCCATGGCTGTTGGGGGGCTGGCAGGGGGCTCACTGCACCCACCCCCCCCCAACAGCACTGCCATGTCCTGCCAAGCCAAGTGAAGCTGCAGTGCTGCCTTGGGCCTCTTCCTGTGACCACCCATGAGGTCCGATGGAGCCGCCCAGTGCTCCGGGCTTGCTTCCATCCCTGCTTCCTTCCCCCTGATAAATTCAGCCATGCACCTGCCTTCAGGAGCGGGACCAACTTCCCCCTCTTCCTTCCTCCAGGACAATCAAATGCCCTCTTCACAATAACACATCCCTCCTGCCCCAAACCTGCCCCTCGGACCTTTTCCTTTCTCCCAAGTGACTCCAGCCCCCCTCCCCACAGCTGGGCCCCCGGGTGGCTCTGGGACCGTGGGCTCTCTGCTCTGCGAGGTTTCCAAAACCTGATGCAAGGGGGTCACTCCCTGAGCAGGACACGCTGCTCACCCCCATGGGCTTGTGAGGCTGCAGCTGACGTAACTCCAGCCCTCCTGCTGTTCTCCTGGCCTCTCTCCTTTGGCTCCAGACCACTGAGGGTGGGAGGACCCCATCTTGCCTCTTAAGTATTTTGGCTCCATCTCGCCTGGATGCAAATCCTGGCCATGAGCTGCCTTTGGGATCTTTGTTATTTGGCCAAGCCCCCTCACTTTTGGCTTTCTGCCCATTTTTTTGCTGGGATTTCAGTTGAAAGTTTCCTCCTGGCTTGGCATTTGCTGTTGGGAGTTACATCTGCTCCGCAGACCTCTGCCTCCAGCTCACGAGGTCTGAGGACATTTTGTCGTTTCCTGCATCCCTTGGGGAGGGGCACGGACGCTGATGACCGCTGGGTTCCTGTGATGGAGGGCAGCAACATTGCCCAGCCCTTGCTGGGACTTGCAGTGGCTGCAATGTGCAAAGCATGGAGTATCCACTGGGGATGGAAAAAGGCTTTGCCTGAATCCACTGAAGCCAGGAATGGGGCTGGTTTGACAATGGCCAGGAAGAGTCTGCTGGGCTACTTGAGCCAGATCCTGATTTTAGGGTCGTTATTTCGACCTGAGATTATCTGCAGTGACTGCAAGAGATTCACTCATGAGGAGGGCAAGGCTGATGTGGAAAAGGCTCAGCCCACAGGTCTTGGGGTGGCTTCAGCCATCTCATGTAGTGGGTGCCAAGCATAAGTGAATCCTGCATGCCCTTGGTGTGTCTTTCTGCCGTCACCTGGTTGAGGACCTGCCCTTCAGCCACCTCCCAAATGGGTACAGGCATGAAAGCAAGGGGCTTCTGGGGTGTACAAGTTCCAGTTCCCTCGGGCTTCAGCTGAAAGTGATCCACTGGTGGCTGCTGCCTGATGACACAGCCCTTACAATGTCTTCTTTACTTCTAATAAGTTGCTGCTGCAGGTGCCAAAGAGTTTCTATTGCACCTGCACAGAGAGAGGGAGGAAAGGAGAGCAGATGCCTGGCAGGGCCTGGGCTCAGCTGAGCTCCCTCGTGGCAGTCTGGTCTGGGAGACTGCTGTGTAATTTGATTTTTAAAGTCTGCCTCTGAACATTGTGTCTTGAGTGCAAACCCTGGCATCGCCTGCAGCTGAGAAGCCCTGTTATGGGGAAAGGAGCCTGGATCCTGCAGAGATGCACCCTATAGGACACATGGGGTCAGGAGGTAAATCCACAGCCGAAGCACTACGGGATACCAGGCAGGGTTCAGGGAGTCAAACCCTCCTCCTAAACCCTCCTGCTTCGTACAAACGTGCCCAGCAGCCAGATCCAGATCCTCTTTCCTTCTCAGGCTGTTGGGCTTGTGGTTTCCTTTCTCACACTCCTGCTTCTTCCTCTGCCTTGCCCTGTGCCCCACTCCCCAGCCCACCCCATCACCTGCAGACGCTCAGCTCAGCCTGAGTTTTACACACATTTTAAGCCAAGTCTAGAAACATTTCCCTCACTAGAACTGTCCCGCTGCCAAACAATTTGTGGACGTTCCAGCAAGGCTGGTATCGCGTCTCACCACGGCTGAGCCGGGCTCATCCCCTAGGAAGGACCCATCACCACGCCAGGAAGGGGGCCGTGAGTGACCAGGGCTGTGCTCTGCCTCCCACCCCGCAGCAACACTCATAAGTACCAGCCGTGGGGTGCACCAGCGGTGTTACACCCCCATGCAAAGCAGATCCCAGCCCTTGCCGGGTTCATCCCACGCTGGCTGACCGCTCCTGTCGGCGCCGAGCGTGCTGGCGCAGGCTTGCCTTTGCTGAGCAGGATTTAAATACCGCAACGCGCTTTAGAACTCACCCCACCTCCGAAAGAGACAGAAAGTAAGTGCTGTGTGTGGAGAAAGTTTTTCTGGGTTTTTTTTCTTTCCCCTATCTCCGGCTTTTCTGTTTTGGACGGCGTCCAGATTGACCTGGCATGGAAACCTCCGGCTGGTTTGTGTGTGTGTGCAGATGGGAAAGGATGAAGGGAGAGGGACTGGAAAGATTTGGGTGTGGGGGAGATACAACAGGATTTTATCTCCTTTCCCCCAGCACACTGCTCTCCCGTGAAAGCTGGGAGGCAGCCAGCGGCATGGGACTGCACGCCAAACAGGATCTCAGCATCCAGGAATGGTGCGGGGGTGTGGGTGTGGGTCTGAGTGCCCACCCGTGAGCGTGCGAGCCTACCGCGGCGGCTGGGGGGGCGGGTGGGGGCCGGCAGGGCGGCTTCCAAGAGGGTTTTCCAGAGACAGCTGGAGCTGCCGGCAGGGTCAGGATGTGACATCACTGACCGGAGAAAAACCCTCGCTCCGCGCGTTTCTCTAACGAAACCCCGGTGAGCGCCGGAGCGCGGCGGCTCTCCCTGCTGCGGCCATCCCCGAACCGCCGGCAGTCCCCAGAGTAGAGCCTGGCTTGGACTTTTGTCTTTTTAATTTATTTTTTTTTTTTCCTTTTCCCGAGTATGAGCAGAAAGTGCAGCGGAGGGACTTGAGGCTGGAAACAGGAGTGCCGGCGATGAGGTGAGTCCTGGGGCTGGAAAAAGACACCACTGCACCCCTGAGGATGCTCCTGAGGTGCTTTCAAGCACGGGATGGGCAAGACCTGGGTTGGCGTTAGCCGGGGAAGGAGCGATCCTTCCCCCAGCTGGGGCATGGACGCCTTCAGGAGGCTCTTCCCCTTCCTCTGTTGTGTCCCAGCTCAGCAGCGAGTAAATACAAGGGAGCCTGTTTCGGGGATGCCGGGCAGGGATCCGTGCCAATGGCTGGCGGTGCGCAGGGAAAGGGGGTCCCGCAGGGAAAGGGGGACGGGCAAGGGAAAGCAACACACGGTGTGGGCAGACATCCGATTCCCGAGTGGGACAGTCCCGGCAGCGGCTTTGCCGGTGTCGGAGGGAAGGCGGAAAGTTGTGGGCGGGGGAACTGGCAGAGAACCAGCAGTGGAGATGGGTTTTCAGCAGCTGGCTTATCTCTTTTCGTCTTCTTCCCCGAGCTCAAAGGCCTGGAACTCCAGGTGTTTGGAATTACGACTCTGACAACGGGGTAATCACCCCGGGACCGAAACAGAGCTGTTGGACACCACTGAGGCCATCGGACACTCTTTACAGGGCTTCCAGCAGATCACTGATAGCAGCGGCAAGATCTCAGCACCCAGGAATGAGGTACCCCCCCAGAAAAACCCAGCCCCACTGGGTATCATGCCTGAAATGAACTGGACGTGCTGCCTCTAACCTGGAGAGATGGCGCTTTGCTTTTCTGCTTGGAAGTGTCTTGTGTGACTCAGGAAAAACTTTCTGGTGCCTTTGGGCTGTGGTCCCCAGGGAGCTGCTGCTTTGCTGGTGGTGTGTCAGTGAGGCAGGGCAACGGGACAGAGCAGGGGGACAGTGGGGACAGCTGGGAGGCAAGCAAGGGACCGTGCAGTGCCATTCCTGGAAGCCGTCTGGGTCTGGTTTGCACTGAGCTGGGGATTTCCGAGCGCCATGTGATTTGGGGGAAGCACCAGCACGGTTTCCTGCTGGCAGCTGCCCCCAGCTGGGGTGCAGGGGGCTGAGTCCTGCTGCTCTGGAGGTGGGTGCTCTGCAGCACCAGGGGAGCTTGCAGAAGAAGGGTTTGTCAGCAGGGAGATGTTGCTGAGAGGCCAAAGCTTCTCTGAAGTTCCCCCAGCCTGCATGCTAGGCCTTAATCCCCATCCCGGCATCTTGTCTTGGCTCGTTTCCTGGAATTTTCCAGCGTTTGGGTTATATTTGGGATCAGTAGCCAATAACCCCATTTCTCACGGACAGCCCAGCTGGGGCTTGGCTCCAGCAGGAAGCATAGAGGGAGCAAGGCCAGCACCCCAGGACTATGGCTCCCCAATGTCTCCTTCTGCAGCCCCCCTTCCACAGATTATTAAAAGGCTGGAAATGCTGGAAAGGCTGGAAAAGAGGGGATACACTCTCTTCCCTGGAAGCACCATGCACCCACAGGCCCTGCCTGGGTTGGGGCTGGGGTGGCTGCAGTTCAAGGGTTGCTCAGGGAAAGCAGCCTTGGTCTTCGGGGCATGAATCCATCAAGAAGCAGCCCTGGTTGCGAAGATGCTCTAGGACAGGCTGAAGACCAAACTGTATCTGGACTTCTCTGGGGCTTGAGGGGAAGCCCAGAGACAGGGCTGGAAGGGAAACTCGGAGACAGGGCTGCTGAGTCCGCAGCCAGGCAGTGATGTTTCCTAGAGCAGTGGAAAGCCAATGCGTCCCGGGACCAGCTGGTTTCTGGGCAGACTATCCATCTGGCTCAGGACTCTGGCACATGGTGGCGGAGCTGATGCTGTCCTGTTACTCCCCCTGGGATGAGGCTGGATGGGACTTTCATGCTGCTGTGGTGGGGAGAAGGGAACCCCCTAAAGCAGGGAAGTGGCAGACATCCGGGTGCCCCAAACACAAGATCCTCCCAGGGAAGCCCAAGGGGGATGTGCAGAGCTGGTGGTATTTGACCTACGCTTTGCTCTGAGGCGCCTGGAGCTGGGCGGATCTGCACTCTCCCTGCTCGGCCTCTTCCCAAAGCAGTGGGAGCCGGAGTCTCCCTGTGATTGCCCGCAGTGCTGGACCCCTTGTTGTGCTCCCCAGCTGTCACACGAGGGTTGGAATGTGCTGCTAACGAGGCGCCTGCGGCTTCCAGGCAGATGCTTGTGCGAGTGTGTAAGTGTCTCGGGATGGATCCAGGGAGGATGCACTGGGCACTGGAGCCCTGGGAGGTGCTGGTGTGGAGCTTCCCTCTCTCCTTATCCTTCACGATCATTAGCACTCTTCAGAGGCGCTTGCAAAGCTCCTTTTTTTCCTCCCTGAAGCCTTTGTTTTGGTAGCCCTTAATATAAAGGGAGCCTGGGGAGGCAGATCAGTTTTAAAATTGGGGAAACGGAGGCAGGCAGCGTGGGACCGTCCCTGTGACCACCATCCTGGAGTCTGGCAGTGCGTCTGACTGATCCTTCCTGCTGGGTTTCTCACTAAAGCTTATTTGGGGTCAAAAGCGGACGTTTACTTTGGTGACCTTGCCCCGCTCCTGCAGGACTAGGGGGAGGAAGCCCCCCTCCTGCCGCTCTGCCTGCTCTCCCCTTTTGTTTTGCCAGTTTCTAAACAGACCTCTCCGAGTTGTTTTTAATTTACAGCAAAGCCTTTGCCTTGCCATGTTCCTCTTCGGTTTTCAAATGAGAAAGGAAAGAAGGAGAGAAAGAGAGAAGGAAAGAAAGAAAGACAGAAAGAAGGAAGGAAAAAAAGAGCTTAAATAAAAAATGAAAACAACCCTCAAATCTGAAATTAGCAGCTTAGTCTGACCCTGAGCTTACATCCCTCCCATCCAGTTCATTTCCTTTCATCTCTAGACTTGCCAGCAGTCTAGGAAATCAGTTTTTCACGTGTCTCTGCCTGCTACCTCCCCAGCAGCGGCTCTGCCGTGTCCTTGCAGAGCTTCATCCTGTGCTCATTTGATTCTTGCTAAACCCTGCTGAGTTTTGCTTCTGCTGCTGCTAGTGAAACCAGGGGCAGGGCTGAAACCAGCAGCTTTCATGGCCAGGGACGGGATGGATTTTGTGGTCACTCAGCTGGGTTTGTAGCCAGCCCTTTGCAAAGCCAAGGCTATTTTGGGAGCGTGGATGGGGGTGAGCACCACATACTCCGTGGTGTGGATGTCCCATGGGAAGTGTCTGTCTCTTTCTACCCAGCAGCTTCTCTCATCCTCTTCCAACCATCCTTTGTGGGGATGCAGGGGGATGGCAGGGGAGGTCTCCAGCTCCACAGCCACCTGCTTCACTCCTTGTCCGCTCCCAGGAGTGGGATGAGATTTGATTTGGGGGTCTGCAGGTGCTTTAGGAAGGGATGTGTGAGCCCCTGGGGTGCCAGTACCACCTCATGATGGGAACTGCGGTGCAGGGAAGGGGGTTGCAGCTTTTGCCAAGGCTCCTCTAGGAAAAGCTTTGATTTTGCACGTGGGAACTGAAGGCAGAGACCTGCAGGCTGCTGCCATGGCGCTGTCCCAGGCCCTGCCAGGGCTGGCGGCAGGATCTGTACGGTCATGTCGTAGGAAGCTGCTGTCTAAGCTTGTTGAATGGCAGCTCGCCCTTCAGAATTCCCAAAATAGGCAGTGCAAGCAGCGATCTGGACTTGGACGGGTCTCCTGTCCCACCCCAAGCCCCAGTGGACGATGGCCTGATTTCCAGGAACACGACAGCTCTGAACATCAGGCTCAGCTGAACTCCTCACCACAGCTAAACCTTGGAAGATCTCCCACTTTCTGTCTCTTTACATGGATCTGCCCCAAGTACTTGGGGGGTGATGGAGGAGCACCAGCCAGGTCGGATGCATAAAGGTGGACACTGGGAAAATCTGGTCTTTCATCCACTGCTGAGGCCCTTTTCCCATAGCTGGGATTTCATGTCCTGGTCGTGTCCACTGTTGCTCCCATCCTTCCCTGCACATCGATCTCTCTAAGCAGTGAAAGCTTTGGAGAGAGGTAGAGAACAAATCTGTCTTTTGGCTCAGTGCCTCTCTCTGC
This sequence comes from Myiotriccus ornatus, assembly GCA_036023395.1. Classification (NCBI taxonomy): domain Eukaryota; kingdom Metazoa; phylum Chordata; class Aves; order Passeriformes; family Tyrannidae; genus Myiotriccus; species Myiotriccus ornatus. The sequence continues at coordinate 8,665,191 of JAYRBT010000005.1, forward strand.
TTCTTCGGGTCATAAATCCCAGGATGTATTTTTGGCTTTGCGATAAATATAATTTCTGGGGAACATTTTTCTCCATCAAAGACTGACAAGGTCTTTTAATGGCTTGGTAATTTGGTAGCGGTGCTGACAAGGATCCTGAAAGCAAAACTGCTGCCTGTAGAGCAGAGAGGCTGCAGTGCTGTGCTGGCATCCCATGGGCTCAGGGACAGGTCTCTGAGTACATGGGCAGCAACAGGTTTTGCTTTTCCATTCCCAGCAATCTCCAACAGATGCCTTGTAGGAAAACAGTTGGCAGATGTTTAGCACGTTTGTCGTTCTCTTTTTTTTATAACTGGTGTTTTATTCAGATGGTGCCAAATCACGAGGCACATTCCCACCTGTCTGATGAATGAGAGCAGCATGCAGGATAACACAGAGATCCAGCTGTGGATGATGCAGGAATGCAGTCGTGGATGAGTTACACGTCTGGATTCAGGAGATGAGATGTTTGTTTCCCAGTTAGCGGCTCAATATTTGTGGAGGTCTGGCAGTATGAGACACTAAAGGAGAACTGATTTCGCTGCCGTTGGCCCCTGGAAGTGACACATTTAATGGAATGTCATCTGCTGGGGTGGCTGCTCATCACCCTGGAACAACCCAGGCTCTGCAGGGAAGAGCCTGCAAACAGCAATAGCTCCTGGAGCAGAGAGGATGGAGCTGAGGGCAGCAGAAGTGGCGACATGGAGAAATGTCTATTGGCACTACGTGCCTTGCTGAAATTCCAGGGAAACCTGGCTGCAGGGCCAGGCACTGCTCAGCCTCGTCATGCCTGCTTCCAAATGGAGCCTGCTGGGTGCCTCATCCTGAGGGTATCCCGGCACTTCCTGCGTTACTGGATTAGGATCCGCATTGCAGTAGTTAGATATAAATATAAATGTATGTGTGTACACATACATATTTTAGAAACTGTTATGTGTTAGAAAACTCCCCAGAGGGCTTTTTTTAGAGGTGTTATCAACAGGATGTGCCTTGAACATGTGGAATCCAGGAAGCCCTGGAGAAGGGCTTTTCTCTGCTTTCTCAGTGTACCCACACCCCCCTGGCCTCCACTGGGATCCATCAGGGCTGCTGTGCCACAGACCCTTTCCCTTGGGACAGGGAGGAGCCATGACAGGATGCCAGCTCCCTCCATCGGTTGGCATTTTGAAGAGATCATACTTTTTTTTTTTTGAAGTGGGGAACAGGCCTCTTTGACATGGTTGGGGCCAGTTGCTTGGAGAAAGGGAAGAAAAAGCATCCAAGAAACATCCCCCGGTCATTGCCCTTGGGCAAAAAATGAGGGCAATAGGGGTGGAGCCATAAATATCCCACCAGCCACATGAGATAGGGAAGGTCTGCAGATACCCTGCTATTAAACTCATAGTGCATAACATTGTGTGATGGCTGTGACCCACTCTGTGGGGCAGAAACCACCTAAAACTTACATTTTGAGGTCTGGTTGTACCTGGGTACAGCAGAGGGTTTGATGGTGGGGTCAGATGCCACTGTGCTGTGAGCTACATAACAGTGGCAAAGCTCCAGCTCCAGCCTGTGGGAAGGAACGTGGTTACTGCACTAATGGCACTTGTGCTGGGGTTCCCACTCACACCAGGGCTTGCACCCAGGCAGGGTTTTCCCCTCGGTGCCACCTGCTGGCTGCAGTGCAGAAATCCCTGCCAGGCAGATCCCACTGGCATTTGGGATGATCGCTAGGTCCTGCTGCCTCGGAGTGATGACCCCAGGGGTGAGCTGGAAGGGGAGCAGAGGGTTTAGCTTTTCACATATTTAGCTGATCTCTGCTGGGCAAAATAAGATCTGCCTGGGGTTCAGGACTGAGTTTATATAGCAAGCTTTTGGCTAAAGTTGTCTTTTTTAACGATGAATGGTCCTTTCCAACCTGGCTGATTCTATGATTCTGTGCGCATCCAAAGTTTGCACCATTCCCTCCTGCTTGTGACTTTAGGTCAGTTACTTCCCTTTTCCATGAACCTTTTCCTTCCTTTTTCTTAACTGCTTCTCCATCTCCTCCCATCAGGGGGAGGCCGTTGGAGGACTTTCTCTTCCCTGAGCCTCAGCAAAGCATTTAGCACCAGGGGGAACTTGTTCTCACATTACCACCCCTGGCGATGAGCGCAGGTAACGAAGTGCCCGGGATTTCCACCGGAGCTTCAGGGAGGAAAAGGAAAATCCTGCAGCCCTCGCCTGTGCTGCTGATCTCGGGCAGGAAGGGGTGAGCTCAGCGCTTTGCCGAGCCGTGACCTCCAGACCGAGTGACCCGGAGCATCGGCTCCACCACGCTGTGTGCGCGCCTGCAGGGGCGGCCGCATCCTGGCACGATGTTCTGCTGCGCCGGGCTGCGCTTCCCTCCTTCGGATGTGGGTTTTGTTCTTCAGGACAAACACACGGGGCAGAACAACAGAAGTAATCCTCCCCCCCTCCTGCTTTTCCCATTCATCTGGGCGCTGGGGCTGTGTGAACCAGCAGCCAGCTGCGGTCGCAGCGCGGTCCCCGGGGCCTCGCTCTCCAGCCGCTGTGGCAGGGTCAGAGGTTATTTGCACTGAGAAATCCCTGGGAAAGAGATGCTTCCCCTTTGCCAGAAAGAGGAAAGGGCCACCGGGTTGGGGACTACCTGAGCTGCTGAACTCTGCTGATGTCGTGGCTCTTGCTTTGTCGCAGCAGATGTTGGTAAAAGCCAGAAGGGGAGAGGTCGGCTGAAGCCTGGTGAGCTCCTGGGGTGCTCAGGGGCTCTGTCTGCCATCAGTCCTTGCACAGGGCACATGTGACAGTGCTTACCCTTTCCAGTGCCAGGGCTGCTCCGTGAGGTGGCAGCAGCTGCTCCAGCTCACTCTGCTGTGGGTGGAGGGGCCAGAAGCTCACCCCAAATCTCTGTTCCCGTATGCTGCCAGAGCAGCAAGGCCAGCTGGTGTGAACTCATCCCTGTGAGTGTGCCCACACGTGCTTCTGGCTTCATATGTGATCCAAATGTGCCTCTTTCTCCTTCCAGGAACCTCCACCCGTGAAGACCCCAGCCCTGGGTTTCATGTTGCTCTGAGCCTCTGCCCTCGCCCTGGCAGGCCCTGCCCACCATGGCTTTGTGTCTCAAGCAAGTCTTCAACAAGGACAAAACGTTTCGTCCCCGAAAGAAGTTCGAGCCGGGCACCCAACGCTTTGAGCTGTACAAGAAAGCCCAGGCCTCCCTCAAGTCCGGGCTGGACCTGAAGGCGGTGGTGCAGCTGCCTCCCGGCGAGAGCATCAATGACTGGATCGCCGTGCACGTGGTGGACTTCTTCAACCGCATCAACCTCATCTACGGCACCATGTCGGAGTACTGCACGGAGAGGAGCTGCCCCATCATGTCTGGGGGGCTCAAGTACGAGTACAGGTGGCAGGACGATAGCAAATACAAGAAGCCGACCAAGCTGTCGGCTCCGCAGTACATGTGTATGCTGATGGACTGGATCGAGATGCTCATCAACAACGAGGACATCTTCCCCACCAGGATAGGTGAGTGTGCTCTGGTTCTTTGCAGGAAGGCTGGGGTTTTAACTGGTGTGGGTTCCCAAGCCACTGGTGCATCTCGGCGTCGGTCTTGCTGGACTTTGCGATCCCAAGTATTGTGACCTTTCCTATTCCAGGTGTTACCCAGTGTCTGTCCCACACCATTTTGCTGCAAATTGAGCTCAGGGCTTCTCATCCTGCTGCTAGGGGATGTGGAACACAATGTTCTCCTTTTCTGTGCTTGGACTTTTCCAAGTATTCTGTGCTTGTGAGAAATGGAGGCTGGTAGGTCATCAGCTTCCTTGCCTTTCCTCAAGGAGCTGATCTGCAGGGCTGGTTAGAGGTGGTCGCCACATCCCTGCAGCACGGTCTTCTCTCAACTAACCAAATCAATTTCTTTCTTGTTTTCCACGTGGGTTCATGGTCCCAGGGTCTAGCCTTTGTCTGACCTTGCTGCTTCACTCAGCCCTTTCCATCTCAGCCCTGATTATACCTCGCATCTCGCTGTGTAGCTGAGGCATCACTTGAGCAGAGATATTCCTGTCCCCAGGATTATCACGGCCTTTCCACAGCCAAGACCCAGGGTGTACAATATACCCCTTCAAAAAAATTTGGCCTTGGGATCTTGCAGCAGCTGCCAAAGGAAACGCAGCCTGCAAACTAACGCCCCTGCTGCTGACCTGCAATGCTCAGCACCTGCCAAGGCCGACAGTAGCTGCTACCTCACTGATTTTTTGTCATCTGGGGAGATGAGTTCAAGGGTTGGAGCTGATGCCTTGGCTGGTGGGTCTTCAAGAGCCTCAGGTCGTGCCTTGGACTGGTTGTTTTACGGGTGGAACGCAAAGCTACTTCAACGTAAAAAGATATTTAAGGAGCTCTGGGGGGAAAGGCAAGGCTTTGCAAGTCTGCTTGACCTTTTTTGTTTCGCCAAGCAGCACAGCTGACAGAGCTGGATGGAATCAGTGCAGTTTAGGACCAGAATTTTCATTAATATTCTGGGAAACATTGAAGGAAGTGGTCTGTGTGGGATTACTGCTGTTACTCACTGTTGTAGCCCCACTTGGCTGTGCTGTACATATAGTTGTGTGTCTTGTTCAGGGAAGTCTCTGGGCCTTGGGGGCTGAGAGGGTTTGTGGGTCTCCATAAGCAAGAGACCAGGCAGTGCCTGCAGCCTGGTTGTGCCAAACTATTTTGGCCCTGGGATGGGGTGACCCCCCCCAGACCCCATATCTGACCTGGCTGCTCTGGCTTTGCCTGGGGTTAGGGTGGGACAACTCCCGTCCTGGGGGTTTCCTTCTCTCTCCCTGAAGCCAAGACCTGCAGGCACTCGCTGCCTTCTTCCCCTTGCTGGTGGTCTGGGGCTGTCAGGGTAGGGCAGTGCTGGGTCCTTGAGCTGTAGGACAGGCAGATAGGATGGCTTTGGGGTGCGTGGGGGAATCAGCCCATGGGATTCACCAGGGACATGCACTGTGCCATGGAGGCATCTCTCCCTTGTCAGCTCCGTGGTGTCCACACATTCCAGAGGAGGCTGGAAGTGTGGCTGGCTGACAGTGTCAGTGCAGGATGCTCTGAGCCAGCAGCCCCAGCTCTGCTGGCGACAACAAGTTCCCCTTTAATTCTGGCTTGCCACAGGGAGCAGGCTAGGTCTTCCCCTTCTCAGTTTGTCCCCAAGGAGAAAATCTGCACACCCTTAAAAGCAGAGGCATGGATATGGATTTACTCTCTTTTCCCTTCAGCCAGAAAGGAGAGTGACCTGGTCCAGTTTCATGCCTTTCTGGTGGGATTTGGGATGGGATGCTGTTTGAAAGCTGCTCTGGGGAGTAAGGGAGTATTAACACTGCAGAAAGCAGGCAGGCACAGGAGGGACATTGCAGCACCCTCTGCTCATGTCTCCCTCTGAGGCACAAAAGCCCAATACAGTCATGGCCCTGCTGGTTTGCACCCCATTTCTGGCACTTCTCCCTCCAAGGTGTAACACATCCTGATGCGGGGAGGGATGGCTGGTGCCTCTGGTTTCCACTTCTTTTTTCATTTCAGTGTGGGGAGAGTTCTGGGTCAGATCCAGGCTAGCTGCAGGTGACTGTGAGGCAAATATATTTTTTTCTCTTCTAACAGTGTTCCTGGGGCCCCTCTTCCAAGCACCTTTGTTGTGGGGACCCTTGTGTCCCCTGAGTGACTTCAGTCCTCTTGCTGGCACGTCCTTGTGGTTCTGGCCTCACACACGCAAGAGAGAACTCAGGCTGAGGTTGTACTCTAAAGCGATGTTTGGAGTGGGGCAGGGGAGGAGGGAGCTGGTGGCACTTTGTCATCAGTATGTCCCCAATTAACTGCCTTTCACTGGCCTGCCTTGTGTGCTGGGTAATTGCTTGGCAGCTCTGGCATTTCAGAAGATGGAGGTGTTTGGCCGAAGGGAAATGTCACACCCGCCTGCTCCTGACGGGCTGCTCCTCATCGTCACTCTGGATGATGGAGGAGGCTGGGCAGGATGCACTGGATGATGGAGGAGGCTGGGCAGGATGTGGGACTCAGGGACAGCGGCCAGAGTGACCAAATGTTGATGTTCAGACTCTCTCCTAAAAAGCCAGAAACAAGGGAAAAAATCCAGGACAAGGGAAGGCACTGAGAGGACACAGAGGAGATGTGAGCTGTTTTAAGGAGGCGAAAGGAGTTTGGTGTGGAGAAATTGTAAATGTCATGCTTTGGAGTTGTGGAGAGAAATTAGCAGGAGAGGTGGGATTCAGCACGAAGGTTTGTTTCAGTCCTGCTTGTGCTGGAGAGGTCCATGGGCACAGCTGACCACCATCTGTCCAGGTGTTTCACGAGCTGAGAAAGCATCTCAGCTTCCCCTCCTGACCCCTCTTTGCCATGTGCAATAAAGCTGTCCCAGCACAAAGATTTCCCTGGCTAAGGACACCTGACCACAAACAAAACAGACTTTCCTTTTTGCTAAGTTTGTTTATTTTAGAAACAAAAGTGTTCCCCAAACTTGCTAATGTTGCCTGAGGCTAACCTCGGCATGATTCTATATCCAAGAGCTACAAAGCCAGAATTCACCGGGGCTTGCTCACAGCTGTCGTGGCTGTTACGGTATTTCCTGGGTCAGAGGGCGGAAATCCTTCACTCCAGGGTGAGAGACTCAGCAGGAAAGGAGCAGAGATGGTTCACTGGCTTGTGGGCTCACAGGGTCCTTTGGCATCACAGAGGAGACCTTGGCTGGGGCAAATGGTCACAGCTCCAGCGACTGGAGCAGAGCTGGGCACCACTAAAGCATCTGCTCCTTCAGCACAGTGTCAGAGGTGCGAGGGGAGCAGAGGGACCCAAGTGAAAAACACCTTTGGTTTAGCCAAGATGTGTGAGTCAGAGCTTGTGCCAGCTCTGCAGTGAGGCCAGAGGACAGGAAGGGAGCCCGACACCAGCAGACAGCTTGTGACCTGGCGGACTAAACCAGCAGGACTGTAGCCCTCGGATGGCATCAGTAGAAAATCCCTGTGGTGGGGATTATTCATGGGTCTGGGGGTGCTGCCAAGTCCCCTGCATACCACAGCAAGGGTTGGGGAGATACTGTACCTTCCCCATCCCCAGGGAAATCCACCTGCAGGGCTCCGTCCCGCTCTATAATCCTTTCTCTGGAGTGGAAACCTGTTTGTCAGCCAGTTAAGATGAGACAAATCCCTGCATGAGGTGAGCTTTGCCAACCTGGTGGCTATAAATCTACAGCAGCAGCAGCTTTTCCAGATGACTTGCATCAGTTTGTGTGTGCTAGTGCTTTGCTTCCACTCTTCCAACAGATGTAGCTGTCCTGAAAAGTGCATTTAAATGGAAAAAAGGCATTGTTACCATTCAGGGAGAAGAATAAATGATTCTACAGGTGTGCTTTTACCAGCTGGTAAAACTATATCAGCAGATTTATTCAACAAGTGGCCACATGAACAAATTACCACCTGGAAAATATCAACTCCTCCCTGTAACCGTTCTGCCCTGTGGTGCCTGGCTTTAGGGAGCTGCTGCTGGGCAGCAGCGTGCTGGGGAGGAGGGTTGGCTGGATGGGGTTTCCAGGGCCTGTGGCACTGCCTGTGTCTGCACCAGTCAGCCCAGCATCAGGCTGCTGGTTGCACAAGGCCAGGTGTCCAACATCAGCACCGTCGTGGCTGCTGAAACCCCTCCATTCTTAAATCAGCGCAGGCGCAGCGTTTGGACCGGACCCAGCGCAGGAAACACCCCGTGATCTCTGCCAGATTTGCCTGTGGCTCTACAGAGCATCAGTCACAGGAGATTTTGGAACAGTTCTTGGAAAGCTTTTCAAAACTCAAGCTCTGCCATTCAACCGTGGTCCCAAAACAATTAAAAAAAAAAAAAAGCAGACCGGAGAAAACTTGGTGCAAAATTATCTGATACTTTCTCACCATAACAACAGGAGAAAAATGTTCAAAACTCAGCTAATTATTGGTGTTCTCTCTGCTGACTATTTTTTACACAATTTGTCTTTTTTTTTTTTTTTTCCCTGCTATTTTCTTCCAAAATTAACACCACAGCAGCTTGCAGCTGCTTCCATCATGCCATTAGTTTTAAATGGGGCTTTAAAGACTTATTTTTAGGAAAAATGAGTCACCAAACACCATGGTGGCCAAAATGAAATTGAGAAATAACAACAATTCATCACGAAGTTCACTGAATTACTGCATTTGCAGAGGAAAAAAAGTACAATTGCCAAGAAGCAAAATAGCTTCCCAGTACTGATTCATCATGAAAAAATTAAATTGGCTGGAGCACAAGTGTTAGGGATGGGAGATGGCAGGAAAGATCCAAGAGCCAGTGGCAGTCCCTTACCATAAGCGCAGGCAACTTGTTACCTCTCATTTTCATTTCCTTTTACACATGGTCCCACATGGTTTCCTTATGTTTTGAAGCAATCGGCACAGAGTGGGAAAAACAGATTTCTTGGAGCTTTAAATCATATCTTGGGATTTTCAAGCAAAACATCCAAGACAAACTGAAGGTGCTAATTCATTTCAAGGGCTGTGAGTCACACTGCTTGGAGTGAAACTGTACCTGCTGTACTTACAGCTTTTGCCCTGGCTTGGAACAGGGGTAAAGTTCTCCCTTTTCCTCTGTTGTGGATGGCTGCTCTGCTCCACTCCTCCTGGGATTGGGCTGTTTCTTCCCTGGGACAGGAGATGCTCCCAGCTGTCTGGTCTGTGTGCAGTGTCAGGGTAGCGCACGCCTGGGATCACGGGTGGAAGGGAAGAGCTGACCTTGTCTAGAAATCTTTTTCCTGGCATTTGAGCAAGTTCACATTGCATCCTGTGGTGCCCTCCTCATCCCTCACAGAACCACAGAATCATTAAGGTTGGAAAAGATCTCTAGGATCATTGAGTCCAGCCATTAACCCAGCACCGTGATCGCCACTAAACCATATCCCATATCCACATGCCTTTTGAACACTTCCAGGGGTGGTGATTCCACCACTTCCCACGGCAGTCTATTCCAATGCCTGACAACCCTTTCAGTGAAGACATTTTTCCTAATGTCTAAACTAAACATCGTGCAAGAAGAGTCAGAGGGTGGTCACTGCCTGCCAGACTGGGAGGTTGCTGCTGCTTTCTCCAAGGCTGCTGGATGGTGAGCACCAGTGAATTAAATGTACAGGTAGTTTTAATGCTTTTAAATCAGCAGTGGTGGGTTTTGTGGTGTTCTGCCATCCCCCTAAGGCAGCTGAGACCAGCTGTGTAGGACTAGGGAGGGTGAAGCCAAGCCAAGCAGTGTTACCCTGTCAGAGTGGTTTGTCAGAACTTGGGGCTCCATCCTGACTGTGCCCTGGCCTGCCATACTTCTGCTAACAGGACCTCTCAGCCATGCAGAGTCTGTCCCACCAGCCTCATCCCCCTGCTGCTACTACCAATCTGCTACTCCCGCTTTGTGCCGCGGTGGTGCCATGGTGCCAATGGCAACGAGCTGCTCATTTTGGAGCGAAACATCTGCAGGGGCAGGACAGGTGCATGGCCAGTGCTGAGATCCCTGTCCCAGGCCTTTCCCCTTGCTGGGATGTGCTGGCTGCAGCGTGTGCCTGGCTGCAGGGAGGAGGCACGGCCTGCCCTCGCTGTGTCCCCTCACGTGCCGGAGAGGATGTCACGTGTGTTGTCTGCTGGACATCCGCTGCGCCAGCAGCTGTGACCCCGGGAGAGCCCTGTTTATTCCAGATCTTTTTGCTGCTCTCCCTATGTTGTTCACATGCAGCCTGTACTGGAGAGCCCTTTTCTTTCAGCGCTGGGCGAGGGGATGGGGAATTTCTCCAGCTCCCTGCCAGCGTGGCCAGTGCCCGCTAGGGCTGCAGTGGGTTGCTTTCCAAGTCACTGGAGACCAGCAGTGAGGCATGGCTGCTGCTGGCAGAGGCAAATTGCTTATCAGATATCCGCCCTGCTTCCTTCCCGCAGGGAAGGGCTTTGATCAGCTGGCACAGAGCCCCGTGCCAGATGCAGGATCCATAGCCTGTATCAAGGGTTCTGGCACAGGGGACACAGACGTGGCTGCAGCACGGGGAGAGGAAGCGGGACCCGACGGCCGAGGGCTGTGCCTCCCTAGGCAGGTGTGTGAGAGGTTTGATGCAGGGAAAAAGAGTCCGAGCCGGACCCGAGTGATCCCTGGTGACAGGCAGCCACCACTGCAACCTGGACATGTCTGGAGGGAACGGCCACACACTGACACCTGGTGATGGACACAAAGAAGGGCAGCGCAGCTTCACCTCCCGGGAGCTCCTGGTGCTGCTGGCTCATGTGGATCACGGTGTGGGGGAGTTGCCCATAAGTGTCCTGGGAGGTCCTGGCAGCTTGATGGTATCTTTCCGTACATCATTAGGTTTAGGAGCTCAGCAGCTCCCATAGTTGCTCACAGCCATGAGATTTGAATTAGATGACCTTTAAAGATCCCTTCCAACCCAAACTGTTCTTTGATTCTGTGATTTACGCTAAATATCAGTTCCCTGATGGAAAAGCTGCTCTTGGGAAACCGGAAATGTTGCTGGAGGTGTCTCCCCTCTAAGTCTCTCAGCTGCAGGCATGTCCACGAAGACTTGCTGGTGACTGATGTATAGGACATGATGGTTCCTGGCTAACTTCAGGACAAAAGCCATGGAAAACTACATGTCATCGTCTGGCAGCTCTGGAGGTGGCTTACATGACAGCGGTGTCTGGACCATAGATGCCCTCAGCCCTGGCACCCTGAGATTCTTTGACCTGCTGTTCACTCTCTGATCTTATTTGCTTCTCAGCTCAGGACTGGGTTGTTCAGAACAGTGCGTATTCCCCAGCCAGGGCCCAGCAATGTGTGTTCATCAGAAATTATTTGCCGTAACAAACTTTTCTTTATTAAAAGAAAATGTTTCTTGACCAGTTCTTCAAAGCTGGTCTGCAGGGGCCACCCTAATGGCATATCTGAGTCTCCAGCTGGGTGATTACAGCTTTTATTTGCTCAGCAAATTCTCACTCGGTGCAAAAAGCTCAAATGAAGCCGTTGATAAAGCACTGTGTCCCTCCTGGCTGCAGGGGAACCAGGAGACCTCTCTCTGATCCCTGCCTGTATCAGACTGGCAGGAAAGGAGACCTCTGCAGCTGTGCTGAGGGTGACTCTGTTTTAGACCAAAAATCATTTACGAGTACCAAGCTCAGCACCTGCCAAACCCTCGGAACTGAAGACACGATGTCCAAGGGATGGGACCTTTGTGTTTGCCACCTACAGAGGAGAAGGGCACAGCACTGCTGCTGGGAAACAAAACTGCCAGGAGCCTTTGGGAAAAAGTGTTTTAATTGCCTTGCAAGATTCAAAGATAAAAATTACCCTTTTTAATTTTTTAGCTAGGAGATTTGCTGATGCTTTCCCCAGCGCAGAATTTGTGAGCTGGCCATGCTCGAGCAGAGTTTGTTTGAAGAGCTTTTTCAGAGGTTATGTTCTGCATTAATGAGAAGCTAAGGGAGGAGGCTGGTACAACCGTGGGAAGGAGGTTTTTATTTTGTTCTTTGCCTATTTGCATTGAATTCCTCTGGGGAGAGGAAGAAGCTTCAGGAAAACAAATTCCAGTTGTTTCATTTTCCTCCTCACACAAAAAGAGAGAATGTTTAGGGTTTCAAAGCCACGTTTCCTTTAGAGATTTACCACACGGTTACTGGCACTGATGGTATCACAGCCCTGAGATTTTCACTGTGATAGCAGTGTGTTTTGACAGGGATATAAATGTCCCATGGTGTGTCCTAGTGTGGAACAAAGCTATAAGTATAGAGCAATGCATGGTGGGTCTCAGTCTTGACCTTCCTGGGAGGTCATCTCAAGGGGGGGAGCATCATACAGGTGCAGTGAAATTACAACCCAAACATCATTAAGGTGGGCGGTTTTCTTCCTGATTTAATGAAATATTTTATTGAAATAAGGATCTGGAAAAAAGGTAGAAACCCCACCTGTTTCTGCTGATGCATCAGATGTGACGTTTGAGGGTGTGGGGAGGAAGAAAAAGAGTGTGAAACATGCTTTTTGTTCAGAGGAACAGGAAAGGTATCTTTTCTTCTGGGAGGTGGTTTGGCTTTGTTTGTGGACCTGGGTAAATACAGTTCAGCTTATGCTGTGCCTGCACAGGCTTATAGGATAAAGGCAGGGAGAGAGGGCAGAAGAATCCTCAGCCAGATTGCTCTGGATTGAACCAGATGTGGAAATCTGTGATCTCCTCCAGTGGATAAGAAATTTTCTCTCCTAGGGCAGCTCCCCAAATCCTCAACCCATGCCTGTGTGAAATTGCTTGTTGGGCAATGAGGGAATATGTGGGAAGAGTTAGATGGAACATTGTCCCAGTGTATCTGTCATTCCTGACATTAGCCAAGGGAGCCCTTCCTTGTTATCCGTGACTGCCTGTCAAATGTGACAGTGACATTTAAATGCTAACTGTTTCCTTGGAAATTGTCACATGGCTTCCAATTTGCTTCTGCTTTGCAGGTGTTCCCTTCCCCAAGCAGTTCCAGCAAGTTTGCACCAAGATCCTCACCCGCCTCTTCCGTGTCTTTGTCCATGTCTATATCCACCACTTTGACAGCATCATCAACATGGGTGCTGAGGCTCACGTCAACACCTGCTACAAGCACTTTTACTACTTCATCAGGGAGTTCAGCCTCATTGACCATCGGGAGCTGGAGCCTTTGGTAAGGATGCCCCAGGGATGGGGAGGTGGAGGGTGAGAGTGGCATGAGAGAACACAGCACTGGTAGGTTCAGGTGGGGGCAGGACTCTGAGCAGTGCAGTCACCCTCTCTGGACTCTTTCAGCCACCCTGCCTCTGAAACACAGTCATGTTTTCTGTCCTGTAACCATCTTAGTGCTCTCAGAGAGAACTTCTCAGCAACACCAAGAAAATCCTTTGCCCTTAGAAAACCCTCCTTAAACTTTCCTTCTGCTATGGTGTCTGTGAATCTCATTTCAGCACCCTCAGGGCCACCCCAGTGTAGTGTCCCTCCATCCTGACCTGGTAGCTCTGATGCAATTTGCACATCAAAGTATTTCCAGCCAGTTGTGTCCACATGGCTTTCAGGGGTCAGGTTTGAGCCAAAGCCTCCTTTCCACAGTCTTGAGTTTTCCTTTTAGCGGACCAAGGTCCCTGCTTGAGATCCCAGTGTGAATCACAATGCGGCTGCAGGGAAGGCAATCCCCGATAGGACACGCGGCTTCAGACAACAGCTATCGAGGCCAGACTTGAGAGGCCTCACTGAAGGTGCCAGTTTCCCTGCAGCTCCCCTTGGGAAGCAATTAGCCAGGCGGAGTGTCAGTCCTTGAAAACTGCAGGACTGGTGGGAAGCAGAGACCAGGCAGCCTGGGCACATAAACTAGAAAAAGCACATAGTTTTGTGAGAGATACAAGTGTGTCACAGGCAAGGCTGAGTGTAGTGTGACCTAGAGAGGACATGCTGCAGTGGGGAGAAGAATTATTAGGAAACCCTGTAGTTATCATGCTGTGATAAGGGCTGGGTTGCAGAAAAGGCCGTATCCAGCAGCAGAATCAGGGAAGACTAAGCGGGCCTATTGCCAGAAAGAACTAAGAAACATCCCAGAATGGGCTGCCTGTTTAGGATCTGGATATGGGTGAGGTGCGCCTGCCCCTAAATGCCAAACACTTTTCTCCTCTGCATTCATTTATCTCAGTCAATCGGCTGCCTGTCTGCTCTGATCATGATTTTGGGGGATGGACTGATGATGATCTAATCAGGGGAGACTTAAATGACAACAGTATCTACTTTAATGATTTTGCAGAATTTAATTGTGACATTTGTTACAGTATGGCCCTCAGCTTCAGCAAATGGCAGCTCAGCATCAGTCTGTCCTCTCTTCCTCACCAGTGCTCCTCATGACAAAGTTCTTCAGAATTGATAAACATCCCATAATTGTGTCATACCCTTGGACTGATGCTTGCTAATGTAAATAATTAGCACCTAATAGCCAAAGCAGAGGCTGGCATTGCTAAATAGGCTTTCAATGCCAGTGACTCACATGCAACATGAGATGATTGATGGGTCTGGATGAATCTAAGATGAACAGATTTTTTTCCCCCCGTGATGCAACTAGGGTTAAACTACAAGGAAATGAGACACATTTGCCTCTGGTCTATCTTTGTCTCATTGCCTGGCATTCAAGCCTCAAGCAGACCCAACCACAGGGTTGGGAGGAAGGACTGGGCAGGAGGAAGGACCTCCTTCCCTCAGGCATTGATTTGCCATAGGTGCATATGAGAGTGTCCTGCAGCCAGACTGCCTCATGAGCCCAGACAACTGTCCTAACCTTGCATTTGCGTGCCTGGAGTTAGTCCCTATGAATCCGTGACAGAGGAGACTCCTGCCTGCAGAGGTGCCTGTTCCCTGCATGTGATTATGGAAGGCCACCAGGCATGTGGGGAGAGCACATCTGGAGCGTGACAGCAGGTCTGAGTCCTGTATTATGGTTGGAGCATTCCTGACATGGAATTCTGCTGAGGAGCTCCAGTCTGTAGATTTTGGAGTAAGAAAAAAAAAGAAAAACCAGCACGTCCTTAGCCAGAAAATTCACTGCTGGGCCAAAGTAGCTTGGAAAAATTACAGGGGTAAAGGAGTTCCTATTTTCTAAGCCTTCCTCTGGCTGAACTTCCCTTTGCTGCTTCAGTTTCCCTTTTGTCAAGCCTCTTTGGGATGTGATTTCTTAGCAAATCTTGGGATCCTTTTTACAGTCAGAACTAGCCAAAGGCAGTGATCCACTCTCTTTAACACATCAATAGACATGGGGGCAGAGAGAAGCTGTGCACTTGCCTCCCTGACAAGGGCAGGACACGGTGCTGGACTGCAGCGCTGGCAGGGGTCCAGCTGGTTACACACTAAGGCAGAGCTGTGGGGTCATCGTACTTTCCTTGTTCTTCTTTTTTCAGAGTTTTATTCTTCCTTCTCCACAGACCAATCCTACTTCAGATCTATTTTGGGAGTACATTTTCATGTGCAAACCTTCCTCTGGGGTGCACGAGGGGATCTGTGTGCATGTGCAAATTCACAAGCCACGAATCTGATGAGCCAGAATCACACTTTCCTCGCTGCAGCAGTGTATGTGATTTAGAAACTATTAGTTGAGCTCCTTAAGGCAAGGACAAATACCATCTTCCACCAGCTGAAAGCTGGACACTGTTCTAATGCAGCTGGCATGATGCCATTCTGGCTGAAGAAAACAGTCTCTTAGCCTGAACAGAGTTTGGTCTGGCTGGAGGTTTCCTGTGGCCTCTGTTATTAGCACTCATTTGCATTGCAGTGTGACTGTGGGATCCCTTGCCAAAACCACAGGTCCTCTGGGTGAGCTGTGGCCGGCTCCCAGAGCAAGAACTGGGAGCAGCTCCATGTCCTGTCTCCCTAGGCAGCTGCAAAGAGAGGCTCTGAGTGGCATCGCCTTGTCTGGCTGCTCCACGGCTGAGCAGGACCTGCACCTTTCAATGTCTCAACCAAAGCTCTTTCCTTGGACTGCTCTCAAAGCTAGAGCACAGACAAAATAATAAGGATGCCAGGATGGAGCTGCTGAGGCAGAGCAGTTCCCAGGAGGGCTGGCATGGGAAAGAGAGAAACGCTCCCAAAGACTCCCACAGTTGCTTCCTTGAGTTGGTTTTGGACACCTGCCAAACTGCCTGACACGTCACGCTACTCAAACCTGTCTTTTGCACTTACTGTTTCTTTCCTTTCTCTCCCCCTTCAATGCAGAAAGAAATGACAGAACGAATTTGCCACTGAAGTGTTCTGGCAAGCGAACTCCACTGACTCATTCGGAGTCCAACGGGACAAGACACCCTGTGCTGGGAGACCCACTCCCAAGGACTTGCTCTGGGCATTCCAAATCGATGAACTATGAACACTGCAGAAGAGCCTCTTCAGGCCAGGGCCAAATCCTAAGTTTTCCAAGAACCTCTGGGCAGGCTTTCCGTTTAACAGATTCCAGTCTCTGTTGTATGGTTCCTGTTTCAGAAAGCCACTGACTTACTGGAGAAGGAGGCACATTTGGTTCACTTTTGCACACTTCGGTTTCTAGGACTCAGTCCCATGTCCAATATCAAAATTTCAGTGACGTTTCCTCTTGTTTTGTCCTCAGCTACATTGATCACCAAATATTTAAGTAGCAATTCCTGCCCTGTGAGCAGGTGTGACCTTGGCTACTGAGTAATGCCTGTTACCTCTCCCACATGCAGTGGGTTTGTGATAACACCTGAGACCAGCCCTGCAAAGCTGGTGACATTTCATCCCAGCTGCCTTCACGTGGTTAGTTGTTGATGTACGGTTTTTAACCATGAGCTGTGAATGTCCCTCCTTCTGCCCTGACTCATGCTTTACCAAAGGGACCATTTTTCCTTTCAAGGGTATTTTCCACATTTGGAAGAGGGGACTTCGTGATGTTCTAGGATGCAACCCACACTTCTTGGACTAATGGCAAGGTAGCCCCATGACCGAGGTGGTGAACTAGGCCACTTCTCAGTGTGATCAGCACAGTCTACATGAGAAAGTCCAAAACGGTGGAAAGAAACTGTTGCCAGAAAACAACATTTTCAAAATGTCAGCATTTTCTGATGTGTTGTCTTGGCTCAAGATCAGCAGGTGCTGGCTGTCAAAATTGTTGGGTTTCCATTATCCAACCTTACAGCAGGTGGAGAAGGACTTTAAGAGACATCTCATCTGCTCTGTTCTTGAGGCCCCCTTCCAAACCAATGTGATTCTTAAACCTTTTTGACCTTCTGAAAGGATACAATTGCTACCTGGTCTGTGCCATTACTGCCCTGAAAAGTATGTCTCAGAATTTCTTCCCCTTCTGCTTGCAGTGCCTGATAACTAAGCTTGTGTTCCCTGTGCCATTTCTCTTTTGACGAAAGTGTTTTTATTTTTCTTTTTTACTCTTTTGGGGGAGTTAAAATCAATTTGTCTGAGCCACAGAATTGTTATGTTTGTGTTTCGTGCTCTTCTGTCTGGGAAAGTTTTGTATCCAAAATACACAGATGATATTTATAACCTGGGGTTTGCCCATTTTTGGGGTAGGGAGGGGATATGGCTAGCAAATGTAAATATTTAAGCCAACATTACAGTGCACAAGTGAATTTTTAGTGCTCAAAGCACTTACTTTGTTGTGAAAATCTATTTTTTCTAAATCTTGTGTACCAGAGGTATATTTTTAAATGGAAATAAAACAGAGCAAAATGGTCACGAAACCACCTGATACATCATTCCAATATTTTCTGTGTAAAATTATTGAAGTCCAAACATATTTGTTCTGTTACTAATTAAAGAAACATTAATAAGCCTGGCATATTTCATTCTTCTCTGATTCATCTGTAGTAAGACAGGCATCATGAAAAAGCACCCAGGATAACCTGAAGAGTGGTTTTCTCCTGAGAGTTGCAGCACTGATGGATCTCAGTGCCATGCTGAGACCTCAGTTTACAATTCAGGAAGCGTCTTGGCAGAGGCCAGAGTTGCTGGTCAGCATCCTCCCCTTGCAGACTTTTCACCAGAATCCCACCTGAAGGTATTTTACCAGGGATACATGGTGGTGAGCTTTACTCACTACTTTTGGCAAAGGTGTGTGGGTCCTGGGATCCATGTTTCTGCCTCTTCATACAAATCAGAACCATGGGCACAAATTGCCTGTGGAGCAGAGGCAAGAGACAACAACAGCTCTATCAAGAGTTCTGCCTTCCTGAGGAATGAGGCCTGGCTGTTCTCAAAGCACAGCACCCTCTGGGAGCTGGTGAGGTTGGGAATTATGGAGAAGTTGCCTCAGCAGTGGGGGCTGAGGGATGAACTGGTAGCAGCCTACAACTACTTCAAGGTGAGGTACAAAGATGACAAAATCAATGTCTTCTCAACCGTGGAAGATGGTGAGACAGTGAGCAACAGCCACACTTTGTAGCTTGGGAGATTCAAATTAGACAATGGAAACCAAAATCCACAGGAATAGTGCTGTCACTGAACAGATACCCAGAGAGAAAGCATTAACCTCCCTTGGTTAAACAAGACTTGGTGTAAATAATTTCCATAAATAAATAAAGCACAGAAGCCTGCTTTAATTTTTGTCCTCCACTTGTCCTGCAGCAATGAATTCCACCAGGTAATTATGCACCATGCCTTATGAAAGGGGAGTGTACTTTTAACCCATGCCTGAGGATTTCAGCCCTGTTGCTTTGTGAGTGTTTCCTGTGTACCTCCTCCACACCATGGAGCTTCCTCATGGAAAATACTGTTTTTGAAAGATCAGCTCACAGGCTCATCTCAAGTACCAGTTTAAAAAGAATTTCAAAGGTCTTTTTTTTTGTTATTCACTTTTTCATTTATTTTCTTTTTAATCTGATTTACCCAAGGAAATAAAGCTCATGATTGTGCTATGACAACTGTATCTTTAGTAATTCTGGAAGCAGTTTAGAAAGGGGAGACAGAGAGATCATTCACTGCCAGAGAGGCCTTTCCATCTCTCTCAAAGACACGGAGCTATTCCCCAGGTCCTCATCCATCTGAGTGCCTTCCAGCCTGGAGAGTTTAATGTTTGAGCGCAGCAGAGATGTTTATGGAGCAGAAACCAGTGATATAAGTATCTGAGTCAAACTTCTCCTTTCAGGAGGCTGAAGTGTGCCTGTGAGGCTCCAACATCCCCAGAGCTTCAACAAACATCCCTGAGTAATTTGAAAGCAGGTAGGAACACTGGGATGCATTAAATATGCACATATCACTTGTTAGCCCCAGCTCCTCAAATGACTCATCTGCTCAGCTGGCTGCCAGGTGCCTGGGACTCATCTGTCTCTATGCAAAACTCCTCGGCTCTTCTGATGAAAGGGAGATGTGCTACCACCAGGATTTTGTTTTTCTTCTCTGCAGCCACCCATTTCCTTTGGGACTGAACAAAAGGCTGTGGCTCTGGTCACCAGGTCAGATAGAGGCTGGCATGGGGCAGACACTGTGCTGTGCCATATCTGCAGATGTTGGAGAATTTGGGAACAGCTTTGAATGGGAGAAAAAGGGCTTTGCGGAACAAAGTGCCACAGGGAAGGAACAAGGAGAGGGGCAGGGCTCACCCAGTGAGCATATGGCCTTTGGCCAGGCATGGGCAGGGCTCAAGGCTGACCTACCCTGGCAGGAGACCCACTGGCAACCCTGTGGGGTTGAGCCATGGGGTGGTCGTGGGGGGTTTGCTGATCTGAGTGGTGGCTCCTGGGTTTAAACTTGTCCATGCTAAGGCTGGACAGTCCTGAGTGAATGCTCACAGTAACCATGACATGATCTGCTCTGAGATGTACATTCTGTCTTGTTAAAAGCTTGTAAAATGTAAGAGAAGACTTTGGAAGAGAGTAAAAGGAGACAATTAGAAGCTGTTTTTTCCAAGGGGCCAAAATCTGTCCATGCTGGAAGATGACCATGAATCTACTCAGGATCAGAAAGGGATGAGATGAGTTAATAACACTAGGTTAGGTTAATAACACTAATAACACTACAACATTCCTTGATTACTTTTTTGGAGGTGGGTTAACATTCAAAAGACTTTCTTGACTAGAGGCAAGAGTGTTTCTTTTAAACGTGTACAGCTTTTACTTTCTGGGGACTGATCACTGTGCTAACACAGCCTAGTCAGCCAGATTCCCTCACGCAGGTCAGGGAAGGATAAATGACTCACAAATGTCAAGAAAACCTCCAAGCAAGCATGTGGCATTCAGGTCACTGTTGAAAAGAGACCCTGAGTCAGAGCTGAAATGCCAGCTGGATGTGGGGGACTACTACATGTCTGCATGAAGGTAAAACGGAACACCAGCAAATGAAGACTTTTACACAAGAGTTGCTTTCTATAGAGGTGGCTGTGGGGGAAACAAAAGCGTGGCCTGCCTGCAAATTTCCTGAAGGTTTCAGTGGAACGCAATCCATTTATGTCCAACGAGGCACCTTACTTTGGTGTTTTGGAGATACCGGGTGATGTCATCTGCTACTGACATCCATAGGGAAGGACTCACCGCCCATGCAGTCACTCACTGCTGGCCACACTGACTGCCCTGGCATCTCCAGCCTCTTCCAGTGTCTGAGCTCACCCAACCTTTCTCCAACTGAGCCAGCCACAGGTTCCTTGGCAGCAGCAAGGATAACTGGGATAACGCTATTCAGATGATACCTGTTGGATACTAAGGGAGTACAGCAGCTCCGTGGTTGCTGCTTCTGTAAAGTATTTGGCACTTGGGGACTTTGTAGGAACCTTGGATTGTAGGGCTTCTCTTGCAGAACAGTTGTGTCCAGGTGCTGGCTGCTCCAGGGCACAGGTTGTTCCATATTCAGCAATTGGTGGTATGCATTCAACATCATCCTGCCAGGAACAATAATTGTGAGGGCATGAAAGAGGATCCATATTTTCAGGATTCTTCAACTTGTGTGAGTCTTCAGCCTGTTTTAGAAGGAGAAGGTTCACCACCGTTTGGGTTATCCTCCAGAAGCAATTTTATTAACTTTAATGAAGCTGTACCACACAGGGGTTGCCATACTGGGACAGACCTCTCCTTTATAATCTCATATTTATTATCCACTTGGCCAGTTACCAACTGCTTTGGGCTATGCTCTAATGACAGAGCAAGGTAAGCATTTTGCCGTCCGTTCATGTGGCTGTCAGGTGAGCATATGTGAGAGATGGCAGTTTCAGGGCAAGCTGCTACAGACATCCTGGGCTGGAGGCCAGGACCAGCACTGCACTCGTGGTCTCCCTTGGGGACAGTCTTACTCATCTTGCAGATTTCAGGCAGTGCCAGCCTTAAGTCGCAGGGAAAACGGTGCTGGTTCTGGTAGACGCATACAGGTGGAGATAATGTTACAGAAGGTCTTGTTTTCTAATACTGTGGAAAATGTTCTGCTGATTTGGTGACTGTGCTCATTTCTGAGGACTCGTTTTCCTTTCATTCCTTGGATTGCTTCTGAAATTCATAACTGGCCTTCTTAGGAACATAGATAATATTTTCTCTGGGCTGGAAGCAGCAGCCCCAGCATCTCGACTTTGCAACGTGCTCGACATTACTGCTCTCTGATGCAAAAATAAACACCTAAGTAGATCAGGAATGCAGGGAAATGAAACTGGGATTCTGTATTTGAAAATGTCACCACTCAGAGGGAAAATCATCTTCCCACTTTTGTTTGTAGCAGTTACACCAATTTTCTCCCCAAGACACCCTTTTTGTGCTGTAACTTCCAAATTCATTACAACTCACAGACACTTATGTCTGTAACTTACAATCTTGAAACCAGCCCACAGCAATGGGAGGATTAAAGAATTCTCTTCTCCAGCAGGAGCACATGAGGAAAGACTCTGAGAGCTTCCCTCTTCTGTTCTGATTACTTGTACAGCAACATCTCTCATGTCTGAGAAACCCAGTTGGGTAGGATGAAGATATCAACCCTCTCTTGTCAAATGGATTTCCTGAGAGTGTTGCTCATCCCCAGCCCCAAGACTTTTATCCATGTATAAATACTGCCTAAACCTCTAGACAGCTCGGATAGATGTAGCATGCACAGTGTCACAGGATAAAACTGCAGCATTCAGAACTTTGGCCAAAGATGTTACCCATCTGAGTAATATCCCAAGGAACCCCAGTTCATGAGACAGCTTAGCCCTGTTCATTCTAATAAGAATATCTCATCCAAACACCACGTGTAAACATCACCAGATCTCACCCCTGTTTTCCTGTGAGGAACTGCTGAGGATGAAATGCAGTCTGTACTGGTAGAAGTCACTGCTGCTGCTGAGAAGCTGTTTGGGGTTTATGGGGCAGTTCAGGGGTGCACAGTGACAGCCTTTAATGATCAGCTTGCACAGCGGACACGAGCATTTTTCTGCTTGTTTCCAGAAGATTTGGTTTGTTGGTCTCCAGAAGGCTACATATTTTCCAGGTCCCACATTACTCAGGCTCTCCATTAAATAGTCAGTTCAGGATCTCTGTCCCAGTGGGCAGTGGGCTGGCACTGTGTGAAGGTGCAAGTACTCCTCATGGATTTGGCTACAGGAAAAGCAACTTTCAGCCTGGTATTCACATCCACATGGAAAATTTTAATGTCCATTTTGAGAATTTTCCCCTGCCCTCTGCTGTGAACAGCTTTGCCAGACAGAACACTGAAATGTGGTCTCTAGAGGTAGAGATATCCCACGCTACTGATAATGAATCATAAGATTTTCTGCAAGACACAGTGCTTTCTCTCTTTTTTTGGGGTATTTTTTTAGGGAATGGGGTGGGGGTGGAGCAGGGACATTCACAAAAGAATGACACAGATGCTTGATCCTGGAAAATGTGATTGCATAAGCCTCTCTCTGGCTTTAATTGCCTAAATTTTCAGAGAAACTGAGCCTCCACAAATTCCTTGAACAACAGAGGGAACAGTACATGCTGTGTGTCCTGAAAAGCAGACTAGATTGCAGGTGCTTAAATATAGATTCAGGTGCTTGGCTTTGAGCAGATAAGAGCAGAATAATTCTAGCCAAGGCTTGAAATAATTTCAGTAGGAAAACAGAGGGCAAAGTACTGTAATCCATTTGTAACACTGCTAAATCAACCTGGCTTGTGTAATTACTTCTTATTTTGCCCAACGGCCAGGACAGATGGCTCCTTCTCTTCTCTGCTACACAGGTAAAAAGCAGACATGTACTTGCAAAGCTATTAAAAAATAAAAGGAAAAGTCATGTGGAAGAACTACTTATTGTAGTTAATAAACCAATTATATTGTTTGAGGGAGTGCTTTCTTCTTCATTTTTCATGGGACTGAAATATTAGCATAAACATTTCCTAGAAATACCATGCCTATTCTATTAAAAACCACAAAATGAAAAACAAAATACTTTTTTTTTTTTTTCCCCTCCTGCTTTATAACAGACTATATTTGAAACAAGATTTGTCCTCTGGTTAAGTGTTTTGTGCAGCTGGGTTATCTTGCAAGTAACAAAAGGGACAGAAAACCAACAGCTCAAGTGTATACACCTTGCTTTGAGAACAGAGCCTGCTTTCACAGGCAGAAGATGCTGCGTTGCGTAAGAGCCCTTTAACCGAGTGGAGAAAGGTGGTTCAAGGAGCAATGGGTGAAAATTAAAAATAATGATGAATTCAATTTGAAAACACTCTACCAGAGCTCGAGATGACCTCCTGAGTTAATACAGGGCTAGATGTTGGGAGTCTGAATGTGGTGGCACAGATTTGAGCTACTCTTGCAGTCTACCCTTTACTTCTGTTCAAGTGGAACAGAAAAAGGGAAGATGTGCAGGCATAAGTCCTCAACCCTTCAAGGATAAAAGTTTATGGTGTCATGGAAACAGGTGGGCAGCTAGTGGAGCACAAAGACTACTAATGGCCTCCAGGAGGGGAGAGGGAAACAGGAGTGTCCTCAACCTGGATGGGCTACCAGAGATTCATGTGGGGAACAGCTGCTTGGAGGGGTTTCACTGTGGAGAAATATTCACCCGGGCTTGCACCTTGTTGGACATCAGAGCACTGCACCAACGTGCACACAAGTGCATCCCTAGGAAACCAGGCTGCAGTGCTTCTGCTGTTTATATTACTGCCAGGTTGGTGGAGAGAACAAAGCATGCTTTCATCCTGGGAGAGGATACCACAAAGATACCACTGATGTTCAGTAACCCCATCCTGTTCTGGGACCTGTGGGCTTCAGCTCTCTCAGGCACTGCTCTCCTTCTGAGCTGTTTCCTTTGAACCCAGGTGAGGAATTGGCAGCTCTCAAACTGGGGTGCATCTTTCTGGCCCCTTGGCAGAGAAGGCAGCAAGAGCAGCTAGCATATGTCTTAACTTGCCTTGGATTTGCTGAGCTCGTGGCTTTGAGAGTTGTGGGTACCCAGCTGCATGTCCAGACGGAAACCTTACAGTGCTGGGATGCTCATGGGTTAAAGCTGTAATTCATCAACTAAGCTACACTTTGTGTTTCAACTTGAGCCAGTTACACAACAGCCAACACTAAAAGAACTGAACAGCTTTGGGTGAAAAACGTCCAAAAAATATTAACAAGTTATTGATCCTAAATGTGGCAGCAGAGTGGAAAGGTTTGGGCCAGTATAGATAAAAGAACTTGTTCTTGCTTCATGGCAACTTGAAGATGGTTTCTGGTGTGCCGTGGGTGAAAAGAGCTATATTCCTTTGCCATCTGTAGTCCTCCAGGCTCTTTGCCATTTGGCAGTTACCATCTCCCAGATGAAATGGGTTAACACTAAGTGTGAATTCTCAGATCTTTGCAAATGCAAACTAAAATGAGTTAGAGCATCTATATGTGACTTTTGAAGTCTTGGTAACTTGGTAACTTTCAATTCACTTTGATTTTTTTACAGACCTATTCAGGTTCTGCTTCAAAGTTTCCCATTACTGCTCTGGTGTCTGTAGCCACAACAGTGCTGCAATGCTTGCAATCTCTAGGCATCAACATGTCCCCTTTCCCAGCAAATCTAGCACCTCCATGGATATTTGAAATCCTTATGGAAAAGATACTATATCACAAACAAAGTAGGGAGTAGTGTCTCACAAGAGTTCTTCTTGGACTTGATTTCAATCTGCTCTTTTTTTCTTTTTAATACAAACTCTAAATTTACCAAGTTAACATATTTTCATTTATTCTACTAAAATGAGCAGAGAACTGAAATGTCACCCAAACTGAGAATAACCTCATAAAATGTCAATCTGAATTGATATGGAAAAGAGCTACTTCTTGCCATCTTCTGCACAAATGGATCCACCTTCCTGCTCAGCCTTATGGTGGGAAATAGTGCTGACAACTGTCTCTGCTTGAGCCTTTTAAACACCTGAGAAGTAGATCAGAGCTTCACTTCATAAAACTGAAAGAAGGGCTCATCTGCAAACTTCAAAGCAAGGTTTCTGCTATTAGTGAGCCCTTTTTCTCTTGGAGCTCTCGTGCAGAGCAGGTGCCTTGTGTCTCTGCAGAGAAGGGGACCTGATAGTTTTTCCAGACAAATATATTTGCAGGCAATACAAACAGCCTAAAACAGGATTACACCTGGCAAAATTAAAAGCCTGATCCAGTAGTAATTATTTAAAAATATTTTTTAAAGCATTTGAGTAGAATGTTCATCTTTGCCACACGGCTTTTACACTGCTGCTCTTTGGGCCAGAGGAGACCTTATTTCTCTCTACAACTCCCTGAAAGGAGGTTTCAGCCAGGTGAGGGTTGGTCTCTTCTCCAAGCAACCAGTGACAGAACAAAGGGACATAGAATCAGGCGGGTTGGAAAGGACCTCTGAGATCATCAAGTCCAACCCTCGATCCACTACCACCACAGCTACTAGACGATGGCACTGAGGGGCCACATCCAGTCTCTTCTTAAGGAGGGATGGAGCAGCCCGATTAAAGACGTAGTCTTAGGCTGCACCAGGGCAGGTGTAGGTCGAACATTAGATGGATCTTAGACACGGGAACGGGCTGCGCAGGGAGGTGGTGGAGTCACCGATCCTGGAGGTGTGTAGGGAGAGACCGGGCTGGCTGGCGCCGTGGTATCGGTCGCAGGCTGGACTCGGTGACCTCAAGAGGTCTTTTCCAACCAAACCGATTCCACGATTCCCGGGAAGGAGACGACACCGACCCCGCCACCCGCCCGCCTCCCCCCCCACAACGCCCCCTCAGCGGGGGCGCGGCCCCGCCCCGCGCGCACGCGCACGGCCGGGCGCGCTCCCGGGGAAGGCGGGCCGCGGGCAGGCTGGCGGCGGCGGCGCGTGCAGGCGCGTTCCCGCCGCTCCCGGCCGCGCTCCCGGCCGCGGGGCCGAGCGGCGCCGCCCCGCCGAGGGACCCGGCGGCCGTGCCGGAGGTGAGGGCAGGGCAGGGCGGGGCAGGGCAGGGCAGGGCAGGGCAGGGCGGGAGGGGGAGCGCTCTGCGCCCGCAGGAGCCGCCGGGCTCGCCCGGCCGCGCGGAGAGGGGAGCGCTCGGCTGGCCGCGGCTTCTGGGGGCTCCTGCTGCCTGGAGCCGGTTTAGTTGTTCCCCGGAGGTTTAAACCGCTGCGTTTCACGCACAGTGCGTGTTTTTGTTTTTTTTTTTTAAATAAAGAGCGGTGGGTCTGTAAACTCCTGCTCTCCCGCCGGCGAGGGAGGAGAGCGGGCAGAGGTGAATGGGCGTGTTCCCCCTGGACGTGACCACCCTAAAGAAGTCT
>JAYRBT010000005.1:8693935-8728620 GCA_036023395.1 Myiotriccus ornatus
TAATAGAAAAAGGCACCTATACTGTGTTCTCCAAGTGCTTCCTGTACATGTGGGCTTGTTTTCCAAATATACTCTGGCTTTCTTTGGGAGGCAGGTTAGAATGAGAGGGGAGTTACATCTGGGTAGTGGATTTTTGCATGTATGTATCTGGAGTGTTAGGAAGCAAAATGAAAGATGATTTGAGGTCTGGGTGGAGGGAAACGTGGTGATTGTTCCTGTTCTTCTTCTCTTGGCTTTGTTTGCAGGTCTTCTTTCCAGCAAAAGGGAAAGGCTGTAACTGCCTTCCCACACAGGCTTTGAATAATGTGTGTCTTAAATATTGTCTCGACACTGAATTACAATGATGATAATAAAATTCAGGCCTTCAACAAAACTGCAGCTAAGACAGAAACTTGTTCTCTTTTTGCTTACAGTGTGTATTTTACTACGTTGTGTTACACTGTGAGCAATAACCCTAAACTGACTGGAGAAGAACAGATCAGAATTTGAACAGTTCCCTTTTTCTTCAGCTGTTGTCAGACCACAAGTCAGACAGTAGGTCTTGGAGAACAGTCTGATGGTTGTGGTCAAGAGGGATGTAAGAAATGCTTTTTATCAAAGATTTTGCTCGTTTGCTCTGAACACCAAGTAATGTTCTTCTCCCACCTCCCTGCAACTGATCCACAGTAGGTAATAAAATGAGTGGGCAAGTTGTTTTTGGGGGAAGCAGGTGTTCAGTGCTTTTGAAGTGACAGGAGTTAGACATTCATCTTGCACCTGACGTGTCCATGGGCCATTTCCCTCCAGAGCAGTTCACCCAGTCTCTGATCTCTCTGTCTGGCAGGGTGAGTTCCTTCAGAGCCCACAGTGTCCTTGTCACCAGAAGTACTCCTGCAGCGTGCAAAACACCTCAGTGCTGCTTGGATGGTTGAGGCACACTGTCTTTCAGGGTCACCAGAAGATCTTTGGTTATACAGACAGAAAAAAAAAAAAAGGCATTTCTTTGAAAGCTTTAAAATTCTCTAAAGCATTTGGCTCTGCTGAGGACATTTTCTTGTAATACCAGCTGTTGCTTAAGTACTGGTTCATTACAACAAAGTGAGTAATTGAGAAGGAAGCTGTGATACCTTTAAAGGAAAAGCTGTGTTGACAGAAGTGAACTACACAGTGATGTGAAATAGCAGACCAGAACAATAAGAATGTAACACAGCAAACATTTCATACTTCAGTCAGATAGCAGATTTGGTAAAGACTGTAGGTTAAAAACATTAACTTTTCAGTAATTTGGTTTCTGTATACAAGGGTAGTGAGCTTCCTGGTTTCAGGGAAGCAGTTCTCTGTAATTTAGGAATTGAGTCAGACTAAAGAGAATTGAAATAATGTAGTGAGCTATTATACAGCTGACTGTAAATATCATAGCCAACTGGCAGAGTGCAGGAGGCGGTTGTGAAGAAATATGACAGCTGTTCTAAGATACAGGATTCACATCCTGTTTATTTGTTAATTTTTAGTCTGTTACGAGCTCTGAAACCGTGATACTTGAAATAGAATAGAACCTGTCAAGGTGTGACTTGGAGAAAGGCAGGTCATTAAAATGACTTGTTTGACACCTTGTGGAAATCCATCAGCTCCTTCAAGCAGAGCAGCCCTTCCTCTGAGCAGCATTGCATGTCATTTCAGTTCCAGTCCTGAATAACTTCTAAAGCAGGCTGAATTGAAAAAGAGGAGAGCTCTGTAATGCTAGCCTTCTTTTTGTGTTAAAATGTGAAACTCTATGTGTGTCAGTTTGAGTTAAAAATAAGCTATTTCTTCAGAAGTTGGTAAAACATGCATTTATATTACTGTATTTAAGAAGTCACATATGACACCCGTCGTGATGATTTCTGAACACATTCTGCCTAAGACTTGAAAATGAGGATATACTGTTGTCAAGAGGAGAGGACTTTCAAAATACGTTTGTCTTAAATTTTCAGAGGTGTGAGTTCCAAGTGACACTCACAGTAGCTATTGCTGACAGATATTGACAAGAAAAATGCAATGGAGTAAAGAAGAAGTGTTTCATGGATTGGTAGATTGCTGTGTAATGTTTTCTGCCATGAAGCTTCTCCCGTGTTTTACGAGCACTTTAGAAACAGTGAAAGGTGGAAAACCTGCTGTTCACAATCTCTTAGAAGAGAATTGACAGGAGGTTTTTTTGTCATTATTGTTTTTAGGACTTGCTCTTCTTTCATTACCAGTGTTCTCATAATTACACTATTTCTATGGATTTAGTTATTTTTTGTAGTATGAGATCTTTAATACTGAATTCACTCAGAAATCCTCCTGGCTCTGAAATGTCTTAGCAGCGCTTTGCTGATGCCTTGAAGACTTAGAGCTGAGATTTTAAACTGTTAGGGCCAACTTGGCAGGATGTGACTGGTGTGCTGAAGTGCTCATGTGAGAGTAGTGTGGAATCATATAACCTTTCTGGAGATTGGTTAGCTGCACAAAGTGTATGACAATGTTTTTATTTAGGCCTTCAGTAACAATATGTGGGGGATTTTTTTCTGCTTTATTATCTTCCATCAGTGAATTATTATCTCTGACTAAGCTCTTGTAGTATCTGCAGCTAGTAATGGGGAGAAAAAAAATGTCTAGATGCTGTAAACACTACTTGCTTTGGAGTGTAAATTATCCACTAATCTGTGGTTTAGAAATGCACATTATGGTTCTGTGAGAAGTGGTTTTCTTTCTGGCCATTTGACAGCATGAACTGACCTAGATTGCTCCTCTGACCTGTTAACTCCTGTGGTTGCATTTTCTCTGTGTGGTTTGAAACTTCCCCACACCTTCTTGCTGTTTTGAAGGCTCATTTTCTTAAGCTGATTTGGAAAAAAAAAAAAAAATCTATTTGTGAAAGCATAGAATAGCTCAGAGACCAGTGCCCTTGGGAGGGCTGTAAATGCTGTCTGATATCAGGGCATGTGTTCTGTTGTGGGTAGCTCGTGGTTGTTGATGAGGTTATTGCTGTGCTTTGCCTTACTGTGCTGTGAAAGGAGGTTTCAGTATAGATGCATATTGTTTCCTCCTGTTTTCACATTAGTTCATCAAACCTCCCAGAACCATTAATTAGCACCCAAACTGGCTTTTTAGGTTTCCTCTGATATTTAGAGGAGGGGTGGCAGCCTGTGATGAAGACAAGCAGAGAAATGTTTGGATAGTTAAGAACATAAACACACAAGAGCATGTGCTTTTTCTGCTAGAGTAACAGATTGTTAAAGTCACCTCTATGTTCTGCCACACAGAGATGGTCAGCAGTCAGCCTGTCCCCATAGCAGACAGTGGGAAAAGGAAAAAGAAAAAAAGAACCAGAGCCACAGATCACGTCCCTGGGAAGTTTGAAGGTCGGTGGCAATTTATAAACTTTAAACTGTAGTGGTCTGCTTTGCCTCTGCTGTTTTTCTCAGCTTTGTTAGCTAAACATTGCTTTTTGGCAAACATTATAAGCTGACACTTCTGTTTTTCCTTATCCCCCAAGTTCTGGTCTTCAGTCTCTTTTTTTGTTTTTTCCTCTTAGTGATGAAACCTCAGTCCTATTCTTAATCTGTTTTTTGTGTGGGGTTGGGTGGTTTTGTTTGTTTGTTGGGTTTTTTGTTTGTTTGTTTGGGTGGGGTTTTATGGGTAGGAACAGTGCTGATGTCAAAATGATTGAATTGTTGTGAGCACAAATAATGTGATGCATTGTAAGTAAAATATAGTTCAGTTAGACAAAACTGACCAGTATAAAACTTCTTACTGGGCAAGTGGCATTGTAAGGTATGTTGCAAATAAAGCTGATAGCAGCCCTCTAGGTTTAAACCTTAAAGTCTTTTAGGTTTAAATTTAAGTTATACTTAAAACACTACCTCTGCAAATAGATTTTGTATGGTAGGCATTTTTCTGATCAAGGAAGGAAATGTTTTCCATCTGAAAAAAATTGTTTCTGAGTTTTACATAAAGGCAGGGAAGTTGGCTGAGGCCCTAGCAATTGCTGAGATATAAAACATTTCTTATATTAACAGACTTATGATTTTGATGCTGGAATGAAGTTTAATTTTAATTTTCCTGGAATTTGAAAGAGGGAAGTGAAAAATGAAGCATAGTTAGGACTGGCATGTCTACTTTAATACCACATAAATCTGAGGGATGCTTATCAGATAAATAGCTTGTCTTGACATTATTCCCTGAAATGCTTTGACTGATGTGTCCTTTCTGCTGGCTTTCTTTGGCAGACTTGTACAAGCTGACTGCTGAGCTGCTTGGGGAGGGAGCATATGCTAAAGTTCAGGGTGCTGTCAGCCTCCAAACTGGGAAGGAATATGCAGTGAAAGTAAGTGTAGAGTAAAAGCAGCATCACTTCTGTCTGTAACATGTCTTCTCCCTCCTAGTATCTCAGTGAAAACCTGTAACAGAGTGGGTGATAGCAAAACCTTTTAGGAAGTTTTTGATGCTTGAAATGAGCCTGTTTTTATAACTGTTGAGATAACCTGTCATCTTAAGTGTTGTGCCTCCAGAGTGAACTGTTGTATCAGCTGCAGACAGAAGTCACAAACAGTAAATCACTGTGTGATGTGTGATCTCAGGGCAAGCTTTCCTCTCATGCCCTGACTTGGTTTTAGTCCTACCTTTATCTCTTCTTAGGAAAGAAGAGGCTGAGTCATTGCACAGCATGGCCCACCAAACAATGCAAGCTTTTGGGTGCTGCTCTGAGTTTAGAAAGCATCAGTTACTGTCCCTACTTCATGTAAAGCTGCCTCTTATTTTTAGACAGAACTAAATCTTCTGTAATATCATTATGTTAAGTGTTGGGGCTCGCTTACAGATTTGTGGTTATCTTGAGTCCCCCATTTAACTACAAACACAAATAGTAGCAGCAGGGGAGCTTTATGTTCACTATTATTCAAAAACCATAGGCACAGAATTTTAATTCCCTTTAAAAGTCTAATTCTATAGATGCCATAATTTTGTCTGTACTTTGTAAAATTGAAGTTGAAAGTCTGAAATAAACAAACTGGTGCATTCTGAATTTGATGTAATCAGATACCAAGTCCCATGTAGTACCAGTGAGTGGTTGCCTGTTCTGCACCAGAGAACTCAGGGCGTGAAAATAAGACACTAATGCTGGATGCAGATGGTGGTGATACTTGTGGTAATGTCATGAGCTTTCAGTTTATGTAGCAATCCTTCAGTCCTGACCTCTGTGGAAAGCCCTTGTTCTTTCTTGTCCCCTTTCAGCCTGAGGGCTGTGTGAAGGAAGGTGACTTCTGATGGCAGTACTGAAGGGCTCTGAGATTGAATGTATGTTTTCTTTCATACATTTAGCTATATTATTGGGTCTCCATAAAGTTTGCACTATGAACCAAACTTTAATTTTGTGGTGAGTTTGGTACTTTTTGCTTAAATGCTTATAATGACAGATCTCTTCTTTTTTGATTGTTCAGTGTCTGATGTGACTTGAATCTGTTTCTATTAGAACTCAAAAGGATATCCTGTTCTGCACATTGCAGGGCTAAAATGAGGCAAGAAAAAGCTCGTGGTAACTGGTCAGTGGCTGTGCAACGTGTGGTTTTAGTTCCTGATTTCTCTTGTCCTTCCAATGCCTTCCAGAGCTCTGCCGACTCTGCTCTGCTCTGTAAATAAAAGCCAGTTGAGAAATTAAACAAACAAAGGTTGACTGTTTATCTCTGGTGGTCATGCCTGAGATTCAAACCTTGAAGCAGTTACCTAATTCCAGAGCTATGTGCATAGATCCTGCAGTCAGTTTTCAAATATAAGTTGTTAACTCCTTTCACAGATCATTGAAAAAAATGCTGGCCATAGTCGGAGTCGGGTGTTTCGTGAAATAGAAACGCTGTACCAGTGTCAGGGTAACAAGTAAGTATAGTTTTGTCTTTGTTTATTTGAAGTATCTTAATTATTTTTTTCAAATTTTTAAGCCTCTTATATGTGGCAAGGTTAGAACCTTTGCGGTGGTCTCCTTAAAACCAGCTGAAATTTAAATTTGACCTAGTCAAAATAAGAATTTTTCCTTCTCTTACCTGTGAAATTTAGGGCAACTATTTGCAGGTTAAAATTTATATAACTCAATTAGCAGCCAGGTCAGTGTGGCCTGAATGTGCCTCAGTGATGAATGGCTTTTGTCCAAGTTAGGAATTAACATTTTAACACTCTCCCCTGTGATTTCACCATCAGCAAAAGCTGACCTGATACCAGCTGCTTTTGAAAGGAGGTCTTGCCCTACCTTTCCCTAATGTGTGGCTCATCCTTCTCTCTGTGTCAGTCCTTCTGCTTTTGCACTGGAACTCTTAGATCAGCCAAAAGTTAATTTAGTTCTCATTTTCATGTATGCTGACTTCATGTAGCCGCAGGATGAAGCAACTTTAAAGCTGCTGCTTGTCTGAAGAGTGGGTAAAACTGTGCAGGCACTGGCAGCATGCTCTGAGAGCTCTGTGATGAGTTCAAACCAATTCTGAAGCTAGTTTTACATGTGTCTGTTAATCCAGAATGTATACAACAGCTGTTATCTGTATTACTATCATGCAGCTTAATTTAGCCTTGTTTAACAAATTCATAATGTAACATACAGAAAGAATTTAAAAACAAACTTGTTTACCAAACTCATGGGGTTTTGCTGTGCTGTAGGGGGAGCAGATTATGTCTGTTCTCTTGTGAGGTTAAGAGTGTATGGTCATCCAGTACACCACTGATGAAAAACTGAAGCTTTCACAACCACATGGAGAATTTGGGGTTTGTATGTATTGTTAAGTGTGGAAAATTCTGACTGACACCTTTAACGTTCTCAGGGAAGCGTGGGGTGTTTGTGCTGCCAAGACTTTACATGAGCTAAACAGGACTTAGTCTAAAAACAGCAACTAAGGTGCTGGATTTAATATCCTGTTGACAGATGCCTGTCTGCTTTGAGCCCTGTGTGTTTTGCTTTGTGATTTCCAGAGAGAAAGAATGCCAAATTAATTATTTTTTTTTTATTACTGCCTTCAGCACAAATGCAATGTTTTAAATTATTAAATACAACCTATTACCAATTCCTGTCAAGTGAGGAGCAGCAGAATCTCACAATCCTGTCTGATTTTGGTGTTTGGCCTGTTTCCTGCACTTAAATTTCAGTGGGAGTTGGAAATGTGGTTTTAATGCCGTGGACAACCAAAGCAACTTCTTTAACTAGAACTCTTATTTTTGGCTATTTCTGGAACTTCCTAATTATCCATGCTGAAACTCTTTATTACTGTGTGTATACTCAGTGCTTGTTTTTAATATTTCCCTTTTTTGTTTGTTTGTTTTTTTCTTTGTTTGTTTGGTTTTTTAAAGGAACATTTTGGAGTTAATAGAATTTTTTGAAGATGACACAAGATACTACCTTGTCTTTGAGAAGCTGCGAGGAGGTACTGTGCCTTTGTTCATTGAGTCATTTTGCTCCTGTTTGTCTCAGTGTTTTAGAGTAGCAAACGAAGAGCTTTTTCGAAATGCTTGAGAATTTGAAGACAAGAAGTAGAGGAAATATTATACGAAGCTCCAAGTGTGCTTACTCTTGAATACTGATGGGTCCTGTCATGCATTTGCAATCCCTTTCTGTAGTTAAGTGATGGAAATGTCAGCTCTGTTAAAGTGGAAGGTTTGAAATACAGTTAGTAGGTCACGGTACCTTCGGGCAAGGGGAGACAACGCGGTAGGTCAGGTGTTATGCGTGATCCTAGTACAACATTTATATACCCCAGCAGTGTTCTCCCTTGGTGTAGGATTGACTCTGCTGAAACTCATGGAGCGCTGTCAGGAAAATCATCTTGCTGCTGTAATTGTGAAGCAGTTGTGCTTGTGGGTGTTTGAGGGCCCATCCCCTGAGCATGGGTGGTCACAGAGCTCCAGCACTTAACGCTCACCTGGGGAATGAGGAAGCTGCATCAAGCACTTCATGGACTTTCTAACATTTGTCTGCATTGAGTATAATTATGGTACCCACTAATTGCATGGCTGTGCAAGACCATGAGTTAAGCATGGCCAACCCTTCAGAGAAAAATGGAGCTTCTAAAGGAATGCACCTCTGTCCAGAGAACATCATGATCTCTGATCAAGAAGGTTTCCAGTAGCGAACTGTGCAAGAAATACAAATTCTTTCTGCATAGATGGAGAACTGTTTTTAAAAGAGATGGATGTGTGTTTTTCTTGAGTGAAAGCTTTTGTTAACCTTCTCTCAAAATTACTGTCTTTTCATTGTGTTTTCCTCTAACACTTTGTCTTAATGCACAGACTTCTCTGCCAAATTAGCTGTAGTAGGGCTTGATTGAGATGAACCTGCATTTATTTGTTTTCTCATCTCCACATCCTTCTAGTAGTTAATCCTATTCTTGGGCTGTGAGATTGTGGTTGTCACTGTACCTGCAAAGCTGCTGAGAGGATAATGATGCTACTCCTCCTTCCCTCTCTTAGCGACTGCTTTTATAGTGGCCAACTAGGGCTGAGGCTAGTTTTCCTCTTAGAAAAAAATCAGTATTTGAAGTGTTAGCTATGTGGGTTTGACAAAAGAAATAATGGAAATTAGGTGCTTCTGATGCACTACAGATTCTGATGTGAGTGCATGGCTAGCAAGAATGAGAACATTAATCTTCAATGCAAGCCTTACTTTAGTAACTCCAGTCTTGGAGACTGATGTTACTTACAGTGTTAGAGCATAATTTGGGCTTTTCATTTTCAACTTTGCCTTCCTGTAGCTGTGGTAACTGAAGGAGCTCTGCTCCACTTTTATTTGTGTTCAGTTCACTATGATATGCAGAATCCTTTTAATATCCTTGTCTGACAGCATTTTATAATTGAAAGAGTTAAAATCCAGCTGATTATACTGAACTTGCATGACTTTAAATGATTTCCACCCTTCTTTTCCCCTTCTCAAATGTGTTTTGGGAGGTGCTATATAGTGCTTTCTCTGAATGCTGGAGAGGTGGGAACAACTGCTATTCTTTCTCTGTGAGAGTTCTCTACGTGGGCTGAATATAAAGTCAGTAGAATATGTTTTCATTGATATTGATATAATTCTTATCTGAGAGAGTTTGAACATCAGCTCTATTCACAAAGGTGATTTGAAATAAACCTGCTGAGTGAAATGAGCACTTCAGGTGGCTCTGGATTGTTTCCTGCAAAGTGTGGGGTCTTTTCCACAGACATGGAAACATTGAAGAACTGTTACTGCTTTCTAAAGATTCAAAGAACAACTCTACCAGGAAAACCCTTTGAAGTCTGCACTTTAAGAAATCTTTAGCAAACGAGACAGTGGGGTTTTTTGGCAAGGGAAACTTTTTGTATTTGAAATCTAATAACCAGGTCTTCTTTTTGACTGTCTTTCCATTCCCTCTCTGAATCCTTGCTGTGGAGGAGTGGCAGTAGCATTGATGTTATACCAATAGGAATTACCCAATGCGATATTTCCTTCCACATCTAGAACCGAAGAATAAAAATGAAATCACCTGAGACAGAAAATGTTTCATGTACTGGGGCCAATAACAAATGGCAGTTACTTCTTGAATTTCTCTGCCTGATTGCTTTTACAAAATACCTCTCTCAGGAAGAAAATGAAAGGCAGTAGTAAGGCTGTTTAGGGGTCTTGGATCTCTGTGGACTACACATAATCAGTTTTTTAAAGACATTTTTAATCTTTTGACAAGATTGAATGAATTCACTTAAGGCAGATAAGGAATCAAACCTCCCTTTATTCTTTGTTAAAGGGATACCAGTGGGGCTCTGCCTTCAAGCTACCAGCACTTCAGTATGTTCCAATTAGAGATGTCCTTTGTCAGATTTCATAACCTTGGGCAAATTTTCCCTTAAGTCAGAGTATGAGCCTTGCCTTGATGTCAGTGGGAAATTTAATGTGTATTTAAAGGTCGAATCTCTTTTTACTTTGATGGTGTGGAGGCACAAAATGTGTGTACTTGGCTTTCAGTGCAGGGTTTCAGTGGTGACAAAATGAGGAGAGTTTGAGCATGGCCATGCGTGCCCTGGGGTAGGCTGGGTTTTGCTGAAGTGCTCATGTACCCCCTTAGCTGATGTCTGAGTTTCACTACGACTACTGGCAAGTCTTTACTGTCCCAGTGTGTGGAAAACAGACCAGTCATGTGCTGGGGCAGTAAAAAATGATTGCCTCTCGTGCTGTGCTTCTACTAGAGAGCCACACTGTTTCAAAATTGTGTTCTAGCACACTGAAGTGTGGAAGCTGCTCAGCTGGACCATTTTCTTCTTAGTCATTCCCCTGCTTGGTCCTCAGAAGTAGCCTGCAGTGAAAGGCTGTTACGAAATATGAGAAATGAGGTTATGGATTCATGATACTTGGAACTAGTTTGGGATTCATGCTGAGGTTGTTTCTGTTCACCTGTTGCTCTGGCAGGTTCAATCCTGGCCCATATACAGAAGAGGAAGCACTTCAACGAGCGAGAAGCCAGCAAAGTGGTGAGAGACATTGCCTCTGCTCTGGATTTTCTTCATACAAAAGGTAAGAGCAGGCTGCCTCCATCTTTGCTAGTCGGTATTGTACACTTAGGTTATGAAGCACATTTGTCTGTAAGTAGTCAGCCTTTGCTAGCATTTCTATTTACAGCAATGCCAGATCACTTAAGCTGTTTTCCTCTATAATATTATTTTCATAATGTGGTATTTTAATTAATTAGCTGTGGTAGGATGGTATAGCCTTTTCAAAAAGAAAAGTTAAATCGTCGTCCAGGGAGAATTAATATTAGGGCTGAGTCTGTTTGCTTGTTCTTGTTACCTTAAGCCACCATGTAAAGGTTATTCAAAAGGGAGCTAATGTTCTTTTTAATTTCCTCCTCTTTCAGGTCTACAGAGATACTTTGCTGTATTTATTCAGAACTTCTGCTGGTTACAAGACCCATTTGTTTGTAGTAGCTTTTGGTCTCTACATTTAGACCCCCTCCCCCCACTGTTAAATTGGGAGACCTACAGTGAACAATAGTCCTTGTTTGAAGCTGTCCTCATTTCGTTTGGAATTCGCTGAGATTTAAAAGCAGTTCTGTTTGTAGAAGGTTTTTTATGTTAAAGTGTTTTCCTGCTGCTTTTTCTACTTGAGAGTACTTCTGTTTCATTTCAAAATTTCTGTGTTATGGTCATCCCAGAGTATATGTTCATGTTCGGTGTGATGGATCCCTTTGAAACTTTTCCTATGTCACGATTATTTGGCCGTCACAGGACTACTTATGTGCTAAGTTGGAATCACAGCACTGGTACCTCAGCAGGTTGAACCCATTTAGAAGAAAAGTGTAGCAGTGCATAGGGAATGAAGTGGTAAACCTGAGGAATATGGATCTTGTCACATGTTGTGACTGTTAGGAGAAGTTAGTTTGAATGTGGAATCCAACCTTAGCTTGGACTAAGATTTTTGGTAATCTTCGTAGCCTGTCTATGCAATAACTTTAAACCTTCAGAGAAGGTACTCTTTGAATACCTCTGTTTAGAAGATTTTGACTTTGAGATATGGGGCAGATAAGGAACATCAAACTTAGGCTGAACCTACAGAGAAATTCTTACTTGATGTGTTAGGGTTTTTTAACAGCTGAAAGTCCAGGTACCCTGTTCAAGGAACTTTAACATTGACTCAGCTAATATCTTTCTGTAGTTCTCTCTCAGGTTTTAGTTTTAATTCCCCTTTTCCCCAAACAAGAGGAGAGTGATTCATTAAAATGGCTGTAGAGCAGCAATTTGCTTTCTTGTTGTTTGCTGTGAAGTGGGGCAGAGGGGACATGGTTTGCAGAGTCGGCTACAGCAACATCCCTTTTCATTTTATTGTTCTCGTTATGGTTCTTCCGTGTGACATTAAAATAATTAGTAAGTAGCACACACAGCACTGAAGTAAACAGGAAATTAAAGCAGTTTTATTGCACAGCTTAATGGTGAAGCGCTATAGCTAAATGCTTTAAAAAAAAAAAAATTTGAATGAGGACAACTAATTCTTTTGCCAGGGGTAGTTTAAAACTCAGCTGGATGATAATGCTGCCTTACACCCACTTGGGATGCGTGTGCTTTATTGCTAATAATCCGCTGGAGGAGTGTTTGAAGGCAGTTGTTTTCTCAGCGCTGCGTGCGGCAGCAAAATAAAATGTTACATAATCGGACGTTTGAATTCACACAGTGATGCCAAAAGATGGTTTTGGCAAGCCAAGCCAACTGTTGGGAGTTTTGTCAGCCTCGTTGCTGTAAATGTCACCACAGGCCACCTCGATGGATTCCTTGTGCCATCTCCTGTGCCGGAGCGATGGGAGCTGCGTCATTAGGAACGCTCCGATTCCGTTAGATCAGTGCTGTGCTGTTATGTTTGAAGTCACGTCTCGTGGACTGTGCTGAAGAAAAGACACTTAAGAACTCCCTTACCTAGAGTTTGGTGGGATTTTCTTTCCCGTACTCTGAAGTGGTACGAGGTGTGCTTGGAGTGTAATTTTTTAAATCAAGGCTAGTGCAGTTAAATTACAGCCAAGTTGCTCATTTGATTTGATGTTTTTCCCCCCCTCTCTCATTTTCTACCTTCCAGTTAAATGGAGAACTACCAGAAACTGTGTGTTTAGGCATTTGAAGAACTGCTTTGTCAACACAGAAGCACCTTTGCATGTGAATTACACGGATAACTTTGTGCTTCCCTGTTAGGTTTGCCTATTCTGATAGCAGATGGATGAAGAGGCCCTTTGGTTGTTTTCCTTTAGCTTTTCTTCTTCATGTCCAACTGAACCTTTAATTTTTCTATTGCTTCAGCAGTGAATATGTACCTCAAAGGGATATTTTCATCTGGGAACTCAGGAATTTTTTTGCAGGGGAGAATGTCTCAAATATTGTCTGTGCTGGTAGGAGTCCAGCAAACCACCAGTTGATCCATCTGGAAAGAAGGACCTTAATGTAAAAGGCACAAAAATCTTTTGATTAAACTGTGTAAACAAGTAAACTTTTCTACAGGTTAGTCATCTTAATATTAAGGATGATAAAGGTATAGCAGGGTACAACAATGACTTTTAACAGATACAATTAAATTATTGTATTTAAGAGGGCAGGTGTGTGTAGCATGCTCAGACCTAGATACTTCCCATGCCACCTTCTAATAAAGAGAAGTTGTGAGAAATAAAGCAGCAGAGTATCCTCTCTAATATACATTTGTACTCTCTGTTTAGGTATTGCTCATAGGGACCTGAAGCCTGAAAACATCCTGTGTGAATCTCCAGAAAAGGTGCTGCTCTGATCTCTTGACCTTCTGCTGTATTTTTTTTAGCTTGGTTTCCAAAAAAGTCCTTGTGTCTTTTCTCTTCTTGAAAACTTTTGAACTCATTAATGAACGTCAACGAAATTTAACAGAACTGAAGCTTAAAAGAGGCTAAATTCTTCTTTGAGCTGTGAAAATATGAACATCTGGCTGAGAGATAAAAAGCCAACTGGCCTCAGAGAGGTCATGGCAATTGCAGCCTATCACCTCATCTGTTCTGAGCCACTGCCCACGTGGACAAGCAACATTCACAGGGCAGCTGGTCACGTTATGTGACCAGTTCCCAAAGTGTCCTGGTGTGTACTGACACTTGCCTAAACAAATAAAAAAATAATGGAACAGGATCAGATGCTGGCAGTGTGGGCAGGGGAGGTGAGTGGAATGAGGGGAAGATAGCTGCGAGAGGCTGGTTTTCATTTGGTACTTGTGTTCTATCCTGGGATCTTCCACTTCATACATGGGATAATCATATATATTGCATTAATCCCGGTCTTCCTGACCTCTTATTTTTTTGTCTTTGTTTGTAGATATCACCAGTAAAAATCTGTGACTTCGATCTTGGTAGTGGGGTGAAGCTGAACAGTGCATGTACTCCAATAACTACTCCTGAATTAACAACGCCGGTGAGAGGCCTGTTGTGGCTTTGTGCTTTTTCGGTTTTGTTCTACCATAAACCAGTTTTTCTTACCTCCAGAGGAGAGCTTCCAAAGGGCTTACTGCCACTACACCCAGTGGTAGATAGTTCATTTCAAGTGAGTGTGTATGTGTGTGTGATAAAGACTGTCTTGCTTTCGCAGTCACAGAACAAATATACAGAAGCACAGGAGCTCATTGTATTAATTCTCCTGTTGACCAACAAGGGACACACTGGTCCTGCTCATCCCTTACACAATCAAATGAGGAAGCTTTTCATGCACACTTTTTGTGTGCTTATGGACAGAGTTTGAACAAGTTTTGTGTTCACTTCCCCATGTTTGGGTTCTGTAGCTAAAGACCCATGAGCTAAGGGGAATGCAAGCTCTATAATCAGTGTGTGCCTTTATAATATACTTTAGTTTGAAAAGCTACAGTCCTATGCTTTTGTCATTACTGTGCAAGAAAAATCTGGGAGTGTTCAGGAGTCTTACAGAAATCACTGCCCGTGATACACTTGTTTACTTTCTGAAAATTCTGGTAACTAATGGAGAAGATCTAAAAACCTGAAAGATGTAAATTAGTATTTTGACCTTGTATTAAAGGATCCTAGTCATATGGAACAGCTAATGATGCTGCTAAAGAACAGTAGGAACTCCTTTGCCTTCTCTTAGGTCTCTGTACTCCTTTACACCTGAAATGTGTTAATTTTTTCCTGTGCTCACAAAACGTTTCAAAGCTCTTGGCCACTCCTTAGCAGGAATGCATCAGCTGGGACTTGGCTTGACAAAATCAGACCAGCAGTGAAAGGCAGCAGTAAACTTCAGTAGTCTCTGATGCCTGATTCTGCTTTTAGACCAGTCCAGCTGGAATAAAGAGAGAATGATGAACCTGAGTCTTGTTTTGATGTGACCCTCCCTTTGAGAAGCTGCTTGCATTCGATTTCCTAGTGTGGGTCTGCAGAATACATGGCACCTGAAGTGGTGGAAGTCTTCATGGAGGAGGCCACGTTCTACGATAAGCGGTGTGATCTGTGG
Source organism: Myiotriccus ornatus (assembly GCA_036023395.1). Taxonomy (NCBI): domain Eukaryota; kingdom Metazoa; phylum Chordata; class Aves; order Passeriformes; family Tyrannidae; genus Myiotriccus; species Myiotriccus ornatus. The sequence continues at coordinate 8,708,861 of JAYRBT010000005.1, forward strand.
AGCCTGGGAGTGATCCTGTACATCATGCTCAGTGGTTACCCCCCTTTCGTGGGCAACTGCGGCACAGACTGTGGCTGGGACAGAGGAGAAGTCTGCAGAGTTTGCCAGGTGAAATGGGCATGTCCCGGGTATGTGGGGAGAGCACAGTTTACCCGTGAACTTAGGGGGTCAGACTTGCCATAATGTCAGCAGTGGGGAGCTGTGTCTGTGACCCAGGCAGGTATGTGGGAGGATGGTGTGTCACTGAGAAGTGAGGGTGGTAATATTGAAGCTGAGTGATGTCACCTTCCCAAGTAAAGTCAGGCAACTGCCTCTGTTTCCTCCTGTTGTCAGATCTGAGCTTCTCCTCATCCTCTCCACCACCCTACAATCCTCCTGTGTTCTGTAATCCTTGCTCTTGTTTATGGTAGTCACAGGAATTCCCAAGATGAAGTTTGAGCCCCAGGAGAATCACCATGCAGGGCCTGAATTCATTCTTTCTAAAACCTGAGTACTTTAGTTGCCCTCTTATTTATGAGGGGGATCAGGAGGTGGAAGGTGTTTTCAGCAGACAATTGTGCCAGGCTGTGGCCATCTTAGGATGCGCTGAATCACTGTGGAGCTGCCTGTCGCTCTCCATTGCCTCCATAAGGAGACTGGATGATTTCAGTTTGCACCCTCCATCTGAGGAGTCTTCTGGTTGCATTGTATTTCAATTTTAAAAATTTTCCATCACTAGAACAAGCTTTTTGAGAGCATCCAGGAAGGCAAGTATGAATTTCCTGACAAGGACTGGTCGCATATATCCTCTGAGGCCAAAGATCTCATCTCAAAGCTGCTGGTTTATGACGCCAAGGAACGACTTAGTGCTGCTCAAGTTTTGCAGCATTCATGGGTTCAAGGAGTACGTATTCCTCTTTATCTTATTTTAAGTGTTATTCTTCTTCCAAAGTGACAAACAAGCTGTTCCCTGCCTCTGAACTTCTAATAGATCCATTGTGTGTTTTGGTGGTTGTATCTTGATTAATTGAATGATACACAGCGGCTTTATCCTCTCTGTGTGGTAAATATTTGGTTGAATATGTCAACCTTTAAGTGTTTGCTTTGGGTTTTCTTAATTGTTGCTTTGTGCATTTTAAATGGCTTTCTTGTGAATACCAAGCACTGCAGTACACAAATAATTGTGTTACTCTTTAATACAGTAATGCAGAATGCAGGTAGATGACACAGTTTTAAAAGAACAGCAATGTCCTCTTTTGCTTCAGTTTCCTGTTCAGGAAAGAAGGATTAGACCCTCTGGAGGGCTTCCAAAGCTGTAGTCTTATACCTGCAAGCTGTGAAATCTCCTTGTGAGGGGAGACAGATTATGAAATACGTTTTGTAAACAAACAGGGATTTGTAAACCCTCAGTGAATTAGTTTATATGCAATATCTGTTAGTTGTAAAGATTTGGGGGAGTCACCTGATTTGTCACTCTCTTGGGAAAGCTTTCTAATATGTAAGTAACTTTTCTTAACTGCTTCTTCTAGCAGGCTCCTGAAAGGGGATTGCCTACCCCTCAAGTTCTTCAAAGGTGAGATTCATTTTTAAATATCTATAAACTTGGCCAGGAATAATTACTGAAAAATGGATGAGAGCTAGGAGCTGACAAATCAGGGGGTAACATCCCTGGTTGAGAATGGAACTTCCCAAATGTGCAGCAGTAATTTTGTTAAGAACACCAGAAATATTGAAGCTCTGAATTTTCTTTATGATCTAATCTTGCTTGTTTGTGGGGAAAGCATTAGAGGGGATTCCTGCAGTGCAGTGTTAATCTTAGGCGGGAAATAATGATGGTTTTGACGGTTTGCTGCCCAGGAGGGGGAGAAAAAGGCATAAAAGCATGTCTTATCCAAAAAGACTACTTTGTGGTGGGTGAATAATCGTCGTAAACAGACTCAGATCTGACTTTCGTTGTACTTGGTGGTAATCACAGTATCCAGATAACTGTGAGCAGGACAAGCCTCATTTGAAGTGATTTGATGGCAGATTCTGTTTTCCGGGGAGCCGGAGTCACAAATCTCTGTTTCTATGTCTGCCATTTGTGATTCCAGGTGGTTCTTCCCATCAGAAATGTGTTTCCTCAAGCCAGAGGTGTAGTTGTAGTGGTCCTGCAGTCCTCTGAAGAATGACAGCAGTATTGCCCCATAGGCCCATCCTTGGATAACATGTAGGAATGAATCACGACATCTCAGGTGGCTTCCTGGGTTTACGTTGAAAGTCCTTGGCAGAAGGAGGACTAGAAATGTGGCTGTTTACAAAAGCCCCAGAGTGTTTATGTCTTGTATTGCTGTTCCTCTCACTGAGGACGGATGCAAACATCAACCTGTCATTTTGCCCGCTCGTGCCGATGTTTCCACAGGAGAAATAAACCTGCCGGGAAACGGCTGTTCTGACGTGAGAGTAACCAGGTGGAAGCGACTGGGTGCTGGGTTGTAACTGCTTCCTGCTTTTCCCTCGGCAGGAACAGCAGCACGAAAGACCTGACCCTCTTTGCTGCAGAGGCCATAGCCCTGAACCGCCAGCTGTCTCAGCACGAGAGCGAGCTCAGCGCGGAGCAGGACGGCGTGGCCCGTGCCGTGTGCTCCATGAAACTCTCCCCTCCCTCCAAGTCCCGCCTCGCCAAGCGCAGGGCGATGACACACGCCACCAAAACCACTGACTTCCAGCCAGTTCCTCATAAAGCCTTTTAAACCTCTCTCCTGCTACGGATGGCGAGATCGGTCTGTGTTCTTATTTGGATTTTCGGCGCTGGTAAAAGCTTCTCCGCTCCTGACACTTTGATTAGAAGCTCGCTCTTGTGATGTGGCTTGTAACTTTAAGGGGACAGCTTTTTATGGGAATGTTTTTTGCCTGTCAGATTTGGTGCATTAAGATAATTTAACTGATCTTTTTAAACTGCAGAAGATGGGTTTGCTGCTGTATTATCTGAGGTGATAAATCACTAAGTTTTCCTCATTTTCTTCATAGAAGAGCACACTTTAAAATGCAAACTTGAAAACATCAGGGATAAAAATGGTTTGCCTAGCAGAGCATCAAGCCTATCCCTGCCAATGGCTGCTCTCCTCGATGGCACATCCTGAAGGTCCTGCTGTTCCTGTCAGCAGCAGGGACTGTTTTCAACCAACAGTGCCCCTCTCTCTTTCTGTAGACTCAGGAAACGAAGGTGGTGACTGAGTGGATCTCTGTCTGCATTGCCTTCGTTGGGCTTAGATTGAATGAGGATGATTCTGTAAAGGTGCAAGGATTGCTCAGGCTTCTAGAGATGAAAAGGACCGGGTAGTTTTTTATGTTGTTGATAGATTGTGTGTTAGCATGTAGGGTGAAAACTGGGAGGGATGGGTTTTTTATCTGACATCTCTTTGCTCTTAACTAAAATGTGCTCCATACTGTCTCTTTTTTCATTTTCTGGGGCTTGATGTTCATTATGTCCCCTTCAAACAGTTACATTCTTAAATCTGATAACTACAGTATAACAGACTGTTTATGTAACAGTTCACATTTACTATTAGATGGGGTTTTTAATATTCATGTGGGGTTTTATTATATTAAGGCTATCCTAAATTATACTTTCCTCTCTGTAAACTTGTATTTCTCAGTGACCTTTTATGTGTCCTGCCTGGGCTTCCTAATGTGAATGGACAGAAATCAATGAATTTTGGTGTGTGAATAATTTAGAAATGCCGAATGCAGAGGTACATGTGTACAAAAACAGTGCTGCAGCCGTTGTGTTCTGCCTCCTGCAGTGATCTCAGGCTGGGTGTCTGGATTTGTGCTCCCAGTTTTAGTACTGTGGTGCACCAGGAGTGCAGGAACAACTTGGAAAGGGTTCTGTCTGAAAAGCTGAAGACTTTGAGTGACCAAGGGGAGGTGTCCACGGAGAAGGACATGGATGTTGAGCACTTTCTAAAACATAAGCTGTGAAAACTGGGCCACTAAGATGCCCGACATGATGCACCTTAACTTGCCAACCCTTTCTGAAACCCTTTGCCAGGGCTTTGTGTGCAGAGAGGTGAGGAGGAGGCCCCCAGGTGCCAGCACAAAACCCTCCCAAGCAGAATGAGAAGGAATAAAGTAGCAGATGCAACAAGCACTTGGAAATAGAAAGGTCAAAGTTGAATGTCTTTGCATGGCCTATTCAGAGTGGTTTTACATTATCTTTTATCGGTGTGCATACGCCTATTTTTATACAACAGGCTGTATTTTGTGACTAATATTAAAGTTGTTATTTAAAAGTTTTTATACATTGTGCCAGTCAACAAATTATGATATGTATTTTGCTTTTTTTATTAAAATGCTCTAAGTTATGCATTTAACACATTTGGCAGTTTTGTGTGGGTTTTTTTTCCCTCTTAATTTTTGGTTCCACAGAAAAAGAGAGAATTACTACTCTGTGTGACATTGGATTTAAGACAATTTAAGTCTCTGAAGACTAATCATACCTCCCTCTTCTATTGACTTGTCAGTCTCTGGTCTCAGATTTCTTGAGGCAAAATGAAGCTATGCCTGCATGGAGGGGCCTGAAAAGGAACCTGTGATCCTTTTACCTTCAAAAGAGATGAGCTAACTGAGTTCAGGAACTTACCTGCACTGTTACATTTCATGTTCTTCCTTTTGATTTCTGCATGGGGCAAAAATCCTGTTACTTGGCCAGGAGCAGTGGTTCGATGCAAAGTACTCTTGGATGGAGGCCTGAAGCCTTTGAGACTCCAGAAGTCTCAAAAGCAGCATTAGCATGGAAGTGTGAAAAGGGAGACTGCTTGCCCAGGGATGTCAGAGTCTCGTGGATTTAGTCAAGCATTGCTAAGTGCTCCTTTGCAGACTCTGCTCTGTGCCTGCTGCCTGTCATTGGTGGTAGAAGTAGCCCCAGGGAGCAAGTTAAGGAGCAAAGACCGAAGCTGCTGCTGTTCCTGTATTCTTGGGTGAGCTGTTGGTCCAGATAGTCCTTTCCTCTCTCTCTCCCCACAGTCCAACGTGCAAAGTGAATCCAATGTATGTGTCCTGCACAGTGAGGAGGAAGCTGGCTTGCTAGCCAGATTTGCTTTCCCTTTTCAAAAGGGACCGTGGGAGGAGAGAGTGAAACATCCAAAGAAAACCTCAGCTCAGGGATATTCGTGCCATCACCTTCAGCAGGGGCAGTTGCAGTCCGGGTGAGCAAGTGCTCTGGGTTTGCAGCCTCCTCCTGCACGAGAACACTTCAGCTGCTGGATGGGTGCAGCACAAAGGATTTTGAGACATGGTGTGAAACTGGAGGTGCCCAGTAGGACTTGCACTAAATAGTTACACTTTGCCTGATGGTTCTGACAAGCCTTTCAGCTGAGGGCTCAGGGCCACATCTGCCCCTTGGGCTGCTCTCAGCTGCCAGCAGCTGCCTCCACACATTGCCTGTAGTTAGAGCATCCTTGCTCCCCACTGGTACATCCTTGCAAACTCACCTGTCCAGGGCTTGAAGGCACAATGTCAGGCTTTTCACTGAAGATCTAAAATCTGGACGTGCTTTTCCTTCTGCAGGGCAATAACCTCTGGCACAGATGGAGGCAAGCAGTGGGTAGTGGTAGTTGCCAGAGCTGTGCAATGCTGGGAAAACCTTCCCACACAGGGAGGAGGCGTTGCCTTAAGCCAATTGTTCTGCCCTCATGTGTAGTCTAGTTTAGAGTGGCTCTTGCAGAGCAATTTTTTTGTTTCTCTGGAGGTCTGTGGCTGAGAGTTTATGATGGGGTTTGGGTGGGGAAGGCTGTTTAGCTGGGGAGGTGGGATGCAGCACTCCCCAGTGCCCTGTGCAGCTCATGGCTTGAGTGAAATCTGAACAGAGTAGGAATCCCAAACCAGGTGGCAGGTCTCTTATTTGTACTCACCTTCCTTTCAAAGGAAATCTGCTGTATTCAAATCACAGGCTTTTGTTTGAAGTGTGCTTTAAAATGATCTGCTTCTCCTTCCTCCTGGGCAAGAGAGGTAGCAGAGAGCACCGGAGACCTTATAGCAGTGGTGCAAGAGTGATGTTTCTGTGAGGCAGGTCTTAGATCTTTCTTTGACTAAAAAATGAGAAGTCAGATTCAGCTGATGGTCCAGCAGGTGCCTGTTTCCCTCTGATCTTTACCTTTCAATGAGAGTTCAGCTTTCTTCCAGTGTGTTATTCCCAGAAGACCTAATTTGGAAGCCCTTCATGATGCTCTTTTCATGTCAGTGAAGAAGAGGCAGTTGCTTCTAGGTAGAAAGTCACTAAATCAGAGACTGTGTGATCTGTCCTTCTGAGGTAGTACTGACTTTGCTCATGTTGCCTGCATATCCCTTGTTTGGCAGCCTGTGGAACATGACTGTTTCAACACTGAATCCCAGTGCCTCCCCTTTGGAAAGGGTTAGAGTGTGCCATGTTTTTTTCAGATACAGGTGATAAACTACACCTAGCCAGATCCCTGGCTTCTGAAAAATGACAGGGGCTGTAGAAAATGACTTTTAGGTGAGGAGAAGGGGTCAGTGAGGCAAAAGGTAACTTTCAAGAGTTCAAAAAGATATTCTGACTAGGAAAGGGAGCATCAAAGCAGCTAAGCAGATCTTTAATGTTGATTAAAGCAACCCACGGGAAAATACTGCTCCACCTCATGAAGGTTTTCCTGGGAGGTGGGTGAGCAAATCAAGGGAGAGCCATCAGCGTGATAAAGGGGTAAATAATTTCAAACAAATGGCAACCAAGCAGCACTGGTCTCAAAGCACCCCCCCATTCTGTCCCCTCGGGAGCCAGTGACACAGGATGCTCTGTAGGAATTTGCTGACCTTTATATGCAATATTTCACCAAGTGCATTCAGCCTTGTGCTTACCAGCACAGTTTCTGCATTGTTGGTTGCATAAAAGGAAGCTCCTGTTTTTCGTTGTGTGGTATTTTTTTCTGCTCTCTCTCTTCCTTCCCTGTGTGTTTATTGAATCCTTTATCAGGGATGCAAAGACGCCTTTGTTTTCTTGAGGGCTGTGGGTGGGCTGGCTTTCAAGGTAGTGTGTAGCTTTGTTAATTTTCAAAACTAATAATTTTCTTTGGGCCACTCCAGTGGCAGCAACAGGCTTCAAATTTGGCTTCCATGGAAACGTACTGCCATGGTAACTGAAAGGCCTGACAATCCTGAAGAAATATTTGCTTATACCCTTCCTTCCTTCCTTGATTCTGTTTTCCATGTGATGTGTGTGTTTGGTTACCCCTGCTAGATTCCATCAGCACGTTTGAAATGCTCCAGGCAGAGAAATGCGCTTCTCTGGGAAGAAAACAAAAAATGTTGTAAAAATGATGATGGCATTTCACTGGCATCGTTTGCTAAAAAAAAAAAAAAAACAACAAAAAAAGCTATTTCAAATCTGGAGGGAGATGTCACTGAGACATCAATTCCCTTCCAATGGGAAAAAAAAACTCTAAAAGAAATACCTAATCTATAGATTGTTCTGTGGGGACTGGCTGGCAGGGGCTGGTTTGGGGAATTGGACTCTGCACCCCGTCAAACATCTGTAACACTGAAGGTGGAGGGAATTGACTCATCCAGTGGCTGTGAGCCAGAGTACCAGTGTTCTGCTGGTTCCCTTCACGCTGATCAATTTGACATTAGATTTGCTGCTGCTGCCTGTCACAGCTGCTTTCCACCAAGATTGGTTAGCAAAGTTTGGCAGGGTGAGAAGCAGTCCCAGTTCAGCTACTTTGCTCTGATTCAGCCTGGAGGGGGAGGAAAGGGGGAATTGGACCTCCTGAAATGTTTTGCTGAGCAAGGAGCAGAGTGAGGAAAAGGACCCTTGAGTGGCAGAGGGTACAGAGGAGCTTGGAGCCAAATGCTTTATGTTTATCCTTTCTGTTCGACCGAGAACAAAGGGCATGACCTACCTGGCACCACATCTGATCAAAACCCTGTGGCCAGTTCTAGGGCAACCCTGTGTATGTGTGTGAAACTCAGTTCCCCCATTGTTCCCTTCCCCAAAACCATTACTCTGGACCTCAGACACTTTTTCTTGTCGGCTGCCTTAGGAATCATATTGCCTGCACCCAGCTCCAGGCTACCTGTGGGGAAAGCAAAATTGCCTCATTTATTTCCTGCTTCTTTTTTCATTCCCTTGTTTTATCCTATCCTTCACCCAGATGTTCTTCCAGCATCTCTAGATCCGCTTACTTATCCAGGGGAGGCTCCTGCAGACTGCCATGGCCTCTGCAGCCTGCTGTGGAATGAAATGGAGAAAAAACTCGTGGAGCTACATGTGGGAGGAGAGCAGACACAGGCCGACAAAGGTTGGTGAAAAGGGAATGTGGGAAGGGTCAAGTCCTGTCCTCTCCAGTCAGAGAGCTGGGTTATAGGATTAATCCCAATAGAAACTGTTCCAGCTTTAAAGAGTTGCCAGGGGCAGAGAAGGGTGTATCTGTGTGCCTGCACTAATGTTTTGCATGGCTTATTGGCAGCTGGCTTGACCAGAACACTTGGTTGTGGTTGCTGTGCCTACTGTTTGGTATTAGAAATTAAAATGACTCCTGGAGGTACTACGTGCTGGCTTTGGGGATGCAAGAACCACAGTATCCTTCAGTTATAGAAGAAGTAGCTGTTTGCTGGAGACCTGTGCGGATGGTCCTGCTTGTTACAAACGTTTGCCAAGGAATTTTATTGGTGACACAGGGACTTATGGTGGTGGTGCATGAAGCAGATTGTCTTTTCTTCTCTAGCAGAGAAGAGCTAAATAAAAGCGAGAGGTTGTGTTGGGACTGAGACAAAGTGCTGCTGGAGAGGGATGGGCAGAACTGGCTGCACTCAGCACTGCTGGGATGACCCAGGAGTGGATTCCTTTTGATAACTCGCAAGTCAGCGTTGTGTTTTGTTTCTGTGTGACATTATCCATGGGGACATGCTGTTTTCAGAGAAAAATGTCTATCCCTGCCGTGAAAAACTTCCGTGGAGCAAATGCTTTCCGTGCTCATCCAAAGCACCGACTGCTGGGACAACACTTCCAACTGACTTCAACAAGTGTTGGTCCCACACTGGCTGGTTTCCCCTTATATTGGGCTGTGTCATATCCTTGCTGTTCTACAGAGAACTCTTAACCTAGTTTGGGTGTTTTCAAGCTGTGTTCACAGCAGCCTGCCAATGCTCTCCAAGCTGAGTGGAGGCCATGCAGAACATGCCTTTTACCATGTTTTGTGAAAGGATAGTGTCACCCCTGGCTAGAGAAGATTCCCTTTATCCCCCACATGTCCTTCCAGCATCAGCTGAATGCAACTTTCCTCATGACCTGCCTTAAACTGTCTCACAGTGCTATCCATGCCCTGCTAAAGCACTGTGGTGTTTCATCGGAGCAGGGTGCATTCCCTCCCATCTCTGCACCTGCTCTCAGCTCCGTTGCAGTGCAGGAAGGGACAGCTGTAAAACTGCCCCATTCTGAGCAACTCACTTCTAGTTTTACTTGAAACTGGAACAGGCTCTATCTCCTGCAGAAAATACCATGAGGGCCCTGTGAGGTTTGGCTATCCCACTTCTTTTCGTTTTAGATCTAAACCACTCGGGCAGCTTTGCAAGGCTTCATCCTGCTATTCTCACCAAATGTGCTGCTGGAGCATCTGATTTCCCCCTGCAGATGCATTGCAGGAAGCCAGCAGTGATATCTGTGCTAGTGGCATGAACACAGCCCTGGGGCTTGGGCTGGAAATGCCAGAACAGTCTGTCTGATCCAAACTGGAAACCTCACTGGCATATAAATAAGGTCTGCTGCAGTCACAGGCTGGGATTCTGAATTTATAAGGAAAGTGATCAGATTAATTGAGCAGCAGTGGGAGTGTTCAATTACACTGGCTTCTGATTAATTACCCTTTGTTGAACCATGGCAGCACACTCCCTACTGCCAAAAGCATTGCCCGAGGTCTGGGAAGCAGCTTTACTTTAATCGATGGCAAAGCCTTACATTCCTCAGCTCTAACAGTTTCTCTCCTGCCTTGTTGAATCTGTGGAGACATTTACAGAAGTCTCAACCAAGTGTTTGAATCCATTTTGGCCAATTTGCTTTGGATTCTAAAAAAAACTAGGGTGACAAGGGGGACCTTTAGGAAATCAGTTGGCAATTTGGACTGGTCCTCTTCGTATGGAAATACCAGCTGTCATCAGTGTGGCATTGCAAACATACTCCATCTGAAAGTGATCCTGTTAATATTTGGTGTGTTTCCCTTCCACACACGTTATCCCAAAGGATATTGATACCAAGGGGTCTCTGGGGAAGACGCTAAGCTGGCCCTGGAGCTACTCCAGGATGAGTTACTCCATGTGTTCAGCCTGTCTCTTGTGGCTTCCCTTCCCTTCTTCATAGGGCTGGAAGCGAGGTAAGCGCTCTAGCTCAGTCAGAGTTTTGGAAGTCAGGGCTACTTGCCTTTCCCACCTTCAAAGCCATGAAAGGTTTGGGCTGTTGTAAAGATAGGAGGAGAGCCTGAAGGGAATATCTGAACACATCAGTAGCCACTCTCTACCCCTTGGTTCATCCAATGACCTCATCTTCCAGTGTAAATATCTCCACTTTTCTAGTTATTTCTTGGAATCACATTCCTTCTCCACCCTTGCATGTCCAGGTAAATACACTGAGCCCTTCGTGTGGGAAACCTCCCCCATTCTGGTTCCAGCTGTGTGTCCTAGGGGCATGTCACTGCCTTACACACTGGCCTCATCCCTCCCTGCTCCACAGAAATCTCTCACCCAGTTCCATTAAGATTCCTCTAGTGTCTTGGTGTTTGCAGCCACTGTCTTGCTGCTGCATACCCAGTCCTTTCTTCTCCTCTGGGAACAAGAGACCAGAGGTCAAGTCTTCACAGCAAAAATTCTAATTGCTCCCTAATAGCAATGCTGTCTCCTGTTGACTTTCAGCCCTGTTGCATTACTGAGGTGCTCAGCATCATGCTTGTGATATTCTGCTCCTCTTCTAAGTGAGAGCTCAGTGTCATCGAAAGATCGCACTGCATGACTTCTCTTTCTGTCTGGGTCATCAGCTAAAATGATTTAATTGCTTGATGAATTCCATTGTTCCTGCTTTCTCTTCGTTTGTTAGATCCCGTCCTGTCAGCACAACCATGACATAAAAATTCTGGCTTCTGTGCAGATTCCTCTCGAGGGCTAACGTCACTGAAGTTTACTTCTACACAAAATGTGTGTATGACCAATCTCTTCACAAAAATATACAAAAATCTATTTGTACAATGTTTCTGGGTGAAAGAAGGAACGTGCCTGGGAATGAGTGAGTGGGTGGTAACCTGCTGCATATGCAGCATTGCTCTCTCAGGCTCTGCAGTAGCTAAAGGACGTGCTTCCTGGATCTCCAGATGTGGTTTTACCTTCCTAATATCACACACCAGTTAAAATAAACAGATCCCTATAGCTTATGAAGCTGTATAAAACTCAGTGCCCTATACTTTAGCACGGGAAATAATGTACAGCTGCAAGAAAAGGTAGAGATCTCGTGATTTTTTTTTTCCCTGTTTTCTTCACAATTTTTGTGTATTTTTGTCCAAATTTCTCCTGCTTCTGATTCCCAGTTGATGTCTAAATCACAGTCCATGTTTGTGCTTAAACTATCCCACTTCTTCCCTGTCCATGCTGCTTCTGGAGTATGGACATTTGTCTTCTGTGCCATCCAGTCTATGTTTTGACTTCTCCATTATGGACTTTGTCTTTAATCTGGAGGCATCTCCAAGATGCCAACTCTGTTTTACCTCTCAGATGAAGGAAATCTCTCACCTGGGTCTGTGTCCTTAGTGATCTCCCTCAGGATTTAAGACTGAGACCCTGGTTTTGCCCACTTGCACGCAGTTCCCCAGCGATGTGAGGAACTTCAAGGTCTTGACCATCCTGCTTAATTTTGTGCCCGAAACAAGTACTTTCTTTTTCCAGGCTACACGAGAGAAGATGCTGGGCAATTCTGACTTTCCCATCAGAGTTTTTGGTGCAGTTCACAGGCTTTGTTATGGCACAAGCTGCCACACGTCAGCTCCTCTTGCCATTGGCACATGCGAGGCAACACTCTCCTCTGCCATGGGTGGTTAATGGTCTTCTGAATTACACAGTATTTATTACACGATAAGAACACACACACACAAACTGTTACTATGAGTCTTCATGGTGAGTTGTTAAAGCCTGTGGCTGGATATGGAAGATTTCCAGCACCACCAGTTACTCACAAACTGCACATAAACAGATCCCTTACATTATGGTTTCGGAAATATTCTCCCCTTGGGCTTCATCATTATCAGTTCAAGACAGCAACAATACAGTCCAATGCCTGAATTATGAATGCCAGCTTCTGTCTGCTGCCGTGCAGCCGTTCAGCCTTGCCGGAGTTCCTTAGATGGGTTTAATTCCAAAATGAGTTTTGAGGAATGCTGCCAAACTTTTACGACAAGCTCCAAAGTCGGTGAGCTTCCCTTCCCTCCCTACTCTTGCAGTGTTTGTTTTTTTTGTTTTTTTTTTTTTTAATATTTTTGTCAGTTTTTTTTTCTTCTGTTGAATAATTCAGCTGATAGGCTGGCCTGGAGCGCTTGAGAGCTGTGTTCCCTAATGAGGGAAGCAGCTTGCCAACTTCTTATCTTTCCAGTCGTTTCGCTGCAAACCCAACATTGTTAACAAATCACCATGGAAGAGCCGTGGAAATACAGAACAAAATGTTGTTGTCTTAACTTAAGTGGGCAAGGAAGAAAAAAACTAAACCGAGTGAAAGAAACCCAAGCCCTGCACTGGAAAACAAAGTGGGAAAGTGAAGTGTGCATGGAAGGAAGTGATGGTAATAGAAATCTCTTTGCAACCTCATTCTGTCTCGATATCTGCAAGCAGGAAAGCTGTATGGGAGAAAGGATGTTAACTTGCTGGAGAGACCTAATTCAAAGGATGAGTGTAGGTATAGCAGTTGGCAGCTCTGTTTCTTGCCTTGTTTTTGTGAATAAAGGTTTGTATTGAAAGTGTTTTTTTTTTTCTTTTCCAACTTTATTGATTTTTTTTTTAAAAAAAGCTGGATGTTTTACAGTCCATGTGGCACAGATGGGATTTTAAAAAGAAATACGTGATGCTTTTTTGCACGTTGCTTAATCCCCCTTAAAATGGCATTAAGATCACGTTGGCTTGAGTTTGTTCAGATCAAGATTCACACTGGTAGGTTTCAGATGAACATTTTTAGTCCCTGGTCCTCCTTGAACTTGTCCTTTCCTGGATCCCCACCTCTGCTTACCAGAACAGGGTTCAGGAGCTTTGGGTGCCTGAAGAGTTCCACTTCGGAGGTAATTTGCAAGGTCCTTCATCTCCTTTGCAGGACAATAACTGCCATAACTGAGGAGTCAGGCAGAAATGCAAGCTGATGTGGCTCAGACAAGTCCTCCCTCAAGCCAGCAGCTTGCCTGAGACCAGAATTTGCCTCATCTCAAATTCCTGTCTAGTGAAATTCTGCAGTTGAGCTAAAATGACACGGAGTGCTGCATCCGAGTTCAACATTGTTATCTTAACTGTGTGAAGTTTCCTGCAACACTAGGAAGATACTCATCTTAGGTCTTCAGGCAAAATTCTCATCAGTGGTTATGGGATGGAATGTTTACTTTGATAGTGACTTTTATCTCAAATGTGAACTTAAAATGTACATCTAAAAACCTCACATGAGGAAAAGGTCCCTGTTATAATAGGTACTGCACAAACATGGTTCTGAGAGATTGTTCTGATCTCAGGAAGTGTGTTTTCTCATTTCTTTCCTGTTGTGTTGCCAGCATTTACACACAGTGCAGAACTCTGAGCTGAATGGCACAGCTGGGTAAAATTTGGCACTTCTGAATTGAGCTAGCCTGGCTTACCTGGAATTCAAAATCTCACTCATCTGGCCTGTAATTGCTATTAAAGGGTCCTTTGAAGACACCAGGCTGAGTTAAAAATCAGGACATCCAGGGAACTGCATCAAATTAAGAGTGGTTAAAGACCTGACTTCTTGTGTTTGTTTGCACTCAAAGCCTGGAGAAGGGAAACTGAGATGAGCAAAAATGATGATGGTAGGAAAAACCGGGGAAAGCAGACAAAATGACTGATTGAGACCGCATGGAGCATTGTTCAAAACGGGCCCTCAGGGCATGCAAACTCACAATTGTTGCTTCTGGAAGACAGCTCCCCTTTTGTTTGCATGGATGTATTGCTGAGCACCCTCTCTCTGCCTCTTGCTTGGTTATAACCCATCTCCTGTTTCACATCAGTCTTGCTTGTGTCTTAGTCCATCCTTCAGCTACTAGTGGCAGGAGATAAAATACCCGTTTGCTCTGCCTAGCAGGGATATGTGTGATGTGAAGCCAGATGGCTGCCAAGAGGAGCATTTGAAAGTGTCTCCACAGTATTAATTGCAGCTGCTGTTTTTGCAATCAGAGGTGATGGGAGGGTTCCCAGCAGCAACCAGGAGCAGATGGATGAAGAGGGACATGTCTTAGTGGGGTGTGATTAAAATCCATGGGATTGAGTGTGTTCAGTCCAACCCTGGGCTTAGGCTTTCTGTGGGACAGTGGGATCACGGGAATGGGTTCATTCTAGCCTGTCCATAAAGGTGGTGAGCAGGAGTTTGCATTGGTGCACCGGTGTGATCCCACTGTACTTGGCTGAAGCTGAACATATTTCTGTTGTTTCCTGCTCTTTCTTCTTTGTTTTCCTCTTACTGCTGCATTACATTACTAAAAATACCTAAACCCATATCATTTACTGAGCTGCTTCTTCTGCTTGTTCTTGTTCCAGGCACAAACATCCATCTCTCTCTAAACACCTCTCTCATCTGCCCAAATTAAGTCACTGCTTCAAAGCAAAACTTCTGCTTCAGGGAACCTATTATTCCACAGTCTTGACTTGCCTCCTCCTACGCTAAGGAGGGATTTGGCCTTCAAGGTCGGGGTCTGGTTTGGTAATGTCTGAAGGGAAGGTTGGTAATCCCATCACCCTCTAAACTGGACACTGGAACATCTTGGCTTCTTGCTGAGAATTAGAAGGGCTGTTTTGGGCCAAGCTAAATCCTGTGTAACTGGATCCTTTTTCTGTCAGTGGCCAGAAGGAGATGTTGAAAGAAGACGTGCAATTACTGTACTTTTCCTGTGGGCAACCCTCAGCCTTTGGCAATCAGCAGCTAAAGGACTTCATGTGTGCTGTGGAGCCAGCAAAGGGCAGAGGTGTTTGTTGTCTCTTTGAAACTTAAAGAGGACCTTTTTATTCCATGGTTCCTTCCTGTCTGATTCACCCATGACACAACCCTCCTACAGTGTCATGGCTCAGAAGACAGGCTGAATTTTAGCTGAGGTTGCTCTTGATTCAGGATATTTCAGGGTGGGTCCTGCTGGTGGTGAGTTTTGCTGTGTGCTGTGTCCTTAAGCTGTTAGGTTTGCAAGCTGCCTTCTACATTTGGGTTGGTGGCAGAAGTGTCAGAGTTTGGTGTTTTGTTTGGGATCTCTTCATGGAAAATCCTTCTCTCCAGGCAAAAGCAAACAGCTATAAAAGGGTCATTGTAAAAGGGCCCTTTGACGAAACAAAGTTGATGTAAAATAGCTTAGCTTTGTTGATGGTGTCATGAAAAGTATTTCAGTTCAGAGCAGGAACTTGTCATTTTGGAAGCCTGTGGTGGGGACAGTGGCCTAAGGTGGTACCTAACTGGGGGCCACTGTCATGGTTTAGCCCCAGAGGGAAGCTCAGCCCTACACAGCTGCTCACTCACTCCCCCCGTGTGGGATGGGAGAGAGAACTGGAACAGAAGTGAAGAAACTTACAGGTTGAGGTAAGAACAGTTTAACGGGCAAAGCAAAAGCTGTGAACACAAGCAAAGAAGAACAAGGAATCCATTCAGCACGTTCTAGGGGCGGACAGGTGTTCAGCCATCCCTGGCAGAGCCGGGCTCCATCACGCGTAAGGGTGACTTGGGAAGACAAATGTCATCACTCTAAACATCAGCCCTTTCTTCTTCTTCCCCCACCTTTTTATGCTGCACATGACACCGTGTGGTATGGAATGTCCCTCTGGTCAGTTGGGGTCGGCTGTCCTGGCTGTGTCCCCTCCAAACTTCTCATGCACCCTCAGCCCACTTGTGGCAGGGTGGAAGGGAAAGCAGAAAAGGCCTTGACTTCAGTGTAAACAGTGCTTAGCAACAACTAGAGCATCAGTGTGTTATCAAATTTATTCTTGTATTAAATCCAAACCACAGCACTATACCAGCTACTAGGAAGAAAATTAACTCTATCCCAGCCGAAACCAGGACACCACCCAGATACCTGGATCCCTGGGATCATGCTTAAGGGATGATATCAGGGCTTTTGTATTAGGACACAACTGAGAGTTCCCTGTGTTTCTTCTCCATAAGAAGCCTTCATGGGAAGGAGAATGAGCCAACAGGCAGTTTTGGATGGGATAAGGTATTTCTCCAAAGAGAAGGTATAGAAGTTGTACATTGTCCTTTTTCCTAGGGCAGTCATAGGCTCAGTTACACTGAACACAATGTCTGTGCATAGAGCTATCTCTGTTCTGTGTGTCTCCAAGACTGAGTCAAATTCGGTTCTATTTCCTTAAAAAGTGTATTCCCCATTTTAAAACACTTTTTTTTTTACCTTTACTTACAGCCATGTACGCAACTACATGTTTTCTGTGCATGTGTTTGCACATACAATTTCTCCAGTTCTCAGCATAGTTATTTCCTATCTGCTGTGATCTCACTACAACAAAAATTAAAATAAAGATTAGATTAGTTACCGTGGTAACAGCTACCCCTGCCTCATATGACGCAGATTCTGCGAAGCAAAGGAGCACATATCAATTTACACTCTTAATTTTTGGGACACTCAGGGTTCAGCTCTTCCCAGGAGGTTCTCTGATGACAGCAAGTGATACCTCCCTGTTCCCTCTCAGCAGGCTTATTCTCTTCAACGTTTTGTAATTCATAAAAGCTTCAGGGCTGCTGCCACCATCTCTTGGCAGAAACGATATTGTTTTCATTTCAATTCTTTTCTTGAAAAAGAAGAAGAAGGACAATGATGAAAAAATTCTGATCTGGGGCAAAGTGAGGCTGTGAGAGGTGTATTTGCTCCCTGGGGAAAGGGAAGAGCCAGGATCTTACAGAGCATCAGTGAGGAGGCTGAGTTAGTTATATTGCTAATAAGTAATTGTTAATGAGGGGGAGAATTGTCACATAACATCAGTGGTCATGAATTAGCAGAGCGCACGAAAGAGGAGAACTGTCAGATGTGCTGGGCTCTTGGTTCACTTGTTCTCATGACTGTACATCAAGGTTTTAAATGTTTCTGCTTTATTTTGAAGAAAAATAAACAGCCTTAAGTGGATGTAGTCAGACTAATGATGTCTTGTGGTGCGAGATCTCACTTGTTGCATCTCCCAGCTATCAGATGTTTGAAGGTGTAGGATAAGACAAATTGTCAGGTCCACAGGAGAAGAGCACATGAAGAGAGAATACACTTGACTGCAGTTAATGATTGCTGCTGCATGTCTGTGCACTCCACAGGAATAATAGGTCTTTTTGGTTCTTGCCCATTGGGCAAATATTCATGCTGTCTTTCAATTTGCATCCTTGGTCCTCTCTCAGAATTTATTCCAGAGCTATCACAGTTCCCAAAGTTACATCTTGGCACAGTTGTGAACCTGCTGGTAATGAAAAGTTGAGAAGGGAAGGTCTGGGGGATGCCTTTCCCCCTACTCCTCCCACAACATTTCCTATCCATTGTTTCCAGACACTTTTTGTGTCTGTCACCCAAACAAATGTATTTAAAACCCCCACTTCCAGAAAAACCTGCTATCCTTAGGGGCATTAGGTATCAATTCAGCCACAGACTGAACAATGCACAGACCTTGGCAGGGTGTTTTACCAAGGGAAAGTGGAAAATACATTTAATACCACCTTGACCCTGTGTATCTGGCTTGCTTGTGAAAATCAATCTCTCTCTGCTGATCTGTCTAGCAACTTGTGAACTTGCCTGATAGCATATCTCAGTCTTCCCAGCTGGAAGCCCAGCTCAGGGTTTCTTGCAGCCTTTTCCAGGGATGCAGACCATGGCACCCGCATGTCCACTTCAGGGAGCTGGAAACAGCTTGGGGCTTCTCAGCAGCGTGGTTAGGACGTGATCTAACAAGGCTGTTTAAAGATGGGACGGGGAACCACAGGCTCTAGTGAAACATCAAATCGTCCGTCGTCCTGATTTTCCCCTGGAAAACCCGTTAGGAAGAACTTCCTTGGCGGTGGTGGCGTGACATGCTGGAAAAGGACAGAACGTCCCAGCTCACGCCAGAGAGGCCCTAGTATAGATCGAGGTGTCTGTGTCGTCACAGCTGTAAGAACAGAATCTATTACGGGTGCTAATTATATTAATTAAAGTTGTGCTGCTGTTTGTGGGAACGCTTCCAGAGAGGAATGCAGATTTTACCCATTGTTTTATTTCTGAACAGAAGCTGGAGCCCTGACCGGGGCCAAGTCTGTACAGCGCAAGAACATACGTGCTGTGATTTCTGAAGTGTAATAAAATGCCCAAACTATTTTAAAAAGTCAGCCACTGAAAGCAATATTCCTTTTCCTTGGATTGTGTCCCCGGAGATTTTGATGCATGAAGCACATGTTTGCTCTCTCTAGCACCCCTAACTTGAGCTGCTCACATAGATGTCTATCCTGGGAACTGCTTTGTGCCTCACTTTACCTCCTGTTTCAAGAAAGGAAATAGGATAATTAATCCTCCTCTGTCTCCTTGTTTTATCTGGGACATCGGGTCTTCAGGACCTTACCCTGTGTCTCCACATAACCTAATGCTATGGGACTGTCACCTTTTCACTTTGTAACAAAGCGATGTCAGTACTAAAGTTGTGCTCCTCTCTGTGGTTTGAGATGAGTCTTGGACTGTGGAGAACCCCTCTGGCTTCAGGGATGGAGCTGTACTGTTTATTGACCTTGCTGTTTCTCCTCCTTTCAGCCCCTCCTGCTCGGCTCAAACCCCAAGAGTATCTCAGGGGGAGCATTGCTGTAGGTTTCATAAGGCTCTCACTATTGTTTGTTCTTTTTTTCCTCCTTCCCAGTCACCAGGGCCTCAATGCTTACAGCTAAAACAAGACACCATCTCTGAAGGGGCAAGGTCCTTTATTCCACAGTGCTCTTGCCACAGGTAGGAGAGGGCAGCTGCTGGCAGTGTAAATGGGAGCTGTCTCAGAGCACAAGTGCTCTATTTATGGGCCGTTAAGGGCTCTCACAAGGATGCAGAGTTCTGGATGTCCCTTTGAGGAGGCTGCAGAAAGCATTGCCTCTCCTGCCTGTAGCCTGTTACCAACAGCAGCTGTTGTGGGGTGGAGACTGGAGGGAATGCAGGGGTAACTGTTCCACTCGTGTCTCATATGGATGCAATTGGCTTGGCTGTCTTAGCACTGAGCATTTGCAGAGCAGCTTCAATGTGCCCTGGCCTAGACCTTGTTTTCTATCTAGATTCAATTGACAAGTAGCCAACTGTTGCCCTTTCTTCGGCAAGAGCATTTCTCCCCCTTCTAGCTTATTTTCTTAGAAGCTTGTAAGAAGACAAACTCTCTCCCAAACTGGCTGGAGGCTTATGAGCTGTTAGAGAACCTCATCCTCTTCTGCTCTGAGCATCTTGGTGCTTAATGCAAAAGTTGAAACAAGTGGAGGGGCCAGTTCTAGTAACACCTGAAGTAATCTCTCTTTAGTAAAATGTCATTTGTAAAATTAGCAAAAGCTGGTGCAGGAAGGAAGATGTGTGTGCCTTGTGCAG
>JAYRBT010000005.1:8728720-8799828 GCA_036023395.1 Myiotriccus ornatus
TGGTTTGGTACAGAGAGGGAAAGTGAGGACAAAGACTTCATCAGTATGGTATTGGTGAGGGAGAAGGGTTAGTCCTCAGCCCTGCTACAGCCTTGTGGTGAGATCCAGTGCAAGTCACTTCATCTCAGCATGCAAAAAAGGCCCAAGAGGAGGTCCTCAGTGGCACATCCGAGCTGCCTGTCAGCACATTTTGTGCAGACTGAACCCTGTCCCAAAGAGCAGATGCAGTTGCTTTGACCACAGTGGTCATGCCCACCGCAGTGGCCTCTTAAGGCCTGAATGTGGGGCACAGATGCTGACCTTGCCCATCAGAAGCAAGGGAGCAGGTAGCAAGATGTTTTTGTTATCCTACATGTTATCCCTCATGGCTGCAGTCCCTTGTTTCAACTCTTCCAGCAGCATTGCTTTAGCAGTGTCTAAAAGACTTAGTGCAGCCACACTCCCTATTCCTCTGCCTAATCTTCCCCATTTCCACTGACATTCAGCTCTCTCTTTGTTTTGCTGCTGTTTAGTGGCCCAAAGATTTAAGTCTTTCCATCTTTCAGCCAGATACCTTTCTGAGCAAATGTAATCCAATGCTTACAGCAAGTTTTCTCAGGCACAATGTGTTGTTCTTCCCAGTACAAGCTGTCTCAGCTGGCTCAAAACTGCAATAACAATTATCTTTAATAATCTTTCTTGTTTGGCTTGTGAGAGGTGGCTTAGCTACAGAGGATGAACTCGAGAATTTTCCTAGCCCAGGTCTGGTATGATCCTAGACAGGTTTCGATTTCCTACCCCTTTGCAATAATTAGTTGGTGGTGAAACCTGAGTGGAAGTTGTCTGGCCTCAGAGAGCTGATGTTTGCTTCCTATGCCGGGTGAAAGCACGAGGAGAGCCGGTGAAAAACACTGGGTCACACTGCTCTCAAAAGACTTACAGAGAGAAACAACAGCTCACCTTCATCCTGAAATAACTGCTTGCCAAGTTAGAGCTTTCTGGGTGGGGATGTGTCAGCTGCAGTCTCGGGAAGAGTTCCTGCCTTCTGAACCAGTGATCAAAGGGTTCAGCACAGCAGGTGATGAATATCCACTTCTTCTGCTTTCTAGTGGCAGATCTTCACCAAAACCGGTCACAGGGTCTTCCTCTGCCTCATGGCACGTTTCCTCAGTCAGCCCTGCTCTGCTCCCACAGCCCCAGAGGCCCAGGGTGGTGGTGACTACGTGTGAAGCAGTGGAGAGACCAGTGGAGGGTTCAAGGAGGCTGTGGGTGGGGAAGAGAGGAGAGGATCATGCAAAGACGAAAGCGTGATGAGCCTCTGAGAGCTCAGGGCTGCCAGGACGAGGTGGGGTGGTCTTGGTTAATGCCAGAACTGCCTTCCCCATCCTCGCACCTGCAACCAAAGGGGTTGTTCTGGCTGGAGCTGAAGAAAACTGCTGGCCACAAAACTGCCTGGTGTCACTGAAAATTAGGGAGAAGGAGGAGACAA
This sequence comes from Myiotriccus ornatus, assembly GCA_036023395.1. Classification (NCBI taxonomy): domain Eukaryota; kingdom Metazoa; phylum Chordata; class Aves; order Passeriformes; family Tyrannidae; genus Myiotriccus; species Myiotriccus ornatus. Next base: position 8,730,189 of record JAYRBT010000005.1, read on the forward strand.
ACAACGTTTCTCACACATCTGCAGGGTGCCAGGCTTGGGGATTTCAGCTGGCAGTACCTGGGCTATGGGAACATTAAAGGAGCGTGGTTTGGGTAAACGGTTTGCAGATGGGCCACGGGTTGCCTTTACTCCTTTGCTTTCTGTGGGTTCACCTGTGGGTGAACTGAGCTGTGTGTTGTTTGACAGAAAGTGCTTCTGACATACTGTTTATGTCCTCAGCTGGACCTAGACCTGTGTGAGTGCCTCACACAGCAGGACTGGGGACGTGAACGCAGTGGGGGAGTTGGGGCCAGTGGTGCTGGAGAGGCAGGACTGCACTCCAAAAATAGCTGGATAGAATGTCTTTAAAAGGGTCTAAAATACAACTTGCCTGGCAATGGTGCTGCCTAGCCAAGGCAATTTTACAGAAAGCAAAAGCAAACAGGGGAAAGTGGGAGCTTGGGCTCATTTTACAAATTGGCCTGAAGTCAGTGTGTCCTTCACACCCGAAAGAATTACCCTCAGGCACTGGGTGTCTAAGCCATAACATTCACTGTGTGTCCACAAGCACTTGGTGGGGAAAATAAAGCTTTAGCAGGTCTCAGAAGCTGATACCTTATTGTGGATTCCTTTTCCAAATGAACTGATGGGTTTTCTGGTCTTGTCATGCTACTTCCTCCCATCAAAAAACATTTAAGCAGCCAAATAGCTTCTGTTATTTATATTCAGGGGTTGCAGCTGTCCTTGGGTGTCTAAAGCAACCTTAAAAATCCATTTTTTTTTCTGCAGGATAGAAGACTTCAATTTGGAGTCCTGTTTTTGTGCGGGCTCGATGCTCTCAGGACTGGTACCTTCTCCAGAATGTCTGTGGGTTTTGTATTGACTCTGGTTTCCTTTAGTAGCTTTTTAGGGATTGATGTGGGATCTCTGTATCCATCTCCAGGTCTCTGCTGGAAAGCTGGGAGCTCTGCCCTGCTTAATCCACATGACAGCAGCCTCTGGGACCTGGCGCCAGTCCTTGATTGGTCTAGGAGGAAAGCAGGTATCCAGTCTTTGCAAGAAAATCAGCTTAGATTCATGTGACCTAACATGTTTTGGATGAAACCTTGTCTGGTTTTCTTTGTGCAACAAGGGTTTGAAAGGCTTCTGATCAGTTCTGCCTGGTTTTGCTACTCACATCTCCACTCAAGGAACCATGTCATCCAGTGCTGCGCTGCAAATGCAGAGCAGAGAGACAGCTCCCTGCCTTGAAAAACTGTGACTCTGGTGTGGGTTGGCCCTTCTGGGTTCCAAGTGGGTCCCCTGCATGTGTCCCTGCATTTTTCCTGTCATGTTTCATCTTTGGTCTGAGCAGTGTCCTGTCTGCATTGTGATTTTTAATGCCCATGTTGGCAGCAGGAAGCAGGACACCGTTTATGTTTAGTATTTTCTCAGTGGAATCAGCAGCTTTCCTGGCTGTGCCCCAGTCTTGATGTTGATATGTTTCTCTCTGCTCCAGGCTAGAAGCAGCACCTGCATAACAGTCAGCTCTGAGATTATGCCTACTGGGCAGCCTGTTTAACAAATTGTAGGTTAAGGAAATTAAAAGCAAATGGAAAAGGAATGATAACAAGCAGAAGGGGTGGTTGCTGGCACTTTCTCAGGGTATTTAATTCTTGGCTGACTACTGCTATTTTTCTCCATCCTTTGCATTGGCTTCCCTCCCTTCCCTCCACCCTGCTGCAGAGGGATCTCAGCTGGATGCCTGGTGTGGCTGGATGCAGCCGTGGTGTGGGCAGTCGCCTGGGTGACCCCTGCTCACTGCACAATGAGGCAGAGGCTTGGAGCATCACCCCTCCCTCCTCCCACCCCCAGCACAGTAAATTTGACCCTGGCTGCTCCTTGTTACGAACCTGTAGCTGGGGAGTCACAGAAGCAGAGCTCTGAAATGCCAGTGCAGATGCACATGCCTATTGCAGGATCCAGCTGGCAAGGATCTGAATAGGTCTTAATTATTTTTTTGGCCAGGTTTCCTTCAGAAGTGAGGCTCACATGGTGGTGTTCATGTGTGTGTTTGTCTCCCTGCTTTGCTTTTGTTTATCTGTTCATCTCTGCTCTGTACAGAGAGAGTCCTGCTCCTGTCCTTCCTGTGTCCTGCCTCTTGCCCTTCCCCTGTCCTGCCTCCTGCTCTTACAAGGACTGGGGGTACAGTTGAGAGGGCTAAAATAAAATATCCGCTTGACTTTTGCTCTGGCAGATGAAAAGGTCAGATCAAAACCTGAATCAGTGTGTGGGGCAATTCCCTCTGCCTTGGAGGAACCAGAAACCAATTCAAATGATCCAGTACCTTACTGGCATAATACTAAGTCCTACAGAGATTCCTACCACTCCTGAAGAGGCTTCTCTCCCCCATTTCTCTCCTCCTGCCTGTTTTGGAGAGCAGAGGGAGCTTCCAGCCCACCCCAGCGTCTGTGTTCTGGAACTGAGCCTCAGTACTGAGAGTATAAAACTTTGCAGAAAACCCATAAATTCCTGTGTAATGTTTCCTATGAATTCTCCTGGATTATACTGCAGGTTTTATGAATGCTTTCTAACAAACCCACCACTTGAGATATAACTAACCAGTCAAATGCTATCTGGGGAAATCGTATTGCATTAATTTTTTTTTAATTTTTATTTCTCCTGCAGTCAGTTCTTCTGCTCCTCCCTCCCCACACAGACACTTCTGCCACTCAGGGCTATTAGAGTCAGCTTTATGTTGTCTATAAAACCAGGTCATTGTCAGTTCAGTCCCACTGCAGCTGTTTCTATTCCTCTGGCCATTCAGATGGCTGCAGCCTTGGAGCAAGGGGCAGAGCAGGAGAGTTTATGGCTGAGCAGATGAGCCAGGGAGACCAAGAGGCTCAAACACGATTAGCCACGTGCTGCAGAGGGAGTGAGCAAGGTGCAGAGAGATCGTGTCCTTCCTAAGGTGCCATGTGGGATTCAGGGCAGAGGTACGAAGGAAAAAAGCACATCTCCTCATTTCTTAAGTCACAACAACCTTTCCTCAGTCCCAGTCTGGTGCAGGAGTCTCTGCTCTGTGTCGTGGGTGGTGTGGTTATCGCCAGGAGCTGAGTAAAATCTCCTGATCAGGAAAAAAACCAACCAAAACCCTGTTACATGATAAACACAGGGAAGGTTTGAGTTTGCAAGTGCCTCTTGACCTCTGGGCTGCTCCAGAGCCCCTTGAGTGTTTGCATGTGGGGGAGCTGTGGACCTTGGCTCCCTGTTGAGAGTGGACTGAGGCTGTACAGGAGCAGCTGGAGAGGAACCACAGGGGCGAGTTAGACGAGAAAAACATCTCTGCGTGTATTGCACTTGTGCATCCCCAGACCGGCTGGATGATCCCTGGAGGGAGCAAGTGAGTAAACTGGACCCAGAATGCCAGAAAGCACCACTCTGGCTGAGCCAAGGGCTGAACTGTTTCCTTAGCAGTGAAGATGTTGCTGTGCTACAGTTACACCTGAAATAATACTCATGGATTTCCAGGCATTGATCCAGCATGGCTTACAGGTCTCAGGCCTGGGAAATAAGCTTGAATGGTTATAAAAGGTATAAATTACTTTAAATTAATCATTGATTTAATCCGTCTCTCCAGAAGCTGAGATCACCATGTTACTGAATCACGAATAAGCTGCAGTTGGATACAGAACTGCTTGAGAAATGCACATACTCAGTACTTTGCTTCTTGCTCTTTCTGTGAAGCATATACCATCTCCCACTGAGATGAGTAGGTGTTGTACAAGCCCCAGCAGTGAGCAGAAAATCTCACAGGGAAGTACCAGTGCACTTTCAATCCACCCAGCATCAAATTGCACCCATTTGAACACACAGAGGAGCCAACAGAAGATTCCTCCCTGGTGAGTTTGGGATGGGGGGAGCATTTGCCTCTAATTTTATAAAATGGGGCTAAACGTGACGAAGTGACCCAGGTGAGCCTGTGATCTTTCTGTGCTTGGGGATGTCCTGAGCAGTGCCTGGCACAGAGAAGGGAGCAGCTTCCTGGTAGGCAAGCTGATGGTAAAAGCCTGGAGACAGAGAAGATGTGGAGCCCTTGATAAGGTGAGGTTTGTAAGGAGGATGGAGGTCCTGGAGAAGATGCTGGAGACCATCTGATGAGCTTCTTCTCTGCCAAAGCAGTGCTGACTTCTCTTGTAGGCAGCCTGGCAGCTGCAGCAGCAGGAGGGGAAGGCTGGGCGCACATACAAGGAAGTCCCCCCAGTAATTTCACTGGGGGAAAGATGACAGCAAGGAGATGGCTAGAAAACTGGCTAAGGGAGCAGCAAGGAGCAATAAGGGACATGCTTAATTATTTACAGACCATCAGATATGGCAAGTCGTTAAGTTACTGTGCTTAATGAGGTAGCAGTTGTGAGCAGCCTCCTTTCAGCACTCCACGTGTGTGCTCTGGGCCCATCTTGAGTGCAAAGGAAAACACATCAGCTGAAAGCTCTCTCCGAGGTACTTAATGAGGTGCCCCTCGTTAGCTGAATCTCTAGAGCCGGCTCTGTGTGTGCTCCCAGCCTGGTGATCCCACGGATGCTGCTAACACAGTTCAGTCAGTAATTGGAAGGGAATGGGAGTGTGCAGAGTCAGATCCTGAAAAGAGATCTGAAGAGAGAAAAGCAAGTCTGCGTGGAAACCAGCAACAGTCATTAGGAAAGGGGTTTCTTTGGTGGAGATAAACTCTGTGCTGGCTGGGCAGGGACTGCAGATCAGAACTGAAAATGAATGCTAAGCAGAAGCTCAGATCTCCATCCCTGTGTCTGAGGAGGGAGGGAACGTTCAGTTCTCATCTGACCAGAAAGCCAGGGGAATGCTTCCATAACCCCCTGTCCTTTTTTAGATAAATTAATGATCAATTAGAGAGCACATGTAAAAGATGAGGGGGAACCTTGTGCTCAGAGGAGACGATTTCACTTCTTTTAAAAAACAGTCATCTAAGTTCTTCACATTAGTTGGGTTTATTTATTTTTCTTTCTCTTCCTTAATCGTTTGCAGCATCTCAGGCTCTTCAGAAAAGAGCTGGTGAATTCATCCTGTATCCAAACACACTGCAGTATTTTTAGGGCAATCCCTGACTTGCTGGGCATGAGAAAATTGTTGCAAATCCACTCTGGCTTCATTAGGTCCTGCAGGTCTTTCCCCACCAGTTTGCTGTAGCACTAACCACCTCCCCCAGTCAAGCCAGCCAGGCTTTCTCTCCCAGCTGCAGCTTCTTACCCTCAGCCTCAGCTGCTGCTTTGTTTATTGCACAGTTTGATCTTCAAGATGTTGGACACACAGACCATTTTTTCCCCATTTGCTTAAAGTGGTGGTGAGTGATTCTAGATTCTTCTAGTGCCCAAGGAAAAGACAAACAGTGACTCCTCACACAGACAGGTTAAGTGTCCTTACTCTCTTTTTACAAACGATTTAGTAAGAAAAAGAGTGAAATCCTTATCTTCTTTAGACCTTAGAGAAGCTGAGTGCTCAGCTGATGGCTGACAGTCCCCTGTGTGGTGAGGTGGGATGGGATGGGATGTTCACAGCATCTTTGCAGTTATGCTGTGTCTCTGGATGTTGCACAAGCTCTGGGAAGCCTCTCCACTGCAGTTTCCTACTCTGACAAATGTGTGCATCACCATTCCCCTGTCCTTTTTCAGGCAGAAACCCCTTACATCTGTGTGTTTATGTAGCACCTGGCACACAAACACACATTTAGTCCCTGACCTCTGTGGAAGGGGGGAAATGTTAGTGTTACAAAAAGAATACTGAAAGGTAATGAGGGAAGGGATGTCCAGCTCTGACCACATCTGTGGTACTGGAAAAGTGCTCCTGTAATGCAACATCTGCTTTCAATAGCACTTCGATTTATCAGCTCTACACTTCTTGCTAGTGGATGTCAGATTTAATCAGAATTTCCCATTATCCTGGCAGTGATGATAGCTGAGTGCCTTGTGGTTAATTCTTACCTCATCTGCATCTCTGGGTGAGGAGTTAACAGGGTCTCACTGATGCTCAAGGCAGCTTTTCCCTACCTGCAATGTCTGTATGCGGGATGGGAAAGGGAAATAGCGCAATTTCAGTGACTTACGAAATTAAACATCACTAAACCACGTCTACAGAAAGGTGCCTCTGTCTAGCTCTTGTCCTGCCCCATCAGTTATTCACTCAGCTGCAGTAGGTGAGCAGTGCTTCCCTGTATCTGCTGACAGTCACAGCCTGGTGGTGCTCACCCAGGTCCCACTGCTCTGAACCCACCAACACCAGCACCTGCTGACACGTCTCTGAAATGGTGTGTGCTGGACGAGAGAGATATGCCTCCTAATTTATCTGTTTATGGATCCCTTCAGTCTGTAAGTGGTGGAATAGGGACCTCTGTTTTGTGCCAGTTGCTTAAACAAAAAAGTTCAGTTGTCTTGAGGGCAAACACTGGTGACTGCTCTTCACAGGAGGTGCAACTTGTTTGATTTGGGTTCTTCATCTCTCTCTTCAGCTACTGTAAATAAAACTCTGCAAGGGTTATGTGATCATACTGCTGCTTTCTGCTGAGGACCTTTTTCCAAAGCCTGCTGAATTAATCACGTATGAGCTACCATAGTTCTCATGGCACAAGGGATTTCTTTTCCTTCTCTGGATCCTGCTTGTGAAGGCAAAAAGATCCTGCTCTTGAAGGCATTAAGCTGTATGTCTACCACATGCAGCTTATCTCAAACCTGTGAGAAGCAGCTTCTTCTTCTATGGGACCAGTGGGTAGTTCTGGTGTCTGGTGAAGGGGCTGAGCTTCTCTGTGTCTGCTCCAGGCAAACACAGAACTTCTGGTCTGAGAACTGAATCCATCCTGACAGCAGGTACTTTGGGGGAGAGGAGAAGCTGCCCAGTGTGTCCGGTGATGATGCTAGGAGGGCGGGGTAGGAACAGAGAAGCAGAAAGATTAAGTGTATTAGGAGAGAGGCTTTGTGGCAGAGCTAATGAGTTGGAGTCAAGTGCTTTAAACAGATGCTTCCCCAGGCTCTGTGTAAAATAAAACTTGTGCAGGCACAATGGTGCTAGGCAATGTTTGACGTGATGACCTTATAATCACTTCATTTGAGGATGTGATTAATGATATGTGCTATGCCATGTTATAACTTGATATCCCATATGGAGGCCACAGAGATCTGCTCTGTTCCAGAGGGTAAATATTCGCAAGGCAGCATCCTACAGACCTTGTTCAAAGCTTGCTGAAGTAGCTGCAACAACTTCCATGAAGTTCTGTGGGATCTGGCTAACCCACAGAAGGATCCAAGCAGTCTGGTTTTTTCCTTCAACCTGCAGTTGAGGAGGGGGGATAACCACTGAAAATGTTTCCAGACCTCCACAGAAGGACTTCTAGTTCTGACCTTTAATTTTCACTTAATTCTTGCTTATTCTGCTGCTCTGAAGGGTTAAGGATTCGCCTTGTGAAGAGCTCTGCTGTTGTGCTGCAGAATGAGCCATGAGGGGCCTGAAAGTTTTTGCAAGTCACAAAAGCTTTCAAGAGATCACACCTGTGTCCAAGCTCTTAGATATTTTGAAGGGGCATGAACTATATCACCTTGACGTTGCTTTTCTGTCTGTATTTCCTGGTCTTAATCATCCCTGTAGACTTTGTGTTGCCTTGTAAAGCCTCAGTCCTTGGGTGAAGATTGTTGGATGTGAAACAAAAGCATCAGCTCCCTAAGCAGTGACAGACTGATCAAGGACATGTCTCCTCTTCAGACAGAAACACCATCTGTTCATGATGTTGAGTCTGACATCCCTCAAAGTTAGATTTTCCAGGAATCCAAGCTGGCAAGAGGAATGTGATTTGTGCTGCTGGTAATTAGTATCTCTTGTTGTCTGGCGTGCTACAGGTTGACCGTCAGGTGGATAAAACAGGCATAAATTAAGTCTCTTTTTGTTGTCTCACAAAGCAACATCAGATCTGTTCCAAAGGGGGTTTGGCCTCCATGTCTGGGGGCAGGTTGAATTTGGAAAGCTATAATTCATCTTTTTACCCACAGTAACTAGCTTAGCCTGCTTCCACTGGGAAATAGATGCTGTTGGTCTAAATGGCTGCGTAGGTGCTTTTCCCCGTGGGGATGAGGGATATAAACATATTTGCACTTGAGGCACCTGAGCATGCCTGCAGCCAGCCTCCAGTGTTGTCCGTGGCTCAATGGGCAGTAGTACCTTGGTTAAGGGAGTTCTTGAGTGGCTGGATGGACAGAAAGACACTGTGGGCAGGCCATCGGATCCCTTGGTGGGTTTGGTTCCCAAGGCTGAACTCCTGCGGTACAACATCCAGTGTCAGAAGGTGGCACAGCTGGCTGGCCTCTTCCTTGTTCTTATGAACATCGGTGGTTCTTGTGGTGCTGCTTCCATTGCCTTGGCAGCTCCAACGCAGATCACATGTATTGGTGTATTCTTCCTGGAAAAGAAGGGAAAGAAAAGCAGAACTATTAGAGTGTGTAATGTGTAACATACCGTGTCCAAACTACAATATATAAAGCAAACTCTGATTTCAGTTAATGAGGAGCCCACAGTCCTTCAACTAACATCTCTACCAGCACTTCTTTTAGAGAGGAAGATGGAACACTGAAGTCTCTGATCAATCACTTTTGAAATCATGAGGGAGAGCTGCTGATGGGCACGCTGTGTGGTTTTGTCTCTTCCACATCAACTACACCTTGGTGAGATCTGGTCAGCAGGGAGATCCACAATATGGGGAGGAATCAGAGAGGAAAATTAACTGGGTGTTTGACTCCTGGGAGAATAAAGCCACATAACTTCAAGTCTGCTCTTCCAGTGGTGCTGCTTACTAATTAGGTTGTCAGTGAGACACTGAGAATTAAGCAGAGGAGACATAATCCTCCCTGCCAGGTAATTAAAAATATTTGTCCCTTGCTGATAACTGACCCGCTGATTTCCTCCTGTTTGAGTAAGCTTCATAAAAAATTACTGAACTGTTTGTGTAATAGGACAGCCCCTGACACAGATGTTTCCTGTCTGCTAACTTTCCAGTGTTTTGAGAAGGTGTCACAGGAAGGAGAAACTTGTTTGAAATTCTGGAAGCCTGTTTTGTTTGTTTGTTTGTTAGTGCAAAGGGGAAAATGAGTGCTCTACGGGCACATGGTGAGGAGCTGCAGCAGCCTGAGGAGATCCAGCCTGGTGAGCAAATACAATTATTCTGCCTACAGTCTTCAGCTGAAATGATTAATTGGGAGTTAATTGAGCCCTGCTCCAAGGAGGCTGATGGACAGTATGAGAAGCCATGGGCATGGGAATATCTGCTGGTGGAACTGGGAACAGCTGGCCCAGATGCTTCAGGTCATGAAGACAGTGCTGCTCATGGTGAGAGAGCTCCTGGGAAGAGAAGAGTAAAAGCAGGAATCATCCCTGCTGAGATGCACTGAGTACACTGGATATTGCAGTTGTACTGAGGGAGACTAGGCATGAAGTGTGTCTGCCAGCTCCCTCTGATAAGAAAAGCCACTTTGGGTCTACATTCAGAAAAAACCCCAAAGCTTCACCCTGATGTGGGAACACTCATATTGGACTAGGTAAAATAATCTACCTTACCTGTCATTTTGCCTCAACAGCTCTCAGTAACAGAGGCTTAGATTAGAAGGACAGTGGCAAACCTAGAGCAAGCTTTCCTCTTAAGGTCATTCCCAAAGAGAACATGGTGAGCCAGAAGCTGCAGCTGATCTGCTGTGTTTGACAGGTCCAGTTGTATCTGTGTTCTGGGTCTGAGAACATTAATACTGGTGCTCTCCACGGTAGAGTCCTGTGATTTTAATTACACATTGTACAAGGAAGTGTCTCCTTCGTGGGTTTAAATCCCCTGCATAGTAATTTCACAGCTGCCCCTAGGACTGACAAATACTAATCTCTTTTTTTGCTTCCTTCATTATGTACTTGATGTTGTAGACATTAAACATTGCTGCAGAAATTGACCTTTCTCCCTTCTGAAGTGCCAGAGACACCACAGAACCTCCCTGCCAGAGACAGGAAGGATTCTGCCACAGCACAAACTTTCAGACAGACATGGTGGCATTCAGAGCTGGCTTGGAGCAACAACAGATTCAGTCTGGCATTTCCTTCCCTTAAGAGGCAATTAAACTGTAAACTCACAGAGAAGTGCCAGTCCTGGAGATCTCATGGAAATCTGCAGGGGGACGTTTCTGCAGTGACCTTTGTCTAATGATCTTATTAAGGGCCGTAAACTTCCAGCCATTCTCTGTCTCCCACACACTCTTGTGTGATGGCCGTGGTTCAGCTGGCAGCAGCATGGACTGCTGCATTTTGGTCCTGTCATGCTGAGGAATTGGGCTGTTGGCGTGCTACTGTTCTCATAAGTGTGGATGCTGCTCATGTGCTTTCACTCAAGTATTAGTCCCAAACAAAATCCTTTGAAACCTCCATGGATCCTTCTCACCCTTCCCACCTTTTTCAGTCATTCTTGCAAAGGGAAACCTCACATAACCAGTGTGCTATATGAGGGCTTCATGTGTGGTAGTCACCATCCTTACCTGCTCCAGGCAAGGAGGTGGTGGCACTGAAGCCCAGCCTTTGTGGGTGCCAGAGTGCTCGAGACAGATTTCTTAGTACTGAACCCAGAGTCAGGAACTGACAGTGGGAAAAGGCACACAGGCAATGTTGCTCACGTTCAAAAATTTCTGAGTTCAGCAGAAGCAGGGAACAAACAACTTCTCCCAGAGGAATATAATTTCTGATCAGCTGAGAGCTGGGATCTTTCCTCTAAAGAAGGCAGGGCTTCCCAGTTCCTGGCAAGTTTAAAACTAGAAGCTATCAGTCTGGCAAAACCCCTTTGGCAAATCATGAATGCTCATGAGCTAGCAAAGCTCTGCAAGGAAATGAATCTGCTCTGATTTATACCAGTGGGAAATCTAGCCTTTAATTTTAGTTCTTGAATTAGCAGTTGTTTTAATCACATGAATGCAGTCTGCCAGGTTGTCAGGGCCACATATGCGAAACACAGAATTATTGTTTCAGTGGAGCTCAAAATATGCAATGTTTCAGTAAAGCATTTTTATTGGTTTTATGGACCATTAAGCAGAAAGTGTGATGGAGAGACATGCAACAGCAAAACAGAAGCAGGAGCAGCCTTCTTCATCACTGCTTTGAGCAATTAGGGAACAACTCACAGGTCATTCGGTATTAATTGGCCTCCTTTGCAGCTTGAGTGCTTTATGAATGCTATTATACAACTTGATAGCAGTGGGCTCAAATCAAAGACCTGATGGTCTCTTTCCCTCTGACATCCACTGTTCCTACATAAACAGGGCTTATTCAACTGCTTCTGTTGAGCTCTGTGGAGTTACACCAAGAAGGAGTTCAGCCATTCAGATTTCTACCCAACAACAATCAGCAAACACTAAACACCAGTTCTGCCACATGTGGAATTGTCTCTCTCAGATGTGCCACAGGGAGATTTCTCCAGAAAATCTTCCACTGTGCACTCTCCCCTCACTTCTCTGGTAGGGTTGAGTACTGAGCCATTTTGAGCTTCATGTTAGGAGTCCAGGGAATCCCTAGAGGAGACGCTGCATCTCTGGAAAGATCTGAAATGAGATTTCCCAGTTATTTCTTTCTGTAAGCCCAGGAAGTCAACACATCTGATCAGCACTTCTTTTCTGACACCCTCCTGCCTCCTTGCTCAAACAGTGCAGTGTGCTGTTGGCTTTACTCAAGCTAAGGAGAAAACAGAGTTGTCTTCCTTGGCAGAGACAGAACCCCTTTCTGCAAAGCTTGTTTTTGCCTGAATTTCTAGGATAACCTGCAAGGTGAAATGCAATATGGTGCAGTAGAGGATGCTGCTGTATTAAGAATACTCAGGCTGGAGTGGTGCCTAGAGAACAGAGAGAAGTAAGTGTTCGTTTCTTTTCAGTGATTTATCTCTTTGACCTTTGTTTTTCACCATCTTTGTTACCTTTCTTCTTCTCTCTCAATCATGAAAGCAATAATTCAAGAAGGAGGGCAGCATGGTTGATGTTCAGTCAGCTCCAGCCTGGTTTGCAAAGGGTTCTTCTGCAATAAATTGGAGAGGAGCCTCTGTTCAGCTGTTGCTGGCAGCATCCAGGCTCATTACAGCAGGTGTGGGCATGGAGAGCAGATGAGGACATGTGAGTGTCAGCACCTCTTCATCTGTGGGTGGATTATCTACACTCCATCCACTGCACGAGTTGCAGTTTGCTGTGTTTCCTGTGGTCACCAGCTCCATAAACAGACAGAGGTTGGCTTCTTAATATGAGAGTTAAGATTTTGGCTGTGCTTGCAACAGAGGTGTAGCGTTAGGCATGTTTTTAGTTTAAGTGCCTTTAAGTGTACCTGAGATCTGATTGCCACTTGAAACATTAGTTTTGCATCTGGGGATGGTTTTCTTTTAATTTGCCAGCCCCCACACCCTGGACATTCCACCTCTAGAGGACCTGGCTCAACACCCTTCACTGCCGGCTGCCCAGCAAAGACTCTCTCCTGCATCCCTCCGTCATCCCTCCAGCATCCAAAGGCACTGCACACCAGTTGTAATTTTTTTTTTTTTCATTCGTAACGTGCGTTTCAGACCTCTTGTGTTTGAGAGATCCGTGCCTCGCTGCTGCCTCGAGAGCCTACATCCAATTCTCTGGCATTTGGCGGTGTCTCCCCTTCTCCCCTGCGGCGGCCGCGCTCTGTTCTCCTCCCTGGGGCAGCCGGAGGGTGGCTGGGGCTGACCCTCGGCGTAGAGGAGCTCCTGGGTTTTTCCTCTCCCTAGGGAAAAAAAAAAAAAGGGGGCTGTTCTGCTCCGGGCACCTCTGTGAGCTGAAGGGGGCGGGAGCTGCAGCCTTGAAGTAAAAAAAGGAAGAAGGGAAAGGAGCGGGGAGAGGGTGAGCGGTGCCGGATAGCGGGGCGCGGTGGGCTGAGCCTCGCCGGGGACCGCGGGTTCGTTCGAGGAGGAGGAGGCAGGAGAGGATGCGGCGGGGCAGGGATGCTGCCCCTAAACCCCCTTCTGCCTAAGGAGAACAACATCATCCTCCGAGGGGAAGGACGAAAGTGGGGAGAAGGCGGCCGAGCTCGCACAGAGCCTGCTGAGCTCTTCCGAGGACTGCCCGCCTGACACCCCAGCAAAGTTTCCGGACCTCGGTGACGAGAGGGGAGGAGGGATGTGAGATCCTTCTCCTCCCAGCGCACAGCTGGGCTTCCACCCCTGGCATTGCTGGGACTAGCCATGGCTTTGTCATCCCGGACCGAAGGGTGAGACCCGGGGCACCCGTTCTCTCCATCGCTTTCCCTGGCTCCACGTTCCAGCCCAGGTGAGTGTCCTCCGCTTCCAGACACTGAGGCTCTCTCTGGCCCTGTTGGAGAGTTTTCCAGCACTTTGCCCAGGAAAAAAAAAAAAGTCTTATGCTTCTCCTGATAGCTAAAGGGTGCGTGCCTGTGTGTTTGTGAGCGTGCCTGTGTGTTTGTGAGCGTGCCTGTGTGCAGGGGATGGTTGTAGCTGTCTGACTGCAGTTTCTGTTTGCTGATCACATTTGTCATTATTTTGCTGTGCCATCACACCTCTAGAAAGGAGGCTCATCTGGGGTCTGACAAATATTTTGGTTGTGCTGTTGCAACGAGATGGTGTGGAAGGATGACAGCTCGATCCCCCTCACGACAACTAAGAGGAAAGCATGCTTAGCTGTACATGCTGCTGGTGCTGCTGGTACGGCTTTAGATGCTCCTAAAATGATGGATGAATATGTCAGCGTGCCCTTTGAGCTCTAGGAAGTCTCAGAGATATGGATGAAAGTCTCTCTTTGCCCCCCTAAGAATATAGGAAGGGATGGATATTCCCCCAGAGGGAATCACTATAGCCTCTGGATTTCCATCAGGCTAGCTTGGATATGCAGCTTTTATTCTTACCTACCTTGCAGTAGTGTATTTCAAGCTGAAATGTTGTTTGGAGAAGAAACCTACACTCCAACACATAAGAAAAGAACTTGTTACAAACAAAGAGCCCAAATAGAACTTTTTCCAACCCTGATGGAACAGAAGTCACTCATTATTTGTCTGGAAAGTTGGTAATTTTTTTAAGCCATTGATTTTGCTGAAGTGAAAGGTAAAAGCTACCAGAGATCCTCAGGTATGTCAGCAGTAGCAGTTGACCCACACCAGTATATTTTTGTGGCTGAGATGGGGATGGAGAAGGACCCTGACCCTGTTACCCACAGCATCAACCTGTGCTTTAGGAAATGACAGGAGAGTATGTACATGACAATCAGAATAAACACAGATTTTGTGTTGTTGCAGGCACTTATTAGGTAGAGAATAGCATAAGGCATTCTGTGGCTCTGGTTTGTTTTTTGCTTAATCCTCCACTGCTCTGCTGGCTTTCTCATCCCCATGTCATCTGGTTTTCCAAATGGAATCCCTTGTGTATAATCCATGATGTTTTCCATGGAGATGAAGAAAAAAGCAAACAGTGATCTACTTTCTGAATGTTCCCAGTCCAGAAATACTCTCTTCTGTGTGCTGTTGGTTACCCTGTGGTGCATGTGCAGGTCATGTCCTAACCCATGCACCTCAAGCCTGTCTTCCAAGATCTTCTGTCCCCAAGCTCATGGAAAAGGTTCCACTTAGAATCTCCAGTGAGTCCATTGCTTTCTGCTGGGAAAAGTCTGTCACCCCACGTTGCTGCTCCAAGCGAGGAGGATGGGAAAGAAGTTTTGCCTGGGACGTAGCATAGCCAGAACACTTATGATACAGCTATAGAAAGGGTGTGATAAGCCCCAGAACAGCTCACACAGTTTAAATGAGATCTCAGCCCTGACTCCTTTCTTCCCTTGTCACTTGCCAGGAGACAGATAGTGGCTCTTTCCTGAGCAGTCACTTGGCACAACCTGCCAGCTGTCTGCCTGTCTTATGGGTGCTCAGGGAGTAGCCAATGCCTCCTCCAGTCAAGCTGCAGTGTGAGAGGTCTCAGTCCTTTACATTCCACATCCCTATTTCTGTACTGTAGATCCAATCTCCTCTCCTTCTAGGAAGCAACCATGAATGCTGGGAGGCTGATGGTGCCCAAACCCATCCTGAGCTCAGCTGGATCATCCTCTCATGTAATTTATCCTTCTGGAGTGGATCTGTGGTTCTCTTTTAGCTGTTGGGGTGAGCTGTCCTCGGATGGACTGCCCTGATTTATCATTGTCAGTGGTGCTTGAACGAGCCTCTTGTCCTCCTCCTCCCCTGTTACTGCCTGGCCAGGTCCAGTGAGGATTTTGCCCAAGCTTAATCCCCTACATTCAGGGTTCTGTAATGGTGACCAAAAGTTGCCAGGTAGAGAAAATAAGCTACCAAGGACCATGCTGGGTGATATCACTGCAGCCTTAAAAGCAGCCAGAAACCAGCGTGGTCTCTTTAGAGTGATCACAGGTAACTACTGAGAGATCCGAGGGGCAACAGGTTGAAGCTCCTCTTGAAAATCTCAGTGGGAGCCTGACCTCTGGTGATGCCCTGCCTAGGAGTCCAAGCAGCCAGCTTATCAGTGCATCCCCCTGGAGCCCAGCAGCCGTGATAGCTGCCTGGCTCTCTCAGGAGGGGGAGATCTTTCAGAGTGGAAGCGGGTGAGGAGTCAAGAGGCGGAAACCTGGTGGAGCGAATCTGTGATGTGATTTAACAATGAGAAGCCACACAGTTCCCTGGGGAGCACTTTGCAGTGGGAGAATGTGGGAGGAATGGCCACACTGGGGTGTCTGCAGCCTCTGTGTGCGAAAGGTTCAGAGTGGCATTTGCAAGAGCTGGTCTGCAAGCAGTGTGTGTACGTGTGTCTTTAACCAGAAACTATTTTGCTGCTGGTCCAGGGCTGCTGAAGGACACAGAATCAGGGCTCCAGCTCACATCAGCATGCCAGGGTTCCCAGGCAGAACAAAAGGACACTGCTAGGGAAACATGCATATGTGTTAATCTGGCTATGGAGAAATTACCCCTTCTCCCTTGCACTCTGAGTTTCCTGAAAAATCTTTGCCTGCTGAGAGATCCCTCCCCAGTCATGCATCCCTAGATGAGGAAGGATTTAATCTTTTCATTCATCTGTCCCTATCGGCTCCAGCTGGTGTCTCACTGAATATGAACTTCACTTGAAGTTCTCTGCTGCACTCATTCAGGTGTAAACAAAAGCCCAAGCCAAGGAAATCAGATATGACACCCAATAAAGCAGCAGAGAGCTTTGCCTCAGCTGGAGGTGCTGGACAATTTTATAACCTAGGAAACATGTTGAAAATGCCCGGCTGATCCCACTGGCATGTTTCAGGGTGACGGGTGATGGTTTATTGTTTGGTTTGTTGTTCTTATTTTTTTTTAATTTAGCAGGTGTAGACTGTTAATAGCACAACAGTGATTCTTGGCTCTTGCAGTAGAAACTGCATGGTATCAGCTTTCTGCTGACAACACTTTTGAAAGGGATTTGACAGCAGAGGGGGGAAGAAGCTAGGGAGCTAGACAGGGGAGCAGGAGAGAGCAGAACACTGTTGTTTGCCATCAGGCTGGGAAGAGAAATGCTCTCCTGCCTGTAAAATCAAAGGCATCACCAGCAAACTGCTGACAATTTGGCTTCTGGCAATTTGACTTTTCCAGTGAAGTACAGCAAACACAAAGCCAGCTCTTATCACATCCAATATCCTTCTCCATGGAGAAGCTGCTACTGTCAGTCTTGGCTGTGTGTTCCTGCCTTGGGTCCTAGGCTGATCCACACACAGGTTCTTTTTCAGCTTCATCATCTCAGTTTCCATGAGCCTCCATCCAGGAGCTGGTGTTGCTTGTGCACAAACCTTGTTCAAGCTCAGGTTTACAGTTGCTGAGGCAAACAAGCCTCCTGGTCCCCTTCTGTGGGATCTCCTGTGATCACACTGAAGATGGTGTGATTCATGGTAGAAAGTATGGTCCAGCTGGCAGTACACATACATTTGAATCCTTTTATTATAGACTTCTGTGACTGACAGTGTGTCATTCAGTGTCTGTGGATGGCATCATCCGTATGGATAGCAAAGGACATTGAGCACTCTGGGCTCAGTGCTCCAGCCTGAGGGTGACTGCATGTGGCCACCATGGTCAGGGAGAGCCCAGACTTGAGAGCAGGCTTGGATTTGGGCTTAGTTGCTGGCACGAGCAAAGCTGGAGAAGTTGCTGGGGGAAAGGTGCCTTTGGTTCAGTGCTCTGACAGCTGCATGGTTCTTTGTTCCTCTCCAGGGATTTCCAGGCAGCAGGAGACTGGAGCTAGCCTTCTCATCACAGCATACACTCCCTGAGGATTGAAGTGACCTCTGAGACCCATCTCAACATGTTCAGCGAAAAGAGCAGCGGCTCTTTATCCCAAAAACCCATCCAGAAAAAGACCCGACCTCAGGGCCTCCCCTCCCCTGCTCTCTGCTGCGCTTGTGGACTTTGCATCATGCTGGCAGGGATCAACATCACTTTAGTGGGAGCATTTGCCTTTGGGACCTTCCTCCCTGTGAACAACCCTCCCATCATCATTGGACCCATCCTGCTGGTGGTGGCCTTCACGTTCTTCGGTGCCTGCTGCATCTGCAGCCGGAGGCCCCCAGCTCATGGGGCCAGGAAATCCAAACCAGGTTCCAACACTGGGCTCATCAAACCCGGCAACACAGCCTTTGAAATTGAAACTAGTGAGCACACGGTGCAGGATACCACTGCTGTTCAGCTGAGCCCCACAAATTCCCCCATCTCCTCCAAAAAGTCCACACCGGTTCATGAGAACGCCAAGACTTGCAAACTCTTCACCATGGAAGGCAACGGGCCAGTGGCCAAATACACCACAGGAGGAGAGGCCATACAGCTCAACTTGCCCAGGGACCTGGCTGCATCCTAAACCCAGGCAGAGCTTTCGTCAGCAGCCAGCCAAACACTGCAATGGGTGGGCTGGAAAACCCTGATGTACCCTCAGTCAGAGGTGTGGGGAAGGTGCTTGTGAAAAGCCAGTAGACAGTCAGGTCTCTGTGGACCAATTTAAGGGAGGAGGATGCAACAGCTGAAAAAAAAATACAGATTTTTGCTGAAACATGCCCCTTATATGTTTTTAAAAGAAATTTGATAATGATGTTACCGTGAAAAGGCGACTCTCAGTTCCTGGAAATACACTGCGTTTTTGGGGGAGCAGATAGGAAGAGGGGAATGAATTCATTTGTCTAGTATAACGTGGAAATGTGATGGTTGGAAGGGGAGGCTTCATGGGACTGACAAATGACAGATCTTTCCTCTCAGAAGTGAAGCAATTCTTGGACATAAAAGAAGCAGGAATGCAGTAAATTACAGCTTGCTGCTACTCAGTCACAAGAAGATTTGAGCATTTTTAGTGCCAGACTTTTTGACAGCAGGGACAAAGCTATGTGTTTGCTATTGAAAAAGCATTGTGAAACAATCTCCCCTCCGTTGAAAATCCTTGCAACATCTTGCCTTCATTTGGGTGATTTTACCACCCATTCTAAGAGAAGGAATCACAGGGATCACAATTAGCCTTGATGTTTTCCTCTTTTGTTAATGAGTTTGAGCAGCAGCTGTGCTACTCCACGAAGTATTTATCTTGGAAGGTCAGGCAAGCTGAATCCTGGAGTAACCAGAGACTAACAGGAACCTGCAAATGAAATTTTTGGGCAATGATTATATACTGAGCACTAGGCAACTTCCTTCCCATATTCTTGTGGAAGGCTGGCCTGGGACACATATCACCTTGGGGCAGGGAGTAGATAACTGTATGGGCTTCAGTATAGTTGTGCTGGAAGATGGTGAGTGGATCTCATTCCCTGAAGTGACTGTGGGATCCTTTACAAGGAGTGGATCTCCTTGCTGCAGGAAACGGGATGCTCAGTGTGCTCATGGTCTTGCAAAGCAGTGGGATGAGCTTGTAGATGGGAACTTACTAAGAGCTGTTCTAAGCAAAGACACCCCCTCTGCCCTGGAAAGACCCTAATCTGATGAATTAGTTCTGCAAAGGATTTGTGCTGTGACAGGGCCACGGCCCCCCTGGGCCACAAGCAGAGCTCTGCATGACCAGGCTGTGAGAGCCACAGGATGGTGTGCTGGTTAAGTGAGGGCACGTGTGGTCATGGGGGAGCTGCAGAGAAGAGCCTCAGTGCTGTGCACTCCATGCATGCAGTGTCCTGGTTGCTCTGGGCAGCCACTGTGCAGCTGATGACCCCTTCATGAACTTGGGTAAGATGAGGTTGGACTGAAAAATTCCTTCATGAAAGGTGACTGAACATTCAGTCTTAATGTGGGTCCTCCTTGAGAACTGCAACAGTTTGCTGCCTTTAACAGCTCCTTCCACATCAAGGAATTACATCTGTGATTTTAGCAGGGCTGGTCTATACTGGCTAGGAGGAGAAAAGGCAGGCTGGGGAGAAGGATATTTGTGTGGGCCTGGGGAGATGTGGGTTCAAGTGTTTGGTACAGCTGCCAGGTCCTGGGCAACTCGTTTAGCTGTGCTGCCGCTCAGCTCCCTGCCTGTGCCAAAGGGAAAACATCTGCTCCCAGCTCCACTTAAAGCTGCTTTAGAGATGAGCAGCAAGGTTGGTATTAGCACACCTGAGTCTGGAGATTGCTTGAAGGTGGATGAGCCTGTGTGATCTGATCTCTGCATGATTTCCTTCAGAGCTTGTTCTCGTGGGTGAGCTCTGCCTGCAGCACTGCCTGCCATCGGCATGCAGGAACTTCTGTGCTGAGCAAAAGGCTCCCGTGATTTTTGTCTGCCCGTGAGTGCTGCAGCAATAGCTTGTTGATGTAGGTTTGATTCCCAGCTTGCCTTTTGGAATAGCAAACAACAGTTTGGAAGTCCTTTAGAGGCTTTTCCCACGTGAATGTGGTTACTGCAGCACTTTTCTTTGAGCACTTGGAGCCAAAAAAGTTAGTAAAATCAAGTGGTAAACATACAATTCCTTTTTTTATTCACTGAAGGCTTGAAAGCCAAGTCTGGAGTGCATACTGGAATCACTCCTTATCACAGCTGTACTGTGAAATGCTTCCAGTGATGGATAATACCATGGCTGATCCCATACAAGTCAAAGGCCCTTTGGGCAGGAAAGAAGACAGGAGCAGAATTTTGAGGGGGCCAGTTAGGAGTTTAGTGTGGTTCACTCCCATTGTGGCCTCACAGCCAGTGCCACGTAGGGAGACCTGACACAGCCCTGGGACCTGGCACATCCTGTGCTGTCCGTACCTGTGCTTTGGCACCACGAAGCCGGTGTTGCTCTGGGAGCTGAAATCCTGGGGATCCAAGAGATGACAACCAGCAGAGATGGAACGTGGGCAAGCAGAGGTGTAGGACGAGTGAGATGCTGATCCCCTGGTGCAGTGGGCCGTGACCCCAGCTGCCTGCCTGCAGAGCCAGCTGGGCTCCAGAACATCTGCTGCCTTCCTGCTTTTGCCTTCTTCTTGTCCTTTGGAATTTCCATGTCTGTCTGTCTGTCTCTCCACCTCTGTGACCAGCTGTTACTGATGTTGTTGTGAATCTCGTGCCTCCTTGTGTACCGGGAGACAGGGAGAGTTTCTTGTTCTCCAAGTCAGCGTTTCTGGTGTGAGTCTTTTCTTTGAAATTGCTATTTCTGTGTGTGAAACGTGGAATTTGGAAAAGACAGACCCATTAAAATAATTGCACACAGAAAGCATTTGGCCTGCCTGCTTTTTCAGTCTAACAACCACCTTCTCCCTTTTCGCCAGACGGTGTGTGCCCCAATCCTGTCTGTATTCATTTTGCCTTGTGCTCCTCGCTCTCCTGCTTGATTTCCTAGAAATTCAAGCAGCTGCACGGAAAAAAGCATCCCTGAGAGTTCGTGTTGCCTCTTGAATGCCACTTTTCCTTGAAGTCCTGGTTGTCTCAACACTAGTCCCACTGCCTAGTCCCACTATTATTTTGACTAACTCAGGAATAGCCAAAGTCAGCCTTTTTTTTTTTTTTTTTTTATTTCTGCATGTGTCCATTAACTGCCCCTAGGTATCTGAACAGGCCAGGTGTCAGTTGTGGGTCTCTGGTTTATCAGGGACACGGGAGGAGCAGGTTTCTGGGCTGGGGTGGGGGAGGACTGTGGGCTGCTCTGACTCAGTCTGTGGTGATGGAGGACTGGATTCTTTACCTGATCCCTCCCAGTCCTGGGTATAAATCATATTTAACACAGGGTGCAGGCAAGGGGTGGAAGCTGTATCTGTGTGTGCTTGTGTGTGTCTAGGATTGGTGCTGTCACCTTTCCGTGCTCCTTCTGGGCTTAGCCCAACATGGTCTCTTGGAGATGAGTCAAGGAAGGGTAGCACAGCGGGAATAAAGAGGATTTGAGAGCCTTGCAAATTCACCTCGTCAAAGGGCTTCTCTCCCATGTGCAGCCAAGTGATTTGAGACGAGAGGAAATCTCTCCGTTCCAGGCAGGCTGGCTGGTTAAAGACCTGGGAAATGAGCTGGCTAAGAAGGCTCCACTGACAATGTGTGTAAAATGAAAACCTTCTCCCTTCAGAAAGGATTTTTTTTTGGCCATTAGGAAGAACTCCCTGGAAAGGTTTTTCCTGTTTTTTTTAATAGTGGGACCAGAGAGAAAAGCACAGAGGAGGGTTTGCTGAGCATCCATTGCCATCCTCCTGCACTGGCAGCCTGTAGTACTCCTGACACAGCAGCAGTTCAACACTAACCTGAACCATGAGCTTCTCTCTCCATCTGGAATAATAAACCAGAAATATTACGTGAAATGCAATTAACTTTTTCAGATTTCCAGCCCAAATTTATCTGTGGCTGGTTTATTTCCTTTTATCCTTGTACCAACAATGGCTTTTAACCAAGATACTTTCTTTTACCTCCTGGAAAATGTTATCCCTGGAACATTTTAGATTTGCTGCAGATTTCCTAGAGCTTTCCTTTCACTAGGCTGAGCTGGCTGACCCCTTCCATCCTTCCCTCCTGTGAAACACTCACCCTTGCCTGGGAGCCCTCATTGCTTATTGTTCTGATTCTGGCTCAGGAGCTCCCTGAATGCTCCTGAACTGCCCTTGTTTTGCAGGACTCACAAGTTCACAGCAAAGCACAAACCTTCCAGGACTGTCTTGTGCAAGAAATTGGGCATTTTTCCCTGGATAAGTCCTGGAAGAGGGAAAAAAAGTCCATGAAAGAGCAAAAACATCCATGAAAATGTGAAATTTCCATTTGCAAAGTTCCTCTGATTAAAAAAAAAAAAAAAAAAAAAAGAACTTTTATGTCATTAGTCTCCAGTAAGTCCATAGCAAATGTGCTCAACTTAGAGGTTGAAAAGCTGTTTTTCTCCAACTGTCAGATGCTGTCAGCTCAGCTGAGCTTTCAGCATCCAGGGAAGAGACCCCCAGACACCACTGGCAGTCCCACTACAACAGGCTCCTGTAGAGGTTTGTATATTTGTTTAAAACTCCTGGCTTTCAGACTGATCACCCCAAAGAGCTCCTCTTTTGGGGTGGCCTCAGAGCAACACCCTGGCCATGTCCCCAGGGTGATGTGAAGCCACAGCAGATGTTCATCCTCTGCAGCAGCACAGCCCTCTAAATGGATTAAGGACATGGAGCATCTCCCTGGTGTTGTCTTACACAATTTGCTCTCACTCTCTTCCTGGAGAAACTGGGAGCTTGATTTTTTTAAATTTTAAAATCAATTTAAAGATCTTTGAGACCCACTCCATGCAGTCTGGGGGCTTCTGCTGTCCCAGCTGCCCCCACTGCTGACCAGCAGGGAGGAGACCACTGTTCACCCAGGCTCACAGTGAACCACCAGGCTGCAGGAGACACCTGGACACTTTGCTCAGTCTCATTTACAAAGTTGGTTCAGAAGAAATTTTGCTGTTTCCATCAGCAGATCTCCTGCTATTTCTAATCACTCTTAGTCTCTCTCTGTGGGACCTGCACACGCTGACAGGGCTTTGAATTCTCAGAGCACAGAGACTGTCGGGGCCTGGGAGGACAGATGATGTTTTTCAAGGCATCCTTGCACGCAGAGTCCCCAGGAGTTTTTCTTGGGAGCCCACACTCATCTGGAAATTTTGATTTCTTGAAATTGGCCTGTCCTGAGAAGACACTGGTTCTCATGATGCTTTTGCCAGGAAATAAACTTCCCGGGCTGCAGATGAAATTTCCGATCTGAACACTTGAGAATTGCTCTATTACTCAATCCTCCAGGCACCCCTAAAAAAAGATCCTGTTAAACTCTGTCTCCCCATCAGGACCAAACTTGAAAGGCAGCTTTGGGACCACAGTTCCCTATCAGACCCCCTGTTTTCTGTCAAATCCAAAAAGCCAGATTTCTCTGCAAGAATGCTTTTACTAAGCCATGCCTCTGGAGGTCTGTGTACCCTCCCAAAACCATCACAGTTTGGGAAACCTGCTGAAACCTTTGTTGGAGTTTCTCACATCCATCTGCTGTGACAGCAAACACAGCGTCACACACAGCTCTCTGGCCTGGTGCCAGATGGATATTTGATGAAGTTTGTTATAAAATCTGACAGAAAAATTATTTCTTTTGCTGGCACGCAGGCAGGAAAGAACCTTCCTTTGGAAACAAATCCTTCTCTGTTGTTATTTCGGCATGAGAAATCAGTATTATCTGTGGTTCATCTTTTTATCTCCAGCTGAGCCAGGCAAGCATGATGCTGTCATTAGGACCTGCTCCCATGGCAAGTGGCTGGTGCTTTATCCCATTTGCTGTCTCCGGGTCTGTGCACTCTCCATTCAGAGGCAGGTTCAATGTGTGGGAAGGATATGCTGCTGGCAAACCCAAGGGGTTTGGCTTCTGCAGCTTCCTTAGGGGTGGGCACCTCGCTGCTGCCTGCACCCCATGGCTGGTGGTGCAAATAAGCTGCCAGAGTTGGTTTCTGGGCTGGGAACCTTTGCCAGGGCAATCGAGTTCACTGGATGAAAAGAACCTTTGTCTGGCAATTACAGCTGCACCCTGGAGCGGCAGAGCTGTTTGACTGGGGAGATAAACCCAACTCTCCAAGGCCGCCCTCTCAGCTTCACCCTGAGTGAGGGTCTACAAATGGCTTTTCTTTCTTATGCTTCATCTGAAAACACCAACCTGCTCCAAAACTAAGGCAGATTTTTTTGCTGCATCCTTGCTGGATAAACCCATTTTCATGGCCATAAATCCCTGGAAATCACTCTGAATGTGGTCTGACACCACGGAGATGACCAGTGGTCCCATCCATGCCCTTGCTGTTTCGCTATGTAGGTGCAAGCAGGGCAGTCCCTGCTCTTGGTAAAGAGAAAGACAGCAGGCAAGAAAGGAATTTGAGGCACAAAGCTGAAAAGGGGGTGTCAGCTTTTCCCAGGGAAAGGATAAAACCAAAACTCTCAACATTTGTAACATCCCAGGGCAAGGACTTCAATGCCTTAACTCTGTGTTGTGCAGGGACCCACCTGCTCATACGTGCTGGCTTCGTTTGAAGGAGAGGGAGGGAAACTCTCTCTTTTCCTACTTAAACCTCAAAATACACCTTTTGGGTGGACCAGATTCAGACACTCAGTAAATGGCTGTAGATTCCCTTGTTCAGGGCAGCAGTCTCTGAGGGTGAGAAATACACAGACGGGCTTTCTCTGCAGGAAACTGAGGGATGAACTGACTGAACAATCCTCTTGGCTGTTGTTTTCTTGACTTGATGCATTTCTCTGGCACAATGCTGAATTTCCCAGCAGCTCTGGGCTACATATATTTTCACAGAGCCTCATTAAAAACAGAGCTTCACTTCTGAAAAATCACATTTGTTCTAAATAAGAGCTGTCTGCTGGGAAAATTAATTCCTCCAACTTAAGTCACCTCCCTGGAAGTGATGCCGTTGTCTTCGATTTCATGGCTCAGATGATTACGCTTTTCCAACACCCAAGAATAACGAGATTAGGGAATTTGTGGCGATGAAGGCATAGAGGAGGAACCGGCTAAGGAAAAGGGAAGAGAAATTGAATTTTCCTGTTAAAAGAAAAGGAAATGCCTATTTCACAGAAACAGTTTTACTTTTGGGAATAACAGCGGTGAAAACTCCCTGGACGAACTAAAGCGTCTTATTAGTTCTATCAGGTCCATTGTAACATTCAAAAAGCTTCATGGTCCTTAGATATACTATTTAAAGCTAATTTGGGAAGTATTAAATCCAGTCCTGAGAATTATAAATTGGTGGAAAAAAGGTGTAAATTATTTCAGTGAGATGCATGTTGGGTGTAACTGAAGCAGCACTGCAGTCAGTGGAGGTAAATCTGTCTTCTGCTTCTCTTCTCTGGTCAGACTTTCCAGGGAGTTACTCATCCTCATGGGGAATAAATGGGAGTCCTGGGGAGGAGGGAGTTGGAACTTACTGTCTAGAAGATGAGTGGAGCCACTGGGAAAAATTGTTTCAGAGGATTTGGTCGATGTTTGAAAATTTGAAGCTGTGGATGCCTTGTGCCTGGAAGTGTTCAAGGCCAAGTTGGATGGGATCCTGAGCAACCTGGTCTAGTGGATGGCATCCCTGCCTGTGGCAGTGGGGTTGGAATTAGGTTATGTCCTAGGTTATGGAATTAGGTTTAATGTCCCTCCCAACCCAAACCTTTCTATGATTCTGTGATTCCATTCTGAGATGGGAATGATTGCTGCATGAGCACACGTGGCACACGTGTGTACCCCACACTCCTACTGTCAAAACTCAAAGCTGACATTCCTGTGTGACGCCAGGGATGGGAAGGAAACAACCCCTCCGGGAGGGACAACTGGTAAAGGGAAAAGCTCTTCTTTGGTAACACTGGGAACACTTCATCAGGACTAACACTCGCAACATCGTTAGGCTTAATGTTTCTGTTATTTGTGCTGTCAGTTCTCCTAATGGTGCTCCAGCAGCGTGGAGTCGAGTGAGTCATAAAAGTAATTATTATCTAGGCTATGGCACTGAAAAGACATTCGAAGTTCAATTCAGCACCGGCCCTGGTCGGTGTGGATGGTGTACATTCATTATTGAGCAGGTGCAAAGTGCTGAAGAGAGAAGAGGAGAAAGCCCATTCCGTGAGAAATATTTTGCCATATTATTCTTCACAGGCAAGTACGCAGCAGCAGGTGGAGGGAGTGAATAGGAGTAAGGGTGTACATCTTGCTCCTCACATTTTTAAGTGCACATAAAAGACAGGCACTCTGGGTTTTGCTGCATCAATGCCCAGATTGATGTAGGGTCCCAGAGGTCAGGATGTGTATATATGAGGCAATATGTATAATGTATATATAAGAAGCTGTGGCTGCCACCAGAACCTGAGAGTCTGAGTAGAAACAAACAGGCAGAAGAGAGAAAGGAGTGAACATTCACATTTTGGAGGTAGGGAACTGAATGTAAGGAGATGATGTCACTAAGGTCACATAAGGATTTGGCGGCAGAGGAGGACACGCTGCTTAAAGTCACTGCATCTTGTTGTCACTTACCCACCAGACTTCCCTTTTACCTAGATGTGCTTTCTGCTGGAGGCACATGGTCACCCTTCCAGACAGATTTTTAGCTGAGGTGACAGAACCACATCAACTCCCTCCCAGTCATCTGTCCTTCCTCTGCCCAGGGCTCTGTACCTGCAGGAGGCTCAGCACGGGGCCAGAGCTGATGGAATAACACCAAACTGGCAGCTCCTGAACGTTCCAAAGGCAAGAAAGCAAGTCCCAGCAAGGAGCAGGCACCAGCTGTATCAGTGCTGTTGCTGCTGAGCACATTCTCAGGCAGGACAGGTCACTCCGCTACAAGGTTGTATTTCACTCTGTGAGATTATCACTTTGCTCCCACTGGGTAGCTCTGCTGAGCTGGTAATTGTCCCTCAGGCAAATGGCAGAGCAAAAGTTCACATCAGCAGTGATACAGTCCAGCCTGCCAGGGTGGGTTTGTGTAGGGCTTCTGTATTTTATTGTTTTCCTAATTTTGTGGAAGGGCTTTTGTTTCAGTTGGAGGCCAGGAGTGAAAGAAAACACATTTCTGAAGTTAGGAAGATGGTGTCTGCTGAGATATGCAGCAGCCATCTGGATCAGCAATTACAGACCCTCAGATGTGTTGTGGGTCTGGGCAGGCAAGAGGACTCAGGGTACTTGGTTTTCATTCCATGAGCATGGGTCTGTGCTAGTAAAAGCAAAGAGCCAGTCAGAAGAGGTGATGGACTGTCTAGAGTGAGAATAGCAGTGATCTGTCTTCTTTTACAATGTGGGAAGCAAAACTGAAGGAATGTGATGGTGATGGGATAGAAACTTATCTGTATCAAGCCACAAACAATTGCCTGATGGACAGATTCCATCCCCACGACCAGAGATGTGTGGTGAGCAACTCGTGTGTCCCCTGGGAGCAGAGCTATGGCAGATAAGACATGGCTGGGGCTGGACAGCCTTCCCCAGGGTCTCCATGAGGCTGTGCATCCCACCATGGGGCTCTTGCACATACCCTGGCACCCAGGGAGGACCTAAGAGTCTCCTTGCTCTTCCCAGTCCAGGACTGATGTCCGTCTGCCCCTGCACTACAGCAGTTCAGACTGTGCTTTTACATTTGAGGTGTCACCTGCACAGACATTGCAACACAGGTGGGTACACAGTGATTCCAGTTCACATTCACAAACCTCTGATGCTGCCTCCGGTGCTGTCAGGGAGTGAGGGAGCCTTGGGTGAAGGGAATTCACCAAAAGGAAGGACTGAAGGGTTAAACTGGCCTTTTATTTCATGTGAATGACCCACAAAAATACCTCAAGCTCTTTTGACTCTCACAGTTCTTCACTGTCTTCTGACCGTGCCTTTCCCTCCTGTGTCCAGTATCCTAGAGAAATGAAACTCTGGCAGAAAAAATGTATTGGAAACCAAGGACTCTTACCATGTGTTAGTGTCAAGGAGGCAACATATTCTAATCAAACCTGCTTTGGTGATGAGCTCTAGACCAGCTCTGAGCAAGGCTTCACATTTCAGCTTCACGGTTTATTGGGACCGCAGAGATAACTCTTCTTCTAAATGGAAATAAGTCTGTGTGGGCTCCTCAGATTGTTTCCATTCAGACTGACGCCTCCAGCTGCCCCCAAAAGCCAAGTTCCAGAGCAGCATAAAGAGCTTTATAGCCTTGGCTTTAATTAACTCCCTACAGCAAGAGCCACTTTGGCTGTAACGCGCGAGTGGCTTTCAGATATGCTATTTATCAGGTCCCTAAATGTAATCAGAGCCAGTGTGATCCAATTAGGCAGTAGCAGTACAGGATAGCACCATACAGCCTGCATGCAGCAGCACTCGGGGCAAGGAAATGCAGTGCTGAAATACTGCAGCCTTCCCATCCAGGATACAGTGTCATCATCCCCCCATGTGATCCCTTCAATCCCTTTCTGTGATTAAGGAGAAAGTCCTTGATGCTTTAAAAAGCACTTCAGTGTCTACAAAAGGCTGAGCCTATAACTTTGTTGCATGTCATGTAGGGAAGCCTGTTGTCTCTTCCAGCCTGAAATGGGGTTTATGGTGCCAAGAGACCTAAAGGATCATCTAGATCCAATCTCTCTGCCGTGGGCAGGGACACCTTTCACTATACCAGGCTGCTCAAAGCCCCGTCCAACCCTTGAACATCCCTGAGCATCTCTGGTCATCAAGCATGTCAAAACAAAAATTTCTGCAGCTATTAAAATAAAGGAAGACTTGCACTACCTTATCTAATGTTGTGCAACTTCCCCTCCTCTTACGAAGAAGAAAACAGCAACCACAGACCTTTCTTCTCTTTTTGGCTCAGGGGAGCTGACTCCATCCTGCATCGTTCTGTTGGACCCCTTGCAAGCCCATCCTTCCCCAGAGCCACCTGTTTAATGCTGAGTTAATTTACATTTCTTTTAAGTGCTTGTGTTTTCTTCAGAAGATAGGCTGTGAGTTATTGCCTGATCTACTTTTCTGTTCAGGAGGTTACAAGGGCCTCGTTAAACAGAACGGAATATGCAAAATGAAAGGTGACTTGCCAGTTGAGCAATACTGAAGATTAGAAACACCAGACAGAAAGAAAAGAGCTTTTACATTACTGCCTGCAAAGCTTTTTGCCCTGAGTTCATTATTTACATAAAATTATCATCAAGCCATAAATTTAACTGAAAACTGACAGTCTGAATGACAGACTTCCCAGCAGTCAGCATATGAAATAGATCCCATTCAGGTGAGCATCAGCTGTACAGAAGGTGGGTTTTATCCAGACTGATTGATGAGGATGTGCCAACATCAGGAGCGCTGCCTGCTTGAGGGATGAGGCTCCTTAAAGCAGTGGCTTGTCTTTGATGGATGCCAGAGATCAGATCATGAGTGAGCAGAGCAGATCAGGTGGGATCTGAGCAAGGAGACACTTGATGCTACTGGAAATGCACTGGAAGAAATGTTGAGAGCAGCAGGCTCAGCTGAGGGGCTGGAATTAGGGCTGGGGGTTAGACCAGAAGTTGACCTAGGCACTATCTTGCTGATTAACTCCCTGAAGTGTTTTCTTCTGACCTCGATACCTCAGGTGGGGTGTGTGCCACCGAAGGAGCATTTAGGTTGAGTGCTGCCAAGGTTTGCTCTGAGTAGCTTCATCAGAGGTTAAAAGCAGATGCACAGAGAATCAGAAGGACTGGAGTTCTTTTGGCACTGGGAGCAGTTGGTTCCTGCAGCAGCAAGTGCAACCACCAGTGCCTGGGAGATGCTGTGAAAGTACTGGGGCAGTGAAGGCAAACCTGCACAGTACTAGTGTTTGTCAGGAAGAGACAACATTGACTATGAGTCTTATTTCCCACTGAGTCACTGCTTTCCACCTCACAACACCAGATTAGCACCCTTGCAACTCCTGGGTTGTCAGGTTGCTGTACTAGCAGCCTGACCAAGCCTGAGCCGGGTCTGCCCTGGTGCCCACAAGTCCCCACGTGTCACCTCCTTCTCTGTACCTGCTTTGTTCCCCTCTACCCACAGCTCTGGGGACCTGTGATGAGCTTGGGAGCCAGAGAGCTGCTCTCTCCCTCCTTTTTTTTTTTTTTCTTTCTCTTTTATATTTCTCTTTCAGCTTTATCAGGCGGTCTAATAAAATATACTGTCTCTCCCTATAAACCTTGCCTCTAGAGACTTAACCGCACTGAGGTTGCTATAACAACAACAGAGCTCTTTGACAGCAAGAAATGAAGGGAAAAGGTACTGGGAAAACCAAGGGAGAGTTCAGCAAAGAGACCCCCCCACTGTGTTACATTATCCCTGCGAGGGGCAGGATGAGGCACCACATGGGAAAAGGCAGAGGAACAGAGAGAAGAAGCAGCACCTCCAGGGGGAAGGAGTCATTTGAGTTCTTGAATCTGCTTGGGATGTGCTGTAGGACCCTCCCCATCGAGCACACAGAGCAGATCTCCTGAGTGTTTGCCCCATTCAGGTTAAAAACCATCCTCTGCCTCCGCACAGAAGCACACTGAGTTTAGCATCGCTGGTCCCTGTTACTGCGCTGCTCCCAGGACTCATTCATAGAGCAAAATTCCCATTCCAGACAGGAAGGAGGTAGATGACAAGGACTCTGATTAGGTGCTGGGGCAAACCACTTTCAGAAGGTAAATGGATTTGTTATGGGCCCATGTGACTGCAGCTGGCCAGGAAAGGTTTCCCCTGTCCTTGGGCACAGCATGTTTAAGCAGCAGGAGAGGGTCTACCATTGTTCCATGGGCTGAAAAGAGCCAGGGAGGGCCCAGGAGAGGGAGAGGTGGGAACTCCTGTCAAGGGCATGCAAATGGTAGTATAGGATGCTTGGCCTAGGAAGCAGTAACTTAAGAGCAGGAAAAAAATGGTAGGAGAGTTTATCTGGAATTGCTGTAGATACCTACAGACAGGGACACTCTTCTCCATCCTTTCCTGTTCTTTTTAGCTGATTGCAAATACCACAGTGAAGCTCTTCTAACTCCATCAGCCAGGGGCTTATTTGAACCAAATCTTCGTTTTCCTCTCCCCACTTATGGATTAGGGGCTCTGAATTGTTAAACACCTGAGGATTGCCAAGAATAGTGAGTTTGTTAAGCACTCTGAGAGCTGGGCATTAAAGAAAGTTAAATTATTGTTCCGGATCCACTGCAGAGATGAATATTTATGGCTCAATCTAGTTTTCCAGAGTCTCATCATTTCTTATGTCAACTATATTTTATAGAAATGTCCACAGGGAAGGAATTTACTTTTGTCCTCAGCCCAAACTAAACAAGCTCAAGCAGTGATTATTTGGGTTTTGAAATAGTTGGATCATTTAATCTCAACATTTATCGATCTCCATCTGCACTGGAATCCTGTGGCTAAACATCTGCAAGGCAATTAATAGCCTAGAATACAAATTCATTACAAATTTATCAATAGGTACTGACCTTTAGACTGAGAAATTTTTTTTTTTATAATCTGCTTACTTTGGAGTATGAAAAAGAGATTCAACTTCACATAGCTAAAGATACATCCAAGGCCAGAGAACTGCTCCCTGTTGTTGGCAAGGTTTGAAAGGCAGGTCTATTTCAAGCCACATGGTTCCCAGTTTAGGAAAGACAAGGATAAATCTTTTGAGAAAACAGTCAGCATTTCCTTCAAAAATCCAATTTTGAAATTTAAAAAAAAAAACACTAGTCAAAATTTGAAAAAACAGTAACAATGTCTGATATTGCTGACCCTCATCCCTTTCCTCCCAGCAGCTGGGGACGAGTTTTGTAGGTCCTTCCCTGGCTGCACTCCCTCCTGGGGGCAGCTGCCTTCGGTCTCGAGCCAAGCGATTCCCACATCAGTTAATTAATTGTTGCAATCTGTTAATGAAGTTTAGAATGTACTTTGTGGGCCATCTGGACAAAAGATGATTTGTGAGGATGACTGCAACATGTCCCTGCCTTTTATCCACAATAATGGTTAAATACATACTAATTAGGGGGGACATGCAAACGAGTTAGAAAGAGCCAGGGCTCGCACTGATGGATTTATCAATGAGTAGGAACTGCAGCTCAGAGGAAAATCTATGCCTTTCTGAGGAGGATGGGGGAGTTGGCCCGTGCTGAGCAGCTTGGCAGTCCAGACCATGCAGTGGGCTCTTCTGGGCCAAAGACAAAGCTCAGGGAGCAGGAAGGATGTTGAGATGGAGGGTGGCAGCAGGACTGGATGGCCCAGCTTCAGGCACAGTGAATGCTTGATAATCCCCCCACCCCAGAAGCTTCTCAGTATCCCCCTGCCAAAATCTGGCCCATACCTCACAGCTGTGGTTGAAAATCTAGAGGCAAAGGGTTGTGAGTTGTTCTGAGCATTGCAGTTCATCACATCTTAATATAATAATCACTGTGTGCCTGGAATATTATTTAAATGCATTTTTACTTTTTACACAGCATGGGGGTGTAAAAAAAAAAATAGTGAGAAGGCATAGACCTGGGCAAACCCAGAAAAATGTCTTCTCTTTGGCCCCTGACCCTGTCTCAGCCCCCCAAATAATGTGATATTCATCTCATCCCCATTCGTCAAAGCTCATTTCCCTTGCAAGGAAATAAAAAGTGCTCAGCTCTAATATATGCAGCAGGGAGACACACGAGTGTCTGGAAGGGAATCAGCTCAGTCAATCATGAGCAATGTAAAACGTATGTTGAAAACACCCTGGATCCACTTTGCAAAATGACTCCCATAAATGACAAAACAATATGCATGCACTCTTAAAGAAGTAAGAGATTAAACAAAGACCTAGAGCTTATAATCACTGCTGCTTTGGGGTAGGAATAATTTACAGCAAAAGATGCCTGCCTGATGTGTATTTCAGCAGTCTTGCAAGCTTTTCCCATTTCCCTTTTACGAGTCAATGCTTCAAATTTGTTTGTACCCAGAATAATTTGAAAAAAAAAAATTTCTCTCCTACTTACATCCTCTTCTACTTACCAGTGCATAGATCTGCATTCATAGGCCATTAGAGAAGAAATGGCTGCAGAATGATGACCACCCAAATTAACAACCATTTGTTGTCTCTACAGCCAACAAGGCTGCCTCCAAAAACCTCTGAGCTGAGCAATCTAGTATCCACCAGAAGACATCCCTGGTTAGGACTTAAATTTAAAAGCTTTTTGTTGTGGTGGGGTTTTTTTTGTTTTTTTTTTTTAATGTAAATATTCTCCTCCAAAAAGGAAAATGCTCTGTAGCCTATTGTTAGACTGGATCTGAGAACTGCTGTTTGTCAGCAATAAGACTGACCTGACCCATGGTCCAGAAGCTTTTGGATCACTGAGATTCCTGCTTCTGGGCACTCATTCCTTCTGGGAACATATGTTAAACCAGCACCTACAAGGACTAAAGCAAACACAAGTGTTTCTACACCCCTCAAGCTCTGCCTTTGCCTGCCCTTTTTCACCAGTTGTTCCCAGTCTCCCGCACACAGACTTCTGTTCAGCCCATGAATGATCAGCTGCAAGTACAAGTTGCCTCACACAGTGGCTCTAACGCCTATTTTTATCCCCTAATTCTCGCCAGACTTCCTTATTAAAGCAATAGGGATTCTTAATAGGGGGCTTCATAATTCTTTGAGGGGTCGAGCTATTTGAAATGAGCCCCCCTCCCTGTGAAAGATCACTTAGAGCTCATCACTGCCTCTTCCCACTGCGCTGAGGATGAATGGTGTTTTATTTATAGGCAAGGCACAAAGCTCAAGGCCCAGGATGAGAGCTGCCAGCTCCAGAGACAGAAATAATATCTGTGATTGACCTAAATGTCCAAGGCAACCGCTGACAGCCCAAACACAGCACAGGAGCGGAGCCTTTAACGAATAAACGGGAGGAAATTTATACCCAAGACTGCAAGAGAAGACCTTGGGAAATAAATACCCTCAGCCTTTCAGCAGCAACTGCTGAAGGTAGATGACCTTATCCTGCAATTACAGTGACCTCTGAGCATGGCAGAGCCTCTAGACCAAAGCCTCTGACTTGACAATTTGCAAACACCAGAAGAGATCCCGAACTGGCATTTTTGTTCTTAAATTTTGCATCGACCAGCGTGTGCTCAGAAAATATGTTGGGTCACAGGAGTGGGAGTCTGTGACCCTGGCTGTGAGTAGATCCCATCAGGCAGGTGAGTCCTAAGCTCATCAAAGACCTCTGGAGAGCAAGGACTGATACCCAAGCACCAGGTGTTATGCCTCAAAATCCTCATGCATTAAGGTGAGAGCAAAATGCTGCCTGAAGAATCTTTTTGGAGGCAATTTAGCTGACAGCAATGCAAATTTGGGGATGTCTGGGACTTTCTAGACTCACAGAATAGCCCTGGAAGTCATTTATTTCCCCTATTCCATCCTCATCCCTTGAATCCTTCCCCACCCTTGACAAAAAGCGGGACATATCCTGACACCCCCAAGAAGAGCAGCCAGAGAGCTTTGCTGCAGCTGTGAGGTGTCATGGCCCCAGTCATGGAAAAGGCCCTGGGGCTGAACAGGGACCCTCAGAGAAAAATGTAACCTTGGTTAAGACCTGGTGCAGCATCCCAGGCATGGAAAGCTGTAGGAAACACAAATCCTCTGCAGAGCTCAAGGAAAGGTGGCAGTATCCGTTTTCTGTGCTACCAGATGAACATGGTAGGTGTCACTAGCAATAAGTACAATTGGAAAAAGAAGAGCAGGAATGTTCAGTTCAGATTTACGTATCAAGCCTTCAGTGCTGGGCCTGGGTGTTTGCTTTTGGCACAGTACAATATTGGGGGAAATATAGATATTGCACAAACCAGGCTGGGCTCATGATTTGGTGACAGCCAGAGCACTCTGGTGTCTTTTGTTCCCTAATGAAGTTATTGTCCACAAACAGTACTTGCTTGTTGATGAGAGCACAGTTAAAAGTAAAAGGTGATGGAAATGGGTTCTGGTCATCAGCATTAGCCCAGCTGGTCTTAGTCCACTCCACAGCCACAATGATGGTCCTGCCTCCACTGTCATAGCCAACTCCTCCTTTCTATCAGTACTAGAAACCTGATTCGGCTGCAAAATCTCATCTGATCTCCTTTACTCCTCCAAAAATGTTAGTTTCCTGCTGGATCAGTTCCCTTCTCTCTCCCATAATTGCTACTGCCAGTGATGAGGAGGAGCGGGAACACAGGTCTGGCCATGGCAATCCTTCCCACCTCAGTGCAGGCTTTGCCCCTGGCAGGAGCATCCTCTTTCTCAGCATTCTGCTAAAAACTGATAGGATAGTGCAGTTCATGGCTGTGCAGAGGGATGCTGGTGTTGGGGTAACAGTTGCATGGGTGGCTTTGTTGCTGAGCCTGCTTGCCATGGACATCCACCGAGGAAAAGCCCAGCCCTGGGCACCACAGCATCTGTCTGGTCTTTTTTTTTCCCCCATTTTTTTCCCCTATGCTATCTCACAAGCTTGAACTTCTGGAGCCTGTGCTCTGAGCTGCGGTTATTGCACAGAACTTCCCCCTTAACTGCTCTGACAAGTAATAGAATTATCCTGCTTCTCCAGCTCATCGGCCAGGAGCTCTCCAGCTTTAATTCACCAATAAATCTTTGCTCCATGGAGGCAGAAGGGCAAGAAAGGGGGAGACAAAGCAGTATAGCCACAAACAGGGAGCTGATAAATGCTAATGAATTTATGGGGATTACACCAATCCTTTAGCCAAAGCCAGAGACCCACATAGCTACACAGGCCCATGTGATCTACCTGCATCTGACTGCAAGAAATCATTCAAAAGACAGGCAAATTCGCCCTTCTGCTGTAATTAATTATGGCTGGGAACAACAACAAGAAGACAGGGTAAACATTTCACTTGGCTGCAGGTGGACAGACCTGCTGTGGCCCCAGCATGTCATGATTCCAAAGTGCTGTGACCCCTCAAAACCTGAGGAGTGCTTTGCCCAGGCCAGGCTGAGCCGTGTACCCCCGGATCCCCCAGGCTGATGCCGGGGTCAGGAGGGGCTGGGATAGGGGATGCTGGTGGCAACAGGCTCCCAGTTATCACAGTCTGGCCCAGGAATTAAGCTGGGATTAAGCTACAGGAGCCTCTTTGTAGAAAGGCTGTGGGATGCAGCGGGTCCTGTTCCCCAGTCAACAGGATTTTGCTTTTGGAGAGGAATCACGCAAAAGGCTGCGGCTCTGCCCGCCGCTCGCAGGGATTTGGGCAGCAGGTGGAGCTCGCTCCGCTGGTATGAACAGTTCCTCACATTTCCTCACCTGGAGCTGGGATTTGCCTGCCCTGAAGCTGTGGGTGCCCTGTACCCTGCCGAGCTGAGGGCTGCCAGCTCACCCACGGCTGGGGCAGGCGTGCAACATCTGCTGCATCTTCTCGGTTTGGGTAAATCCCAACGGCCTTCATTGTTATCGTGTTTCTTGTGACGTGGTTGTTCTGCCTCCTAAGATAACACACCAGAGTTCCTGCCCCAAGGCTAGACATTTGGCTACCGAAATACCTGACCCAAATGACAAGCCTGAGCTCTGCAGGTTAAAACCTGAGCTCCAGAAGGTCCCGCTGAGGTGTCTCATAGCTGGTTCCCATGTGAGGGAATTAAGATGTCACCGTGACAGAAGCACTGTGGTGCCCTGGACACCTCCCGAGGACAGGAAAGCTGTGGCCATGAGTGACAGATCTGGCAATGCTGGAGGAGCCCTGGATTCTCCCTTAGACGTGATCTCACTTCACCAACACTGGGGTTTTGAAGGGGGTTGCTCTGCACAGAGACATGTGAAAAGGACAGGAATAATCTAATAACTTTCTGTGTGTCAGGTTATAACAAAATTACTTGAGGTTGAAAGGATAAGTTAATCTGTTATTTTGTCTCTCAGTACTTTGAAAAACTTTTCTAATTTTTTTTTTTATTTATTATTTTAAGCACACACTTGCATTAATTTCAAGATGCAAGAAGAACAAACTTTCTTTTTTTTTCTGTTCAGCTGTGCTGGTTTTGTTTTGGATAGAATCAGTTTTCCTCCTAGTGGTTTGTATGGTGCTGTGTTGCAGATTTGTGACCAAAACTGTGGTGATTACGGGGATGTTGTAGCTAATGCTGAGCGGGGCTCACACAGAGACAAGGACTTCTCTGCTTCTCATAACACCTCACCAGTGAGGAGCCTGAGGGTGCACAGGGAGTTGGAAGGGGACACAGCTGGGACAGCTGACCCCAACTGACCCCAGGGATAACCCAGACCTCATGATGTTGTGCTCAGCAATAAAAACTGGGGGAAGAAGGAGGAAAGAGGGGATGTTCGGAGCGATGATGTTTGTCTTCCCAAGTCACTGTTAAATGTCATGGAGCCCTGCTGTCCTGGGGAGGGCTGAACACCTGCCTGAACACGGGAAATAGCAAATTCCTTGTCTTGCTTTACCTTCACAAACAGTTTTTGCTATTAAACTGTCTTTGTCTCAACACACGAGTTTTCTCACCTCTACCCTTCCAATTCTCTCTCCCATCCCACTGTGGGGGAGTGAGCAACTGGCTGTGTGGGGCTGAGCTTCCCGCTGGGGTACTCGAGTTTCTCCCATCCCTACCTACGCTCAAACATCTGCATCCAGAATTCCAGGCGAACTGCTCCCGACAGCTGTGCTCCTGCAAGCTCAGATATGACTTCGTGGCAGTCCCTGGAAGACGCGGTAGATGGCACTCCGGATATGATATTCCGGGCTGAAAACTTCACTCCCGAAGTTAAACTAAAATTAAAAACCCGGAAAAGTTCAGGAGAGCTTTAAGCCTCTTAATTTAAATACAGATGCTGAACGTCTGGAAGAAATTCCTGACACTGGAAGCTGCTTTTCCCACCTTGTTCAATAAGAAAGGTCCCATGCCCGAGTTATCAGCACAGTTTGAGAGCGGGATCCCTGAAGTGGCAGGTAACCAAACAGAGAGATTTGGGGGAAGGCAAGTGGAGAAAAGGGCATGGCTGATTTCATTATCACTAATAATAACACATCCTTCTCTCAAAAAAAAAAAAAAAAAAAAAATCGCACCACAGAAAGGACCCAGTACAAAGCTTGGTGGAGAAAATGGCATTGGATGTGGGTGCTTTTCTGGTGGTTTTCAGCGGTTGCTTGGCTTCAGAGAGGTGCCACATCCCTGACCCATTTTCTTATAGCTGCATGCAGGAGTCTTCTGAGCACCTCAGCACGACACAGACACTGAGGCTGCTGCTCTGTCCCAGTGGCATCACCATGGAAATGCAATAGGAGGCACTGCTTGTGATAGAGGTTGGACCAAAAGTAAACAAATTTTGTCTAATTGATTCTTACATCCTGCTGAGCAGATGGATGGACCGTGTGGGTGTATGGATTCATCTCAGGTATTGAAACAGCAAGACCCAGATTCACTTGAGTCAGGGTGTAGCTATTGACTCCATCAAGAAGCTGTTCCCTCTGCAAGTGTTTCTCCAGAAATCTTAACTTTTTTTTTGTTTCCACCTTTTTTTCTCAGGAAGTGCAGTGATTTCTGCGTTTTCTACAATGTAGGTCAAAAGAGTCTATCCCGTAATTCTGGGAGACAAGAGTTAAAACTACTTACAGATAATCTTTAAAATGTAACAATTGAGGATTTGTTTTTTAAGCAAAAACATTGTTTTTAAATAAAACAAAAGGTGACATGTAGCTTCTACTTTTTCAGTCTCTTACTAAACTGTAATCTCACGGGGGAAAAAAAAAAGACTACTATTCTGGTAGCATATTGACTCATTTCTCCTTATTTATTTAGCCTTTCTCTTGCTTGGTGTAATCATAGACATAAATATATCAGAAAAAAAGGTATAAAATCATCTGATACTAAACTAAGGTGCTCTGAAGCAGAATTTTTCCCAGGTGAAGTCCTCCAGGAAACAGGACAGGGACAAGTCTCTGACTCTGAAGCCTGCTCCCTTGTTCCCCACTCAGGCTGCATTTTGGGGAACATTTTCATCAATGCCTGGTCTGCTCTGAAACAGCTTTGAGGTTGGAGGCACACAAATCCCCCTGCAAGATGCTGAAAACCACACGATTGTCTGGCACCTGGGGTTTAGCTGTAGGTAGGACAGGTCGTGGCTTTCCTTTTATATACTATACAAACACTGGCAAAATCATTAAACTTTTGTAGACAAATGGCCTTCAGCACGCCTTGAGCTCCGTGTTTGTTTGGGCATGGAAGCGGTGCACAGTCCCTGCCACACACCTGCACTTGCATGTTCACACTTTTAGTAGCATTGGTGTTTTCAAAGTTTCAACCAGCTGAGACCTTCAAGAGCAAGGTTCTCATGGAGTTGTCCAGTAAAATATTCATTCCTGTCTTTTCATGGGATATATCAAGAAACAAAATCCATGTTTCTGCATCTCCATCCGAAATATGAGCTGCCAGATCATAGGGAGAACATATCAGCAACCTTGCTGCAAAAGTTACGTACAACCTTCAGGTCTGTGCATGCCTTAGCCTGTCTGAGGGAGGCTGGATTATAAATGTCTGTTCCTCACAACACCTCTCTGTGCATGTCAGTGGCGAAGGCAATAACAGGACATTTTATATTCTGCAGGTTATGTCCTACTTCAGTGACCCAGGTGCGAGAAACCTGATATTAAGTAAGCTGGGGAACTTGTGTTTCTTTCTTAATGGGATTCTGGCTGTCATTAATCCTTCACTGAGATGTGTGTTTCCAGAAGAAGGCATGTGCAATCAGCAAGACTGATGTGCTGGTTTTTGGGTGAACCATGTTCAGTTGCCATGGTGTGGAAGGGCCTGCTGGGTTAATTCACTCTGCAGAGCCAGAGCAAGGAGCCATCCCCAGCTCAGAGAGGTTTTGTGGGAAAAGCAGCACGTTCCCACATCCTTTAGCTGGGGGACAGAGGCATGGAAGGGAAAGGTGACTGGCCAAAAATCTGTGCTGCAACAGGCCTCAGAGCACTTTGATGGTATTACGTGGAGATGGCCCATTGTGTGATTCACTTCTGATATGTAGTTTTCAGAAACTTAAGATCCACAGAAGTAAGAAGTGAATATTATTGGATATTCTCCCCCTAACGGGCAAAAACCATAGCGAAATTCTTCCTGTGCTGCAGGCCAGGAGTAGCCAGGACAAGAAGAGCCAGGCAAAGTGTATAGAGGGCAATGTGCCTCTGGCTCCTTGCTGACCCCGTGCTGTAGCCCACTGTCTCAGGAGGGCCCCAACCTCTCAGGGCAGGGTGCAAGCCCTCTCCTGTGACTTAGCCTCATCTCCCTAGGGCAGTTCAGCTCTCCAAGCTGGACTGAATGATGCTGGAGGGAAGGTGGTCCCCTCCAGGTTGCATCCACGTGTAGGATTCTAAATCTCACATTCAGCCACGATGGTGGCTGAGCCTCGTCCCCTAGGCGAGGTCAGGGGGGACACGTGTGGCTTTTGATCTTCCCTCCTAGTTTCTTTCTGAGCCTTGAGTGAGGGCCAAAA
This sequence comes from Myiotriccus ornatus, assembly GCA_036023395.1. Classification (NCBI taxonomy): domain Eukaryota; kingdom Metazoa; phylum Chordata; class Aves; order Passeriformes; family Tyrannidae; genus Myiotriccus; species Myiotriccus ornatus. Next base: position 8,770,488 of record JAYRBT010000005.1, read on the forward strand.
TGCTGTGGTTGTTTTTTGGAGGAAAAGAGCCATTTTGCTGAAGGCAAGACTGCCCGCAGGGATACGTGCTCTCCAAGGCCATCCCCGATGGAGAAGAGGGCTCCCACCCGAGTGCGAGGAGTGGAATAACTGCAGCTGGGGGCTGCCTGAGAGCACTGGGCACTTTGTCAGGTGTCACCAAGAGCTGGTGACGGTTCTGCCACGGTGCCCTGAGCACAGGACTGCTGGGTGCTGCTCAGCGGGTGTCCCTGCTTTTTCCCCCTATAGAAAATTGTGGAGTCTCGGGGAACACAGGTCTTTTCAAAGCTCAGAAAGATTTGCAGAGGCAAAAGTCTGTTTCACATCCCTTTTATATACATCTGTCTTCTCACAGGGGTTGTTTAAGACCTCCCCAAAGCTTCTGTACAGCAAAGCAGCTGCTAAAAAAGCTCTGATATCCAGGAGGGTGACATTTACACTGAGATGTGCTTACCTCTACATTGTGTACAAGAGCAGAGAATAACTAAATCAAACTCACAGCAAAATTCCCAGTCCCATCTACACAGTGATCCAGGGGAATTTAGGGGCCTGCTGCACCTCAAGTAATAAACCTACATATCCTTCATAAAGTTCCTGAATGCAAACACAATAGTTTGCCAAAATTCTCCTCCAGCACTCTCATGTTTCAGCTGTCGTGTGAACAAATATTTAACAAGTCTGAAAAAAAACCCACCCAAAGACAAGAAAAATTAATAGGATTTAAAAAACCCCCCAACTTTAAGTACTTAAAGAGCAGCTTACAATCAATTAAAGAGCTCATAAACACGAGAACATAAACAACATCAAAAATTTTCTGCACATTACAAAATGATTTGCCGTAGAGTGGCTTGCGTGAAGAGATTAGATATGCTTTGCAGCATAAAACATTATTCGGTAAAGGCATTATGTTTCAGCAAACACACCACGCTAATTGTATTAGAGGAAGTTCAGGTGAAGCATAATTCCTGGATTAGAAAATCGAAGACACAGGTTAAACAATATGTGTTGGTCAGGCTGCTTGAAATTTGCTGGCAGAGCTTAAACAGGATTTTTTTAAATTTTTTTTTTTTACATTGAATTACTGGTATTTTTTCCTAGATTCTGAGATCTGATTTTTAAGGGTGCTAAAATATTGAGCCAATATAGTGGAATATTTTATGTATTTGAAAGCAGCAAAAAAAATTTTGTTCTTATTTCAGCTATTCAAAAAACCCTACTAATTATAGAGTTAAAAACAGTTCCCAATATCACTTTTATTCTAAAAATATTTTCCCACTGGCAAACTCTTTTAATCTACTAAATTATTTCTCAGATCCGAAAATAACTAACACTTTCTACAGGGTACTTCTGTGGAATACAAACACTATAACCATCCAGAATTCATTTTTGGATATGATCCACAGATAAATGCTGAAGCTGGGCGATGCATCATCTGTGTTGGTGAATTTTTTGAGCAGTGGTGTGTGGCATTTCACACATGTGAGCAGAGCAGGTGTTTGCATGTGCTGGCACTTACTTACCCTTACTGCTTTTAGATGAGCCAGCACTAGCAAACCACAACTTTTTAAATCAAACCTCTACTTCATCTGCCCACCTCTACTTCATCTGCCCACCTACGGCCAAACTTCATCTCAAACTTTCTCAGATGGAAAAGGAATAAAAATCTACAAACAGGGTGATTTAATCTCTTTTTGTTAAGTCAGAAACACTGACTGTAGGAGCTGTGGGGTGCAAAGAAGAAGTTCATCAGGGTCCCCTCACCCATATTTTCTGGACAGGGAGCACAAAAACAACTCCTCCCTGCAAGAAAATACCCAGACTTTGTCTTGTCAAAATTATCCTGATCTGGTTTTGTTTGACAGGAACCCACAATAAATAATAGAAAAAGATCAAACATAAGAAAGAGAAGAAAAATGGCAGTCACCCCGGGAGGAAGCTTCCTAGCATATGATAAATTGGAAAATGGACATACAGAACATGCTGACATACATTTTTAATGGCCCAATTGCTCAATTAATTCTTTCCCTTTTCCCTTTTTAATGTGAAAATCGTCATAATTCCTCCCAGATTAGTATAGATACAGGCCGACAGTCTCTCCTGCTCAAGGTATTTGCAGGACATAATTCATTCATAAAGCCGTAATGCACTCATCTATCATCCGAAATATTTCTTTTTTTTTCTTTTTTTTTTTTTTTTTTTTTCCTCTTTTCCTTTCCCCCTCTCCCATTTGTGCTTGGGGCTCTCGCTGAGTCTCTGGGCACTGATGTATTAGCTGGCATATGCAAGCTATGAATTATCAACTGAAAGGAGTCAATTATCCACTCTAAAAATGAGTGTCTGGGCACCAATAGCCTGAGGGGCCTTTTTTGTATTTACGAAATGATTTCATGGCAAGTAGAGGTGTGTGTGGAAGGGGGATTGAGGGGGGGGAAGAAAGGAAAGGCTTTCTTTTTTTTTTCCCCCCTTTTTTTCCTCGTGTCCACCCCGAGAAAAAAAAATTAAAACGAAATAAAAAGAACATTTTGAACTTTTAATGCAATAATCCATTTTTATACACCCTGACTTCTAGGAGTGATTCCAGCTGGCTGGAAAGGAGCCTCGCCTGGTGGCCATGTTGCCTGGGCTTCTCCTCCTCTATCTGGTCTCAGCTAAGCCTTCAATCAAACCCGGAGCCCTGGCTGACTTCAGCTGCTAATAGACTGGATAGGAAATGGGATATTGGATAGTTTCTTGGTCCCCAGTCACTGGCCGTGTGCCTTGTCATCTCCGCAGACATTGATTTCTCCCTCTCTCCCTCCCCACCCCCTGCTCTGCTGAGGGGCTGTGGCCCACCAAGAGGTAACACCGCATCAGCAAACCTTGTGCGGAGTTATGCTTAGGGAAATGAGGTCATTAGATGGAATTACAGCGGGTTTTGATAGCTTGGTAATAGGTTTTAATGATGGAATTTAACATAGGACTCCCACTAGGGACAAGGCTGATATACATCCAGACAGGTCACTTAATAAACCTCCACTCAGCACTTGAGTTGAGGAATTTAGGACGCTCTGAAAACACAGCCCTTCTTAACCAAGCCAATACATCATTGGCAAGTAGTCTCTTTGGAAGGCTTTTTATTATTATTTTTTGAGGGGTTTGATTGACTTAAAACACTCCGTTCCTTTAAATATGCACATTTATTTCACCAGATGCAGTTTTGAGGGGGACTTTTTTAGGCAGCAGATGTTTTTCTTAGACGTGAACAGACTGTTGTGCTCTTGGATGCTAAAGAGCCCAGCTGATGGTGCGGTAAATTGTTTGGAAGTTTGAAGAGCTTAGCTGGCCTTTTATGTATTTGTTACTGACAGGTAAATTGCAGGTTAAGTGCAAAAGCAGCATTAGCTGAGGAGTCCTGGCTTCCACAAATCTACCTTGGCCTCTAATCTGAATACAAAAGGAAGGAAGGAATTAAATTTGACCCCTCGAATATGCTGTTTGCTCAATCCCAGACTTATTTAGTAAGCTCCTTTAAGGTGCTTTCTGTTTGTTCTGGCCTCATCTCAAGCAGGTACAAGAATGCCCACAAAAGAGGACACTTTACAGGTAGCAGAGTGGATCAAAGCCAGAACCGTTGCTTTGTGTGTTCCAACAATGCCGAAGGGGCAGGTTTGAGGCTCTCTTGAAAGACAGCTCATTCAATTTGTTCTCCAGAGGTTATAATGCCATGATTGCTGCTGCAGATCTGCACACTCCCTGAACACAGGAGTCCTGTGAAAGGACTCACAAAATCCACCAAGACTCATGGAATCATAGAATGGTTTGGGGTGGAAATGCCATCTCGTTCCTACCTTCTTGCCGTGGGCAGGGACACCTTCCACTATCCAAAGTTGCTCAGAGCCCCATCCAGCCTGGCCTGGAACACTTCCAGGGATGGGGCATCCACAGCTTCTCTGGGAAACCTGTGCCAGGGCCTCAGCATCCTCACAGTCAAGTATTTCTTCCTAATCAGTGAAGCAAAGGGAGCAGCAGTTGAGCAGTGGCAATGACAGAGACACAGTTCAGTCTGTCCTTGTTTGTTTTTGAACCTGAGCTGCAAACCCCTGTGTCAACTGCAAAGTCCTCTATACACTGCAAAGGAAGGTCTCTAAATAGGACAGCTGAGAAAAAAGGAGCTAGGGCCAGTCTGCTGGGACGTGGAGGTTTTATTGACTACTCCACAGGCAAACTTGTCCACTATGGATTGCCCTGCTGAGGAATACTTTTGGAAAGCAACTGGACAATCTCCCTCAATTGTCTTCATACTTTTTTGAAAGTGAGAGAGGCTCTTCCAAAAGGTACTTCAGAGCCAAAGGGAACATCTATGCATCACTGTCAGTGAGAAATGCCTCCTTCATAGTGTTTGATGTCCAGTTAAAACTAATTCCAAGGCTTCCTTGACAACCGAGGAGGATGGTTTGATGAAAAGTGTGGTGAGCTGATCCAAGCTCGCCCTGAAGAGTGTCCACACTTCGCTAGGGGGAAAGCTGGTTTATGGTTACCTGACAGTGGGTCCCACCACCCAGAACTATACTCTCTTTGACTTCTTGCCTAGTAGTGCTACCATGTCCCAAAGGCAGCTCAAGAGCCAGGAGTAGTGTTTAATGTCCACAGTACAAGCAGGTCAAAGACTCCAATGTTTTCTGGGCGCACCACCCTGGAGAGCTCAGGCCAAGAAGCTGTGGTGCCCCTTTCAGCATGTTGGAGGTTGTTTGGAGGAGGTGCAGACCCCTAACCGATTTCCTCAGAAGAGAGGCTGCAAAGTTCTCCTGCATGGGCAGTCAGTGGATCTGGGAGCAGGAGACCGGGACTGTCTTCACTGCTGACGTGGTCCTGCTCCCTGCTCTTCTTTAGCCTTTGGTAATCCCACCCACAAGAAGATGATGAGTGCTTTCATGGGTGCTTTGAATCAACCAAATTTGGCTTTGTCTCTCTTGTTGTTACCACCTGCTAGCAACCCCACCATCCCCCCCGCCGCAACCACAGAGACCCTGGTCTTCCCTGTAGTTTAACCTTTTTCTTCTTTTTTTTTTTTTTCCCTACTTTTCTCGAACAAAGGTGTCATAAGTGATTTGCCAGCTCAGATGATATTTGCTCCAAGTGTGAACTATGTGGGCTGTGGAAAGCTGTCTGTTTAATTTCAAAATCCCTGATGAAGCTAAGAAACAAGACCTGGAACAAAGAAGAAACTGCCACTTTTTGGCAAGAGTGTGCTGATTTACAAAAGGCATCCTTCAATTATTTAAGGAGCAGTCAGCAGTGCCATAACTTTAAGTATGAATCAAGTGGCATGACTGAAAAATTTGTCACAGTGTGTTAGATCAATGGTAATTACCTTACTGACATGAGTACTGTTATTATTTTACAGGGCTGCAAACAGGATCATGGACGTGAGGAAACACAAACTGCACTGTGATCAATACTCTCTGAAATATGACTCTCTGTGGCCCAAAATGGAGTTTTCAAGCCAGGCAAACCATTATAGACTGATTCTCTCTCTGCCTTTAGATGGATACCCTGAAGTAAAACACAGCAGCAATTGGTCAACTTGTTTCTGGCTTTGAACAGGCAAATAGTCACTTATTATTTTTAAGGACAACTGTGTGCAAATAAAAAGTCTGTGCAGCCAAACTCCGGGTGAGGAGAGAGCTATGGAGGGGGCGTGGGGAAGGAGGCCTCTGGCTCATGCTGTACCTGTTGTTTAAAACCTAGGACTAATCTCTCTGCTGCAGCACACATTTACCCTCAAAGGTTTTCAGGTTCTCCCCCACCCATGATATCAAAGGGTTGCGGGGCTCCTGATCACTTGGCATCAGAGTCAGGACCTATGGGATGTGAAAGCTTTCCTATATTTCCTCTCTGACAGTGACACATGACATGGGGCAACATCTTGCATGCCGTGTCCACTGGTGGCTGAAGAATGTCACACTCTCTGCTGCAGTGTTTGATGAAATGTCCGTGGGCAAGTTGGGCACCAAGTGGGACATGGACAAACAGGCTGGCTGAAAAAGGGGGCAACAGATAGTGCAGGCAGGATCTGAAAGCTGTCACCTCTCTTCAGCCCAAGCCACTACGGGCTGCACTGCCACTGATTGAGGACACTGTGCCTGGCATATCTATAAACATATGCTTTGCTCAGCTGCCTATCACACAAAGTGTGATCACCGGTGTACAACCCCAGGAACGTGCTCGAACTCTGGAGCTTATTTGGGACTGCTTGTTAGTACAGTGCCCACCGCCTGGCCAGCCAAACAATTTAAATATTCTCCCCAGGCAACTTCTAGTAGAAGGGATGGACTTGCCAAGCCTATGAGAGACCCTTCTCAGCTAATGTGAAGGAGATGAAGAGGCATCAACTAGAGACAAAATGGACATGCATCAAGGCAAGGAGATGGCTGGGCCTAGACCAGCAAGCACAGCTCCGTGGAGGAGGAGGGGTTAAACAAAAAGGAAGGAAGAAGAAAAAGAATTTGCTTTACCTATGGAGAATGAGTAATTGTCTGTAACTCAGAAAGGAGCTTGCTGAGAGCTTGGCTCTGGAGGTGAGACAAGGAGTGCTACTCTGGCCATACCGGGCACGCGGCAGCAGGAAAACATCCCAAATGCTGTGACTGGGCACTCCCAGAGGGAGGAGTGAACAACCAGAACCCACCAATGGCAGATCACAGTCAAACAGGTGACCTGAAAATCAAGCACTTGGAGACAGCCACTAAGTGTATGTGAAGCACTATGTCACTCTGTGAAGAAGTAGAGGAAGAGAAACCTGGTGGTAAAGGTCACCAGCAGAACAGGGGAATATTGCATCTAACCCAGAACTCTGAACTGCGCTCCTCGCTCTAAAACACGAGCACATCAGAATGAGATAACAAATAAAGATGCAATACTCCTGGCTTCAATGCTTTTTACAAATCGAAGAGCAAACTGATGAAGGACACAAGGAGACAATTGTTCCATGCTGCCCAACATCCTAAAGCTTGTTCATAAGACAATGAAAAGCGAGAAAATAGAGAGGGTTACTTGGGAAGATCTGCATTTCTGGCATTCCTATTGTTCTTTGGATGCTGTTAGGAAATCTCTGTCTTATAGCAGGAAGACTAAAGTGTGTCTTTGGGTTAGTTGTTGGTGTTTTGTCATCTTATTCTGTCTTGCTGAATTCCAGAGTGCCATAAAGAATGAGCTGGGTACAGGAAAGTTTCATCTCATTAGTGTTTTATCCACTTTTCTGTGTGTGTTAATAGGATGAAACAGCTGAACAGCACATGATGCTTGGACACCATCTGATGAGAAACAAATATTGAGTACAGTAGGAAGCAGCAAAATGAGCATTGCTACTTGTGAGGTGAATAGTTCAGAAGTGGCTATGTATTATTTTGGAAAGGGTCACAAATTAAGGTGTAAATTCATGTACACCTTAAATTGTGACCTCATAAAAATGATCAATGGTTAATGGTGCAGATAACAGGATTCATAAGGGAAATTTATTGGCCACTTTTGTGAAATAAATATATTTATACCATACCAGTGGGAAATAAAAACACATCAATAAATCATACAATATCTACAACTATACTAATAGCATGAGTAGCTGTTATAACCAACATTTTTAGACCTGCAGACACCCCCTCTGGCATGGTACAAATATAATACATGTTAGCAGCAAAATGTAGTTTAGTAAGAGACAGCCATGTATATCCCACTTGTGAGTTATCTAGGCAGGCTCCCCTCATGAATTATGGTCCTTCCTCAAAAAATGAGCCATAGAACAGAAAAATAGATACTCCACAAGCGTATAATACGGATCAAATACAAAAAAGCACAGTGGCAGAGCAGGCTTATAATCATAGAATCACTGAATACCTCGAGTTGGAAGGGACCCCTAAGGATTATCAAGTCCAACTCCCATCAAGTCCAGCAGATGTACTTGTCTGTTCAAAACAAGGTGATCCCTCCACCTGCTTGCTCTAAGAAGGAGCAGATCTGGGCAACTGTACTTATTTCACTGCTGGATTTGTATTGTTTTATATTTTCAGCTGACTAGCAGCTAAGATAAAATTCAATTAGGATTTTGCATGCCGTCCTGCAAAAATGTGCTCTGGCTGTGCAGGGCTCTGCACTCTGCTAGGGTGCCAGTAGTTCATATAGGAGAAGTTCATATTTCCTGGGAGTCCTCAAACAATTTCCCCACCTCCCAAGGAGCTGCAAGGTTTGTCAGGCCCAGCCTTTAGCTTTGACAAGGTCTCCTGGAAGTGGTGTTCCCGTTACAGCAGCAAATCTCAGTTTGCCCTGCTGGCTGCACCCACAAGCCCAGAACGTCCCATTTGCACTGAAGACCAAAAAGTTCTGGTTGCACAGTTGAGCCTCCTACATAAACCCCATTCTGCGGTTTCAGATTGTGACTTCAGTTTCTTCATGGCTTATCTAGAGACCCCACGAGGTTCTCACCTCGACTTGAAACTCCTGAAGCTCAATACAACCTTATTTTGCCAGCTTGGACCAGACACCAAGCTCTAGTTGAGCTGGTTGGTGGTGTGGTGTGTGGGTACAGATGTCATTCTGCTGCTGGCTGGGGTGGGCATTTGGGTAGGGCAATCTCCAGCCATCCCAGAAAGGCTCAGCCAAGAAGTAAATACATGCAATACCACGTGGCTCCCACAAGGCACCTTCTAAGCCAAACTCCACTGAAACCCCCACAAAAAAACCCTGTATTGGCTTCAGCAGACTCTGGAACAGACATATTTGGAGAGCTCAGGTATCTGATGCCACACTGTTGTATCCCCAGCACTAATTCACTTGTAATCAGATCAAATCCAACACTTCTTACAGCTATCTGCATTTTCCACTGAGCATCAGCTTTTGCCACGGTCGTTATAAGCTCATGCTGTAATGTGATGTCTAGCACTTGCTGCATTGGCAGGGTGGAGAGGTGTAGAATTTAAAAAAACCCAAAACAATATAGACAAAATTGTTGGGTTTGTGCAAATTTGGGAGGCCATTATTCAAAACACCGGCATGGTTGACTTGGGGAAAGGAAAAAAAAAAAGTCTCTTTTCCACTAGCAGAAAATAATAAATTGTCCTTCTGATTTTTGCGTATTTTCAGCTAAGCTGCCTCCTTTAAAAAAAAGTAGTTATGAATTTGCTTTCCAAATGTATTTTTCATTGTGTATTTTATCATCTCTAGTCCAATAAAATTTTCTTTAGAAACAACACATTATTGTGTCAGAAGGGGAGGAGGGTAAGAATACACCAGGGAACCTTTCAAAAATGTTTAAGTATTAATTTATTTCATGATGAATTTTCCACTGTCATTTTCTTAATAGCATGCACATGAAATAATCATGTCTTAAAATGCTCCGTAATTGAAGGACATTTTCATTTCCTGATTACTGAGGGAATCCTTCTTTGAATCTTTACGACTAAAGGATATAAGCACCAGGCTTTCTTTCTTTTTTCATTTTTTTTTTCTCCGTCTTCTTTTATCTCCATCTTCTCTGTGCTAGTCTGCTGAAACAATTTCATTCAGTGATGATAATTTTCACATCTTTCCTTTCAGATGGGAACAAATCCTGGTGTGTCCCTCACTGGTACAGAGTGAGGACATGGTAGGAGCTGCCACTTTAGCTGATTGTATCTTGGTTTACAGGGGATTTTGAGGTCACTTATAGGTAGTTTGGTAACAGGGACAGCTTCAGCAGCTGGATTTTGGCTGATGTAGGTGAAAAGTCTGCCTTGTCCTGATGGGAAGTCTGTGGTCATCCACCTGCTGAGTCCCATGGGAACCTCCACTGAGCTGTGCACATCAAGGTCTGACTCAGGAGTCAGAGCAGGGTCAGAGCCACTTTTCTCAGACTATTTCATTTCTCTGTTGCCCAAGGCACTGGCCCATGTGCCTTTCATCTAGACCCAGCACACTCATGGAACCAAAGACAAGAGCCACTGTGAAGTTCTGAGCTGAAAATGTTGAACACGAGCCCTGGATTGTGTTCCCCCTCCTTTCCCAGAGACTAAGGGCCAAACCCAAATTCCTGGGAGCCTCTTTGCACCCACAGTTCACCCAGACTTTGGGAAATGGATGACCACTGTGACATCCATCAGTGAAACCAAGACCCCACTTCTCCACCAGCCAGCAGCAAAACTGGAGGTGGCAGGGCTTGTGGGAGGCTTTGCAAGCCCACAGTTCAGAGGTTTTCCCCAGCCAGATCTCTGCCCATCTCAGGGCTTGGCTTCCATCCCTGCACCCTGAATTCACCTCTCCTCCCTCTCCCCTCGCACCAGCGCGAGAGGAGGAAAGACGGGGGGCTGGGGAGGCAGAGGAAGCACCACTTGCCATGGAGAAAAGAAAGATTTATTAGTGTTTATCCAGAAATACCAGCTAGCCTGCTGCTGATCCAACTGAGCCCAGCAGGCTGCAGATTGGGGATTTGCAGGGAGCCCGTTCTGTGCCAGGCCATCCATCACGCCCGGGCGAAGCGGAGCCGGCGTGGAGCGCGGAGTGGGCGCCCCGGGAGGGGCCGGGGGTGCACGGAGGCGGGGTTGCCACCGGCCCCGGTCCCCACGGCTTGTGCCCCGCGAGCATCCTCAGCTACCGCCTCTCCCCCTCCTTCCCCATCTCCGGCTGGCTCCGGCCCGCGCCACACAATCATTTTTCTCTCTTGGACTCGCTGAAGCAAGCGAGACATGTCAGTGCCTGATGAAACCCCATTTTCACTGATTAGCTCCCTTAAAAATATTTCATTTATCAGTGCCAAGATTTAAGTACTTCCCACTTGCAGGCAGCCAAGTGTGTCTTGTTGACTATGTAGCACGTCCATTTACATCGGCACTGACAATGTTACAGCAAGTGCTAATGTCCCCTCGCCCCCGCTCCCCCCTCCGCCTCCCTCCACCCCCCTCCCCGCAGCATCTCCGGGCCGGCAGAGCTTAGACCTGTTTTATTGCAGACCTGTCCTCCTCATCTGCGGGAAGAAGAGAAAACAAGGAGGGAGGGAAGGGGGGGAGGGGGGCGGATAAAAAGACATCTCTGATGTGTGTCTCTCTTTTCTACAGGAGTCATTTGCAAAGTCATAAATTTCAATTTCCTCCTCCCCTCTTCTATTATTACCTGGGCCTCAAACAAGTTTTACACTCATTTATTCCCAAATAGAAATGCAATTTCCTCAGCAAATGATACCTAGCTAGAATTCCATTTGTGTTCCACCAAGAAGACTTATTTTCTTCTTCTTTATATTTTTCCCCTTCTTTTTTTAATTTTTTTTTCTTTTAACACCTTGTTCTGTGTTTCACCCATTGGGATGGTCCCTCACAATCCTATCCCCTCCCTCGAGGGATAAAAAAGACAAGTAATTTCACTTTCTGTCCCATCATCTCACCTAAGGTGAGCTGCAGTGTTCAGGAGCTGGTATGCCGAAGGATGGGATTTGGTGTGTACATTTTTGCTTGTGAATGACAAAAAAGGGTGAAATTTGGAAGAAATGAATAGAACAGAGGACATCTGTGTGTCTCAGGGTTGGTGGTAGAACATGTTAAATATTTTTTGAAGCCAGCAAGAACAGTAAGAATGGGAAAAATGCTTCCACACTGTGGAAATTACGAAGTCCAGTGTGTTGGGAAAACGTAGAAGAAGGGGACAGGTGGGTAGCTGTTCAAAAATTACAGAGTTTCTGAGAACTGATCCCCCCACTGGAGTAAAATGTGTTTCACGTTGGGTTTTGATCCAGCCACAGTTATTTAAGTATAGGTCAATGGAAATGCTAAACGAAATTCAAAATGAAAATAAAAAGCAATACCATGGTTGCAAAGGGAGAAAAGGTCTGATAGATAAGGCTCCTTCTTCAGTTTTCTTTGGGCCATATTCTCATAGCAACTATCACGGGCCAGAGCAGAAGTCACACAGCGCTGGGAACTGTTGGCTGACATGTTTGGGGGAATTGGCTGATCCTAGAAGTAAAAGTGGGTTATGAGTGTCCCACAGGGAGGAGATGGCAGCTTCTGCATGTGTTTGGTGTGCACAGGTCCTTAGGCAGCTCCTGTGGACTGGATTGCTAAAGTCAGCTCTGGAAGGAAGAGCTGCATATTGCAACTTGTGGAGAACAAACACAGAGCTGTAAAATAGTGTGGGCTTAAGGAAAGTATTACCGGTGGGACCAGTTAGCTGGACATGAATGGTAGGAACCAGAGAGATGGAAAACCTGCTGGAAACTCTCTAACTGTGTTCCTGCTGTGAATGTCAAGCTTCTGGATAGGACCCTGTGCTGAATGGTCTCTGCCTGTATTGCTGGAAGAGGGAAGATTGCTGTCTCCAGAATATAATCTCCATGACACCTTTGAGACTTTGGAGGTTCCTGTCTGGAGGGATTATCCAAGATATTGCTAGAGTCCATATCCCAGTCCTGAGTTCTACTTTGTTCTCTTTTAGCAGGCCAGTAATCCCAGCAGTTTACCCTGGATGGCCCCACATCAGCAGTGTGAGGGGTCTTATGGGTTGGAGTATCCAACTCAGGTGATGCTCCAGACCTTCATGCAATAAGTCCCTCTTGCCTAAATTCACCCTGAAGCAATTGGCTCCCTGACTTCACTGAGATGCTTGTTACATGAATTTGAAGTTGGATTCACTCCACTGATGTCAGGACATTACCCTGGACTTATTTCAGCACAAACAAGGGCCAAATCTGGCTTATTCAGAATATTCCCTGTTGATGAATGACTTGCTGAGGAAGTCTGATTTTTCTGCTCGTGCCAAGGTAGTGGTTTGTCTGTAAATTCACCTCTGGCTCTTGCTCTGGCTCTGGCTCTGTGTTCTGCTACCCACCAGCTCAGCAAACTTACACAAGAGCAAAACTTGTTTACCAAGGGACTTTCTGGAGCAAGCATTATTCAGCTTTTATTTTTTTTCCTATTCATCCCCCATATCACATACTGCTGAAAGGGAGTACAAGAAATATCCAAGTTGAGATCCCATCACACTGACATTTTAATTGACTGTACAAGACCTAAGTTGCAGTCGGTGCCACTGCCCATAAAAACACCACACACACATTCTTAGGAAAAGGATAAAGAAAATCAGCCATCCTTTTAACTTCCCTTTTCCAGCACTAGATTTCCCATCCCAAGATTAAGAGCCTAAAAATACTAAAGGATAAACGCCAGGGAGATTTCTTTCATTGGCTCATTGGCGTCCTGACATCTCTGCTGAAAACAGAGTGCTCTGATAGAAGAGAACAGAAAATGCCCAAGCCAACACAGCAGGGGTCTGAAAACCAATATAGTCTTATGGCTTTTGGCATGTTGCAAGCAACATAGTCAGCCACTTCCCAAACACAGGATAATATTGCTCTATCTGCAAGAACATACGGGGGAAACATCGCACTTAGCACTGAATTGGCTTCATGCTGGCTCAGCATGGAGAGGTAAATCTGTATGGGGGGATCTCCACCTCAGGTGCCATAAAAGGGCTCAGGGGACATGAGGATTTAACTGTGGAGAAGATCTTTGGGATTTGAGAGATGAAATTGTCCTTGCTGCGTTCAGGGGGGTGAGTGTAATGTGGAGAGTTGGTGAAGAAGGCAGAAAGAGAAGGTGAGGATTGCAGGTAGAGGTGCATCATTTATTATACAAATTTTAACTCTATCTGCCTGCTAAGGTGTTCTTTTCTTCAGCAATCTCAACTGAGCTCAGAAACAGGCTGCCCTCATTCTTCAAACCAGTCTCATTTGACATTTTTCTGATTTGTTTGAATTTTCTGTATCACAGCTGCATGTGAAGTATTCAACAGCCTCAAGCCAAGCCTGGAAGGAGGAATAAATGGGTAGGCCAAAAGTATGCTGGATTTGCTTCTCTGCAAATCGGGGACTGACCTCACTCCCATCATCCCAGAAATGGGGAAGGAGAATGAGGCCAGATCTCGTCTTGTCTCTGAGCACCAGGGACCAACCACAGGCAAGGTGCTTCAGGCAGCATAAAGGATATTTGGGTTGTGCAACAGCACAGTGCTTGTCTTCTCGTGCAACTGGTTCAATCTTCTCTTTGGAGATGACCAAACAGGAGATGTTCATTAACAAACCCCACTTCAGCAAAGCATTGAGCACACTGAGCTCCTGCTTTGACCCTTTTATTCCTTGGTGACTCTATTTGCACACAGCACAACGAGCCCAGCAGATATTGTGCAAACAAATACAGCAGTGACAGATACTGAACTAGGCCATGTTGGCCATGCACTGAATGGGCTGCCTGGATATCCCTGATATGAGACTGATTCATTCACCTGACAAAAAATATCAAAACCAACAGCAAATCCCAAACCCATCAGCCCCATCTTCACTATTGGCCCTCCCTCAAATTTAAAATATTTTAGAAGACACAGAGCCGTGACCCTCTTTCTACTTGACTCCCAACCTTGCTCCAGCCTCCATGGGATGAGCACAGTTTTGGTCCATCCAGCACTGCCCCTCTTCGATGCCTCTGGCCATTTTGATGGTGCAACCATCACATCACTGTGCAGAGATCTCTGGAAGAGCAAATGCACTGGTAGAGCAAAAGCCAGCCAGTGTTGCTGAGAGAAAGTCAGAGCGAGTTCAGCTCTCAGCTGCTCTGCTCAGCATCCTCTTCAGCAGCTGGGATGCAGCATCCTGCAGGCAAAGCCACCCTCATCTCCTAAATAACCTATTAGCAACATGCAGCTCTGTGCTGGGCCAGCACACAAAGGGTTTGGGCTACCATTAAAGGCAGGGGGACTGAGTTCAGGGTAGGGGGGACCCCAACATTCAGATGGGGAGGTGCAGAGGAAGAGGCTCCATCCCTTCCGTCCCTCACAGAACAACCAGCTTTGCAGTCTGTGAGGGATGAGGTCAGTAGCTTTAATGTAGTTTTGCACCTATTAGCTTGCCCGTTTATTTTCAAACTCCCTTAGAAGTCATGATGTTTAGTGTGACACCTTTATTTACTAAGCTAGTAAGCACAAAAATGAGCTGTGTGGCAGCTCCATTGAGCACAATGCTAATAATTGACAGGGTAGTCCAGACGGTGAAATAGAGGTGAACAGAATGGATTTTGCCAGATATTAAACTTGACCACAGACGGAGGTGGTTATTTTATTAGTAAGCTCTGAAGGGGAAATGCCATGCACCCACATTTACACTGCTATAACACTGCTGGCTTTAGCTTCTATGAATCTTATTTTTCGTCCATAGATCTGAAAGGGCTTTATAAAGAAATTGCACCAAGGAGCAGAAACCATGTTGCTTAACTCCTAGATTGACATGGATCTGTTGAACTACATTCCTCAAACACTTCAGCCTTGCTGTCTTTCTTGGATCACAGGTAAATGCTAAGATTTAGCATCGAGAGATGATCCAGGAGGCTTTGGTGAAACGTTTATATCGGCAAATGGAAAGCAATTTTGGAAAAACTGTATGTTAGGCAGCATTTGATATATGCAGGATTTTCACGTGTCCCTTCCCAAGGCCTGTGTCACTTAAGAAGTTTGGATTTAACCTTGGCGTAGCCACAAACAAAACCAGCAATCAGCCTTCTGCCTGGAGGTGAGCATCCATCCACCTGACAAGCAGGAGAACCGGCTCAGCAGTGCAACCCTCTAGTAGGCAGACAGGCTTGCCTGGAGGGGGATGCAGAGCTGGTGTCCCTGCCAGACATTGCATCCTCTCAGACACTGAGCCAGCTCTGTGCCGCCGATTGGTGCTGGTTTGGCCACTCTCAAAGCTTTGCTTTGCTTTGTGGCTGTGAAAGTGAAAAGACTTTCCTGTTAGCACAGCCTGGACTATTACTTTGTGCTCTGGTATGGCCAGTGGCAGAGCTGAGATGTCAAGCCATCCCATGTAAAAATTGCACATGGCATGGCAGTTAAAATAAAGTTGGATGGAGGCCCTGAAAATAATAAGAGCTGAGATTTAGCCAGTCTCCACTGAATCCCTGTGGGATCTGGGAAGCTGCTGTCTTCCTCCTTTGTGTTTTTATTTTTATTTCCTTTAAGCTTAAACCCAAAAATAAATGCTTCCTCTTTTTTTTTTTTGCTCCCCCTCCTCCTGAAATCCATAATGCTATAATTAAAATGTCATAGTGAGACCACTCAATATTTATCAAGAGTCAGATGCTGGCAGGTACAGTTTGGGATCCAGATCCAAACCTAGCATAAACTGGTAGAGCTAATGGGGGTTGCCTAATTTACACTAGAAAACAATTTGGCCTGGGGTTCCACATTTTCTTGTCCATCCCTGTACATATAAATGCTGGCTCAAAACTGTGTTTTCAAGAAGTTTCCTGTGAGTATTAATTTGAACAAGAGCAATCAAAAATCCCTGGTATTTCATGAAGGCTTCATAGCTGCAGTTTCCCTCTATGGGAGGGCAGTACGGTTTCATTTGCACCATCTGTCCTTTTTAAATGGAGGAATAATACTTGTCTTCATCTGATTTTATTTATCTTATTATTGTTGTCAACCAATACTTGCAGATTGTGGCTCACCATTTATTGTTCACCCAACCATTCCACTTAGGCAAAATGCCTCTTAATATGCTCCATAAAGAAACTTTACCCATTTGGCTCATGGTGCTGTTAATTTGCATATCATTACAATCTCATTAGATTTATGGCTACAATTGAATACTTCCACCACCCTGTTACTCTGTGCTGGAATTCTACAGGCTTTTGTTATTGCTCTGTATCTCTGAAATGCCTCTTTTCTTTCTGTTCCATTTTCTTTCTTTTCTTTTTTTTTTTTTTCTTATGAGAAGGATTTGTGCAGGAAAAGTATATTCAAGGCAGGAAAAGTCAGAACTGCAAGCTCATGATGGTGTGTGGCCTCTTTGAGTTACAGTTTAGGAAAGCACCCACATGTAGCTTTAATCTCCAGGCCTTCATTTGTCTGCAGGGCTTGATCCTCCTTCCAGAGATGAACCACACCAAAAGTAATTTTTTTGGCTGAGGTATCCTTTAAAAAAATAACAGAATATAACAGAACAGTGACTGCCACCTCAACACAGACTTGTTCATGCCAGCCAAGCCTGGCAGCCAACATTCCCACTAGCGAGCACGTGTTCTTATTTAAAATATTTGCAGTCACTTAATTCTTCGTGTCTCTGGTGATCACATACAAGTGATTCACACCGCACAGTCTGTCCCCGAAGAGCCTGAGATGATCATAATTCAAACAGATCTATTACCTTTTAGCTTTCCAAATGTAATTATAATCCAATTAATTAGGTACTCTCAGTTGATTCTGCGTTTCTTCCTCCAATCTCAGCCTTTTGCTGCATGAAAGCAATGGCTGTGAGTGCTCAAGATCACTCGCTCTTAGTGCTCATTCTTCAGCCGAGGCTGATGACAAAGTCAGGCAGTCAGTGGCAAGAAGCCACCCCAGCATTTTTTTAACATGATACTCTTAAGAAATTCAGCATCCCATTTCAACTTTCTGTTATTTGCTTTAATTCTCTCATCTGTGCGAAACACATTTTCCCCAGGAGCCGTAATGGGTTAAGAAAGGAAAAAAGAAAAAAGGCTGTTCCATTTTGAGGCATCAATTGCTTAACAAAACAGGCTCTGTCCCCATTAACCATGCCTCAAAGACAGAAAGCTCCAAGCTCCACGGGAAGAGCAGCATGTGTAATATCAGGTGAGGGCACAGCAAGGCAGTAGATGGTTCCCACTGTAGCTAGAAGCAAAGAATAAGTCCTCATCACACCTGGGGAGGTGACCCAATTAAAAGTAACTGAGAAGTAAAAAAAAAAAGAAAAAAAAAAAGATATTAAAAACTTTCTTTCCTTCCTTTGCCTTCTATAGCAAAGCTTTGAGGCATCCTTGCCAAAATCCAGGATGAATTCAAAACGAAGCTCCAGGACTGGTATGGCTATAGCCATGAAGGGGTAAATTTAATCTTCAAAAACAGGATGGTCACAAGCAGCCACCATCAGACACAGAGGGTGAATTGCCCTTGGTTAACTTCCCTCCAGGCCCCACATCTTGCTGGGTTCTGGCCAAGTAGTGCAAACACCTCATTCAACAACTCCAGGAGCTGTAACGTGGCCTTGCAGCTCGGAGAACCAGCATCAGGCAGAGACCAGGATAAGGGAGTGTCTGCACGAAAACATCCCTCCATGGGCTGACAGAGTCTAATCCTGGTTACACCTGTAACCTTCTCCAGCCTCACCGAAGTGTCTGCAGTCCCTGGGCCCCTGGGAATGGGTCACCTTGCAGCATTCATGCATAAACAGGGTGTGAATAGGAATGGAGGAGCCACGTATCAGCTCAGCTCCTCCTGTGACATTGGGCAGGTCACTTTATCCCTAAAGCTGTGATCCACCTTCTCAGTTATCAGTTCTTCTCATTAGATGTGGAAAATTACCAGCGCTGTGGGACTTTGATTTTCACCTGAAATTTCTGAAGGCTGCAGAACAGAAGCTGAGAGCATTAGAATGCTCTGGTTTTCATTGAGAGTGCTCAGTAAGATTACTTGCTAATCACTGCACATCCTTCAAGGGCCTCCATGCAGCCACAACCTTCTGGCTACATCAAGTCTTTAACCAAGCAGTGCTGGACCTGGGCTAAAATCATGGACATATTCCACGCTGGATCTGTATGTGAGAGAACAGACATAGACCTGAAGATGGAATCTTGATCACAAATCAAACCATAAGCAGCAGAAGAAGAAATTTCCAAGTAAAACATGCTTTATGAAAAGTTCTCCTCTTCTCACCTTTGTTCTTGTTCATTTGTCTTCTCTCTTCATTTTTTCTTTTTTTTTCTTTTCTTTTTTCTTTTTCCTTTCTTCTTCAAAACGCTGCAGAAAAGACCTTTAAAAAGTGGGCGGAGGAGGAGGAGGGCAGCAAGAGATAGCTCAGAGGTACATTTCAATCTGCATGGTTCAGGAAGGAAGGCATTTTCAATCTCCTCTCTATCATTTTCGATATCATTAATCCTGAGCACTCCATTTTCCATGCTCGCCCGCCCAGGCCCGGAGAGTGAGCGACACGTAAAGTGACACATATTCATCACTTGGCATCCGGCGCCGTGAAGGCTGTAATATAATATTAGTGTTGTGTTATCACTGCGCCTCTCTCGCCAGCCTTGGCTGCGGCGACGGTAGATGACATGAATCGATCACCTGTGACATTTTTGATTTGGTGTCACTTTCCCCATTTCTGCCATTTGTTTTGGCAGTTAAGAAGTAATTGTGTGACATTAGCATGGAAAGACTCACTTTCCCAACCCTTCTTCCCGAGCAGGAAGAGGGGGATGAATCTCTTTTGTCTTGTTCCATGGGTTCAGAGAGGCTTGCAAGAGATACGGTGTTTGCTGCAATCTCATTCCCAGGGGGCTCTGTGGCCTTCCTTAAAGCTGTCTGAGGCAGGGACATGTGCCCTGGAGAGTGCAGCCAACCTACTCTCCAGAAGCAGGGAGCACAGTGGGACAAGGTGTCGTTATAAGACACAAGCAAGTCGTGGGTCCCTGCCCTGTCAGGTGTTTGCCCAAGTGACTTTATCCACGTCACTGAGCCCTCACCAGGGCTGAGACAACTCCCCAAGTGGCTGCCACTCAGTGAAGAGGCACTGAGAGGATCCCTACTCAGACCAGGACTGGAGGCTTTGGTCCATTGGAGTCACAGGATCTCATTCTCCCAGCTGCAGAGCTGTTCCATACAAGTGAATAATAACATTAGCAGTCAGGGGAGGTAAGCTGGATTAATTTGCACTGCAAACCTTGGTCATTCCAGCAGCAGCCTCCACGTCATACACACTTAGCCTAAGGAAGTCAGTCACTGGTTTATCAAATGTCATAAAGTTGTCATGCAATGTTAAAAGAGAAAGGCAAAACCCATCAGAGTTGTAGGAATGGGCTGCTGAAAACTGAAATAATGCAGCAGCTGTTCCTCCAGCTTTTAGTCAAGCAGTTATTAGTTGGAATCCCTACTATGTGATATAATGTGCATTGGGCTGGCAGTGGGAGGCTTTGCTTTGACATCTGGAGCTTCTGCTTGGGTCTTTTCATCCCTTCGTAGGGAAGAACTATTCCTTGGTGCTGAATCAACTGGACTGGACTCACAGCAGCATCTTTATGATGATGTTTATTTAGAAGTTAATATTTTGCACCAAATCCCTAAACCTTGTGGCAGCCAAAAACCATGTGCACGGAAACCACAACAACAGCCAGAAAAACAGTAGGAATATCTGCATTTTAATGCATCCTGTCACAGCCAATAAGGTGGATGCTAATGCCCACAAACCAGGGACCAGGGACCTTCCGTTAATTTAGGAAATGCTCTCCCTGCAGGGAGAATGTTTTGTAATCGTCCATTGGGAGCTTTCTTATAACTTGTGCTAAAGCAGCTTGTACTGGCCCACAGTCAGAGACAAAAACCTGCTCAGAACCGGCTGATCTGCTCCCAGATGATGCCTTTTCGCTGGTGTGCTCCCTGTGCTGCTGGTCCCTGACTGCTCTCAGGGGTAAGCTGGGACCGGATCGTGGTAATTTCACACGTGGATGCCTTTCAGCTGCTGGGGCAGGAGAGGAGGGCAAAGGCTGGAGGACATCAACTGTTGGGGAAACTCCCCGGCCGGTCCCCCCACAGGCGATAACCCCCTCTCCTCCTCAGCCTCCTGCCAGCTGGACCCGTTAACCCAGTCAGGAGACGAATTGGTCTACGTGTCAATTTTCCATTTAAAATGCAAACTAGATTTGACAGAGTAAACTGAATAAAGATTTGGATCGGATAATCCAGTAAAAGCTAATTACTAAAACAAAATGAGACACTGAGACGCAATCTCCCTCCTCCCCTCTCTAACGAGGTCCTTTTGATGAGTTCTCTGCCTCGAGTATTAGCACTTTCTACCAAGAAACACAAGCTATTAACTCCTTTTAACAATTTATGATGTTCAATAAACTGATTAGGAGCCCATGGTACATAATTTAAAACCATTTGGATGTCCTATGGCCATTAAAGAGAAAGCAATGAGTCTGAACAACCCTGCTAATTATAGGTCTTGATGACTCCTGATTAGAAATCCTAATTAGGTGTCTTAACTAAATCTTTTCTTGTTTTTAAATTTATTGTCTTCATCTCATCACCTTGTTTACTGGATGATTTAGGAAAGTTAAAAACAGACCTTCCCTAAACTAAAAATTCAATAGCCAAACAGATTAAGGTTCACAGCATCACCAATAAAAAAAAAAGCCTTAACACAAGCTCCTAAATATTTTTAATTTGGTTTTATTCTGAAGTCTAAAAGTTGTTACAGAGTTTGGTGGGATGGCTTTCTTTCTGTCTTCTATACTTCAATTTATTGCATATTATTGAAAACCCCCAAAAAGGTAAATATTAAAAATATCTTTTCACCCACCCTCTTTTTCATCCAATGTGAAGCTTCCCTAGAATAAAAAATAAATTAAAGTAAAAATTCTTATCTTCAGTCTTGGTTCAAACATTAAATGTTTTCTGATTTCTTCTTATTTTTTTTTTCCCTTGAACTTTTAATTTCCTTTTACAGGCTATTTTCCTTGCTGAGTCAAAAATCTACCCTTTTTCTAATTAATTTTCATAATCAGTTCCACGATGATAAAATTATTTGAAAACCTATAATCAAAAGTGTATTTCTGATGTAAAACTTAGGAATAGCTGTAATCTGAATCTGGCAGCTCAGTGTGGGACCAGGGATGGGTTTATTCCATCTTTCTGGGGTGGAGGAGCCCAGATATAGAACAGCTGAGGTGCTCTTGCTTAGGGGATCTGGAAGAACTAAGACAAGACAGGGCTTGGCAGCCAGTACCCAAGTGCCCCAGGAGATATCCTGTGCTCAGCTCCTTAAAAAAAATACTGAAACTTTAAATGATTTGGTGAACACTGGACAACAGGACAGCAAACACAAGAAAACAACTTAGCTGGATTTTCTTTAATTCCTGGCAAGCAATCTGCTGATACAGATTTTCATGGAAAGACCTTCCAGAACCCTTGTCAGTGTAAATTTGACAGCCTTATGGAAAAGCATAGATCTGTCCTCTGTGAAAACTGTTGATCAATCAACAATTTTTGCAGTTACTGAAAATTTTGTGCTTACACTTGGATTTTTAAAGGAATTGACAGCAGGCAAAGAAGCAAAGTTCTTACAGTAAGAGTAGAAATTAAAAAAGGAAGGGAAGTATTTCAGGTTTGAAATGAAAAAAAAAAGAAAAGGTGGTAAATGAGGGGTGATCCAAAAGAGACATTTTGGGAGAGAAATAGCTGGGATAAAAAGTCATTTGACACTTACAGAAATTTCAGATCATATGTGCTCAGCACCTGACAAATTTTGTGAGGGCACAAAGCAAGGGCTAGAAAGGAGATAACCCCCGACATCTTTCTGCTGGAATGAACTGGACCCTCTTGCACAGGTATAGCACTATTTCCTGCAGGTGTTAACAAAGTCAGTGAGTGTAGAGGTCTCAGTGCCTCTTTTGCCTGCTTTTTGGAGGATTAGGACAGTTTATCTTGTCTAATCTTCTATACCCACTTCATCAGTAGCCCATGTAATGATGCCAGGAAGGGTTTCTTGCACTGTCAGATAGCCCCAAACACACTCATGTTCACCAAACTTTACACCTATCTACAGGAAGACTAAATATTGTTTGTAGAACCTGTATTTGCAGGTCAGGCTTGGCTTAACTTCAGAAACATAACTGAGTGAAAGTTACAAAAATACCTGTCCAAACAACCCCACTCCCACCTAACCCACTGCCAACTTGCAGCTGCCCCAAGAAAGGTGTCCTGGACGGCCCATCTGACACTGCCTGCACACCAGGAATGCCGTGAGCAACCCCATCTCCTCTCCAAACCACTATGGTCCTCCTCATGGATCCACATCTCATGGAAGGGAGCAACACCTTGCACCTGGTGATGACCAGCAGAATGCCCACCCCAAATGCAGCCCAGGAGAAAGTTGGTCGGAGCCGAAGTCCTGCTGTTTGTGTTGGTCTGGCATGTCAGCCAACAGCATCTTCATCCCTGCCTTGTAAATACCATCACAATATGATTGGGAAGGCAAAATCTTCTTTTAGGGTATGATCTTCCATCCTGTGCAAAGCCATCATGTGAGTTTTAATCTGAAACTCTGCCCTTCAGTTGTGTTTGACATGAATATGTAATACTTACTTAGCACGCAAAAGCATAGGTGTTATCACTAGGATCTCTTTTTTGGGTGATCCACATGGGGAATAGGTGACCTTTGACTCTTTTTAATACCCAACAGAAAGAGGCTGACTTTCTTCCAGTGAGCTGAGCTCTTCATTTGTTATCTGAATCTGGGATTTAGCAGGATTCAAAGCTGATTAGTTTAGAAAGCATATGGGCGATGAGAGACATTTTACGTAATGGGTTTACACGTCCCATTTGATAAACAAGAAACTACACTATTCACTCTGAAGAGTTAATATTTTTCATGCTTACTATTTTTAGAATTTAATTTTTCCACTGTGGGATATTTTTCCACCCAAGATGTTCATGCTGTGGGTCTCTAGCCAATGGATCTCCCAAGGCAAAGCAGCATCAGTGACACTTCCCTTTCCCTGTTAGAGAGAAACAAAAGAGTTTCATTGAGAGCAATGGCCAGTTGCAAATGGCTGAAGTGAAATGTTCCTGCCTTCCCCTTTTTTTTCCAGTTTATTAACCAGTTTGGCAAAACTGTTATGATTTCCTACTTCTCAGGTCACTCCAAATCTATACTTTCTTAGAGAAAAAAAACAACCAACAAACAATATCTTTCTTGATTTAGATTCTAGACTTGATTATTGCAATAGAAATAAGTCACTATTTATGGCAAATTGACAAATTCAGTCTTCTTAATCATGTACAGGATGAAGTCCCTTACAAGCAATAAGGCTGTGAGCATATTGCTAAAGCATTCCTATTCCTTAGTGCTAGACTTGTCCTTTAACAGGTGTGGGTATGATTTTTGTTCTCTGTAAAACACCAGGGTCAAGGTGACGAGTGCAGAATCACTGAGACGTGTGTGGAACAATTGCTCTTTCAGACACATGATTTATGAAGTATCTGACTAATGTGGTCGTGGGAGCCTGACAGGAAGGCAAGGAAGCTGGTTAAGAAGCACTTAGCTCCCCTCTCTAGGCCCACATTTGCATCCCACATGCACAGTAGCATTCATCTCACTTGATGGTGGCTGTTTAAAATGTAGGCATTTAATTTAAGCCGGTAGTCAAAGTTCTTTCTCAATTCATGGGGATATCGGAAGCTGCAGAAGATGATTCATTCCTCTTCTATCAGGCATTATCACCAACAGATACCCTATCCCACAGTCATGGGAGATGCCTAGACACAAGATTTCTAAATAGAGATGAAACCCCAAGTGCCCATTTAATCTACATGGGTTAAATGTCTTTGGGTCAGCTGGCCCCAAGACATCCGACCTTCACATTTACATGCAACTCAGCTCACCATGGTATACCTGAACAGCCTGGTGGGACAGGAGAAGAGCAGGGCTGACCTCACACCAGGAATTCCTTTTCCCTTCACCCAGACTTCCACCACACCTCTGAGGCCAGCCCCATCTTCTGAGAGAGCCAGCCCGGCATCACCAAGGACAATGGCTCCATGTCCAGGTGGAGGCTGGTGATGAGTGGTGTCTCTCAGGGCGGTGTCGTGGCACCAGGGCTCTTTGATATCTTTATCAGTGACACAGACAGTGAGGTTAAGTGCACCCTCAACAGCTGAGCAGAGCGGTTGACACACCTGAAGGACTGGATGTCACTCAGGGGCACCTGGACAAACTTGAGAAGAGGGCCCATGGGAGCCTCATGAAGTCCAACACTTCCAAGTGCAAGGTGCTGTCCCTGGTTCTGGGCGATCCCAGGCATGAGTATGAACTGGAAGAAGGAGTCATTGAGAGCAGGATGGTCAAGAAGGACTTGGGCGTTCTCATGGATGAAAATCTGGACATCGACCAACAGCGCATTCTCACTACCCAGAATGACAGGACTGTCCCAGCCTTTCTACCTGTCACTGGCATAATGGCATTCACTGTTTCTGCCAGGTACTGAAATCACCAACCTACACCCTTTTCCTCTGATTTAGGGGAAAATTGCCCTTGCTATAGCTACTATAAAATAAGAATAATGGCGTTTAATTAGCAATCAGAGCTGACCTCCTTCTGCTTGGAAAATGGCCATTGTTTTTAATTAGACTCCCAGGGCACTATCCTGACATGCTGGTCCCAAACCCCGCCAAGTGCCACAGGTAAAATACAAAGAAAGACTTAAGCAGGTCCCGCTCTCTGCATGCAGCTCAACAGCTCTCCCTGTCATATTCTTCATGTCCAACAAGTTCTGATTTTTTTTTTTTTGACATACCTAAGATGAATATTCAAGGTTTTAGCCCAATTTACACATCTGTAATCCGGCAGTGAGAATAAAAGGTTGTCAGACAAAATAAATGTGTGTCTCAAGGTCAGACCTGGTTGAAACCGATAATGGTGCTTAACAGCCTCTGCCATGCCTCTGCAATGATCAGCATTGCTCTAATTGACAAATTAGCTGTCCATATGGGCTCAGAGGCAATCATACATCCATAAATCCCAATAAATACAAACATAATCTGATCTAAGTTGGATCAGCCAAATAAGTTAAAGCTAGATTTAACACCTTAAAGGATTGCATTTAAGGAAAATCACTGTTAGACAAGATTCAGGAGTGCTGTAGCCATATGGCCAGAACAGAGGCCACCAGGGCTCATCCCTGCCCCAGCTCTCCTTCAGCCATGTGCAGAGGGCTTTGAGGGATGCCCATGGAAGCTCTGGTGTTGCTGTAGTCACACCTTTCCACTATTTCCCGAAAAACAGATCTATACCATCTGTCAGTGTGTGTGTGCATGTACCCACCTGTCTTCTTCTCTGCTCCTTCCACACTTTTCCTCCCCAAAATCTCTTTTGAATCCCTTGGCAACATCAACCACATTGAACAGAGGTCTCCAAGAGGTCCTCTTCCTAGACAGCTAGGAGGTTTCTGGAAAACAGGTAGCCTGGTAGAGCAGGAAGACTTTGGCAGTTCTTGCAGGAGAGAGGCTGGGACCTTATTAAACATCCCAGACCCTGCACAGGTGAGTGGAAAGTCAGTGATCTCACCTTCTAAATAAGCTTCACAGTTTTTGGTGCAACAGGAGTTCCCAGGACTATTAGATCCAAGCACATTCCTAAAAGGCACTGAGAAAAATTTTTGAAGGCACTGAGAAAAACATCAAACTCTTCATGGTGACAATACCTCTCTGCATACTTATCCTGGCCATGCTTTGAAAACAAGTTTGGCTTTATCCAAGGACATCATCAAGGGCTCCCAGGTGTTTGTTGCTGTGGCTATCCCACTCAGGATGACTTCCTAGTGCTGTCTAGGGCACTGAAGTGGTGAGGTCTTATTCATAGCCCAGAGGCTTGGAGGGTCTGGGCTCAGGCCCAAAATGGAAGAAGGGACCTTGAATTATCTCAGCAACAGGGATGGGTGTGGTAGGCTGAGACTGGGTGGGCCTTATCACCTCTCACTGAAGAGAAGGACAGATATTAAAGACGACAGATATTAAAGACAACAGCTATAATGAGTTCCCCCACCCTGGTAGGAAACGCAGGTGTCCAGGATACAGTACACAAATTGAAATCTTGGATCTTTCTCAGGCCAGAGTCAGCTCAAGTCAGCTTCAGCAAAAGGAGAACAGCCCATTTGTCTGCTTCACCTGTTCCTGTGGGCATTTCCTGCCAGACTGTCCTCTCTCCCATGGAACAAGAAAAACTTGGACACTGACTGCTTTGCAGACTTTGGAGTCACAGTAGAGATCAGAAATTCAGGAGGTGGGATGGGAGTAGGAAACATGGAGACATTGATTGAAATAAAAAATAGTGAAAAAAAGGCAATGGAAGGTTCATGTCTGAAAGTCCCTCCTTCAATAAGTCCTGCTTAAATAGCCTTAGGGGCTGAACTTCTTGGCGTCAACCTCCTGACTTCAATTGACTTTGGACTGAGTTCTGAATCAAGCAGTAAATCACAATGCTCATCCTAGGCACTGGATGGGAGATACAAGAGTTAGACAGTGATTTATGAGAGATTTGACACAGGGCCAGTGTGCTCACCTTGAAATAGGACCCTCATCTTTCTGGATTGTCAGCATATGAAAAGAAACTGAAGTCTCCAGCTTTGCTGCCAGAATGGTTCCTCAGAGGACTTCATAGCAAAAAGGGGTAATCAGAAATGTTTGTTGAGTGGTGCAGCAAGTTTTGGAGGTTCTCTTTGTCTCTGTTGCAGCTGCCCAGAAAACACTGTCAACTGTTGAATGGGTCGAATGGCAATTTACCAGTTCACCTTGCTACCTCTCCTTTCACATGCACACAAACACCACTGCATGTTATACACACACCAAAATGCACCAAGGTTTGCAGTATTTCAAATGTGAATTCAAATGACTGCACCATTTTTACACCATTTTTTTATTTAAGCCTTTCAAAGAGATGGAAACAAAATTATGTAAGATTCAGGGAAATTCTTTCTGTTCCTTGCGCTCATATACCTCTGGGAAGGCATCTGAAACTGCACTTGTATCTCTACAAAGTGGCAAGAAGCTCAGAGACAGCAAATAAAGGATGTCTGTTCACTGTCTCTTCCAGTACAAGATGTAGACATAATCTAATGACACTAACAAATGGTGATCCAAGCTAAACACAATTAGAGTTTGAAAATACATTATGAAATTCCTCAATAAGTGATGTTTTGGATGTTAAGATTTTATGTTACTCCAAAAGGCAGCTCAACAAATTCATGAACAAAAAGGGAGATGTTTCCATTCCAAGATACCACTGCTGGCTCTCTAGGTCTGAACAGCAAAGTGCCAGGGGCCAGAGAGTATTCTGGAAAAGTGTCCCCCATTCTCCCCTGTACCCTCCCTCTTGGTCACTTTCAGAAATAGGATCAATATTGTTTCCAGCAGACGTTTGGCCCTTCCCATGCATTTAGATCCTTTTGTTCCCAGGGAAACACTACAGCTTGGTTGGTTGTTCTGCTGAGGTCCGTTTGGTCCATTCGTTGACACAAAACCTCCTCATACGCTTCCAAGGAGTCTGCACACACAGCCTTCTCCTGGATACAGCCATAACTCAACAGCTGCTATTGGGTAACCCCGTCACTCTCTTCTGTTGCTTACTGCTTGCATCCAATAGGGTTGGTCTGGTGCAGCAGCTTTCCATATTTTGCGATTAGATTAAGGGATTATTGATGATGATTCCCTAAGCAAACACAGGCCGCAGCTCTCCTAGCAACAGGCTGATAAACCTTGGTTCCATGTTTTAATTCCTCAAATTCCATTAGAAGGCATTCTTACAGTTTAAGGCATAATATGTTTGTTTTTCCAGCTCTAATGAGGATTATTAAGTCAAGGGTATGCAGTAACTGTGCTTGTCATTAGCAGCCTTTATATATACTTTTCTAGGCTTGCTATCACGAACTTCCTACCCTTTAGATCTTTCAGTCTAAAAGGGAAACACAAAGATAAGAAGAGAAAGAATAAATCTGTGTATGTATGTCCAGGCACATATAAAGCTCCTTTCCTTAGCCTTATCTTTTTTCTCTGTTTCCATGTGGGGCAGATTAATTGTCAGATGGAGTTTGAAGGCCTAGTCTATGACTCCCATTGACAAAAATGGGCTTTAGCTGAGACTGTCTTGAGAATACAAAGAAAGAGAGCTCTGCAATTGATGGAGTGGAAGATGAGAACAGAACAAGTAGCCAAGAGACATATGGCAAGGACACAAAGAGACACACAGAGACAAGACAAAGCTACAGGGTTTAAGCAAGGCATCAAGCTTGCCTATCGTACACATCTCTTATGAAATGACCCATTTAAATTACCCATTAGCTAATCCTCCCAGCCACTTTCAAGCTTTCAGTGAGCATTAGGGCAGAGCATTGTATGGAAAGATGTGAAGCCTGGGCCTCGGCCAGGTAGAAATCTCCCTTAAGTCGGATCAGTCTCAGGTTTAACTGAGCTTTTGGAGCACGGGGGATACTTTTGTTGTTGCAAGAAGACTTTAGGAAACAACACTGGAAACACACTCATGGCAGAAGAGCTCCAAGTCCTTTAATACCATGGGGAAACCCATTATGATCAGTAGGCAAACACAGGTTAAAAACCAGAACCAGGAATATCAGCCCTTCGTTGGTCTGGCTGCTTTGAAGACCTGCCAGCTACAGCAAAAGAAGGTGGCAGATGCTGTGGCAGATGCCATGGCAGCAGAACTGTGGCTCAGAAAACACCCTCTGGAAGCAACTGGAGGCACCTCTCCACGAAA